>CM023624.1:17755817-17758317 GCA_013358685.1 Antennarius maculatus
ATTATTATTATTATTATTATTATTATCATCATTATTATCATCATCATTATTATTATTATTATTATTATCATAATTATTATTATCATTCTTTTTCTTCTTCTTATTATTATTATCATTATTATTATTATTATTATTATTATCATAATTATTATTATCATTCTTTTTCTTCTTATTATTATTATTATCATTATTATCTACAGGAACATGGGTGGAAATGTAGTCTAGAAGGAAGACGAGTTTCTATTGTCTGAATAAAGAGAAGCTCAACAAAGTGAAAACAGTCCTGTGGGTCTGGAGAACAGAACATCTGTCTTAATGTTCTACCACCGCCATCAGGCCTGGATGAGTTTGATTGATGGACATGTTCTGCTTTAAAGAGATTTCTTTAAAACAGTATGTGCTCTAGCCTATAGCACAGGATGTGGTAAGTTAGCCAATAGCTAACACTGTTGTTCAGTTCAGGTTTCTGTCCAGAAGCATTAACGGCCGTTTGACTGCTTAACTCTGTTTCATGTTAACTATTGGTCGAGTTAACTGATAAACTTTTGATTACAAGGAAGTGACATCAGCGCGTCATTCAGGTAAGTGTGGCGGAACACCTCAGTGGCTTAAACCTTTAGAGGTAGCTAACAATGGCTAAATTGGTGACATTATTTCTTGTGATTAGACCAGTTCATTAGCAGCAACTCAGCAAACTGCTTTAACTATAAAATAAAATGCTTAACTTCTAAAACATCTTACCCTATGAAAGTCAGGGAGTGTTTTCCAGTAGAACACAGGGGACTGAGGAGAAAGACATGCAACTCTTCTGTCCATGCTTGGCTATCCTGATATTGTCAGGGGCAAAATGTGGCCAAAGTCATTGAGCCACATGACTCAATATGGCTCAACATGACCAAAATTAAAGTATTTGTCAAAGAACTTTCTAAAGGATAACAAATGTAGCATCATTTCTACCTTTGTTTTTATGGATGAATTGTACAAAACAAAAGCTTAAAAACTTGGGACCAGTTTGTTTGAGAAATTGAAGTTTGAGAAATCATGACGTGCCTTAGAAAGTTCTTTGTTTTCTAAGTTGACTTTGTATGTGAAAAAAAAAAAAATCACATCCCACCTGATGATCTTATTTGTTTGGGCTGTCGCGTTGTTTTCCAATCTGATACCTAAAATAACCAAATGTTTGAATCAAACTGTCAGTCGCTGCTTGTTCTGGTCAGTAACTGTAATTAGAACTTGGTGAGAGCAGCACTCAGAAGAAGCTGTACAATGAAGTGACATTACTGTTGAACACATTCAATTGTCATAGTGACAAAATCAAGGAAGGCTGCAAGGATCCATAATTATTACTTAAATGCTTTCATGTCAACTCTTCACTTTCAGAAACAGAGAGAAATTAAACCGTGTCGCGCGAGGCTCTGGGGAAGCGGCACAATTGGTGAGTAAAGCTGTGAAAATGAGCCCAAACCCAGAGGAGTTGGTTTGGAGCGGCTGCAGACGAACCAGCCTGACTGAGATGAATAACTGGCAGCATTTTGGGATGGAATTAAATCCGTGTTTGAGGAGGAGAATCACTGACATGATCAGTCGACTGGATTCAAATTAGGAAATGGTAATTACAAATAATTAATCTTCAGTAATCCCCTGTGAACTAAGATTGGTTTACTTTAACCAAGCTCTGCTCTGCAAATCTCCAACAAAATTTCTGGGCTGTTAGTGACACTCAGAGTCTTTGGGAAAAGGATATTTTTTGGGCTCAATAATACCAAAACAAATGTTTCAAATGTTATTGCCAACCACTAAGTTTAGTTTTCTGCTCTGGAAATGATTAAGGCAACCAGCCATCATTTAGTAACAGCTAAAAATTAATTAATCACATAACAATTTCCTGCCTGAGACTTAAATGGAATAAATTAGTAGCCACTAATGCAGCACCATAATGAAGGAAAATGCAGTCTGAAGAAACAAGCTGCGCTCAGCTTCAGGCAACTTTATCTCAAGACCCCTGAAATTCGTTTTCTTCGAGCATCACTGGGTTCTTCATTGGACAATAGTCAACCCGGCTCATTTAGTGAAGAATTTCTCTGTAATCCTTACATCAGAACATGACTTACTGTTGAAGAACTTCTACATTGAGTTTAAAAAAAAATGCAAATTTGCAGGTCAAATGTTGGGAATTAAAGGTTGTAAGTTAGACCACTGGAATAAATAGGCTGCTTGTGTTTTCATTTGCCCCCTGTCATCCAAACTATATAGAAATGAGTTAAAGCCGACTGCCTTTGTCATCATGTAGAGTCTGACCCAACGGTTTGAGTTCGTCAATACGTCTATGAGTCCCAGCGATCGATATCAGCTATAGAGCAGCAGAAGACGATGTTATTCAGAAAAACTAAAGACTCATCATCTTCCAACGGAGCCACCAAATAAATTCACTGGTCCACACTCCCGGTGAGTGGATAAAGGGATTTTACTTCCTAACCACATCTTCATTATTTAGGGGGAC
>CM023624.1:17760588-17775588 GCA_013358685.1 Antennarius maculatus
TAGTGTGTGTGTTAGTGTGTGTTAGTGTGTGTGTGTTAGTGTGTGTGTTAGTGTGTGTGTTAGTGTGTGTTAGTGTGTGTAGTGTGTGTTAGTGTGTGTTAGTGTGTGTGTTAGTGTGTGTGTTAGTGTGTGTTAGTGTGTGTGTTAGTGTGTGTTAGTGTGTGGGTTCAGAAACGTCACCATAAATAATTAATTAATATGAATTAATTAATTAATGTTAATATTAGTAACTTAATAATATGTAATATAATATAATTTATTATAATAGTAGTAATAATATATAATAAATAATTATTATTATTATCAAATAATATAATATTGGTGAATAATTAATTAATTAATATTATATTATTTGAAGATAATTATTAATTAATTACCATAGTAATTATTACCATTAATAATTGCTTACCGTAAATAATAAAAGAAATAGTTTGTAGCTACATCGTGGAATTTGGTTTTGCAGGTGGTTCCTGGAACGCATCAACCTGGAATAACGAGGGATTACTGTATTCAAGCCGTTCTAGTTCATCATGGTTCATGTGAGTATCTGAGAACCTGAAGACAACAATGATTCCAAGATGAAATAAACTTAAGTTTAACTTTACCTCCAATGTAAGAAAAAGATACCACTTGTTATTTAATTGGAAATAAACTCCTCTTGAACTCTATCTTCCCTCTAAACTGAAAACAAGCGTCTCTATTTTAGACCACAGTCAGTAACACATGGTGATCATATTAACACTGACTGCAGTTTTATTCTTAGAGAGTTTGAAAAACAAGCATCACGTGTCTGCTGGCCCCCCCAGGCTGGCAGGGAGTTGAGTAAACTCTGAGTGTGGGGGCAGAACAACCATATGCACCCAGTAGAGAAACCCTTCTGTGGAGGGAGGTGAAGTCGTCTCGTGTGGGCTGGCCTAACTTCAGCTCCACACTTAACATTATTGGTAATGAAAGTAAGTCCAACAAGCAAAGACGTGGAGTCGGGTCGGGTCCGTTCAGACTCGTCGACAGCGGTGAGAAAAAAACTGCAAATGAATGAGTTTGGCTTCTTGTCCAGGGACTGGAAGTTGATTAAAGATCCCGGCTGCCTTTGACAATAATTACAGGGCTGACATGATAACAACTGCTTTAAAAGACATTTGAATATTGACTGGGAGTGTGGTGTAGTGTGAAATAAAAAGAAAAAAATGGTCTCATTTTTAGGAGGTTGAGTATGTGAGTTTTTAAAGTGCTTGTGGGGAAAGTTTAGTTTTATAGTTGACAGAAGTTGAAAATAGCAAAAAGTGCATTAATAAAATAAAATAATAATAATAATAATAATAATAATAAATTAAATAATAATAAAAATATAATAAATAAAACAATAAATAAATAAAAACAATAATAAATAAAATAGCAACAATAAAATCTGTATTGATAATCAAAATTTCTTCTTATATTGTTTTGAACTACAGCAGTTTGGTGCTAAATTTTGTAATATTTTATGCAAAAATCGAAATTCCATGTATGGTGAACTAACTGGCTGAAAACAGAGGAGTCATGGAATTGAGACGCACCGTCGCCAACGCGTTAAAGCTTTAAAGCTAAAGTTTTCTAATTGTACCGTTAAAAGAACAAACAAAGCCACACAGAAATCCTCCTCGTGTTTGGATCAATACGTTGCGTGCAGTTCATTATATCGCAATGTGAATCTCATGAACATGAAGCCGATGTTTCAATTCCCATCAGCGTGAGGAGGCTGTGATCACGAGTGAGTCACACTCGCAGTAATGAGGCTCCGTCTAACTCCTGGAGGTCAGCAGAGGTGTCGTCTCGACGCCGGCAGCTAATTGACGATTATGTGCGGTACAAGGTCTGGGCAAAAATCACTCATTTTAATGGGGTGATTATGCAGGAAAGACATGTGGCCCTTATGGTGGCCTCTGAGGGACAGTGTGACACCGGGGGGGTGGTGAGGTGAGTTCACCATGGTGATCTAATCTCCTGACAGGAACTATCAGCGGAATGAAAACACGTTTAATTTCCTGTGTCTTAGAGTCAGGATATGTACCTTGATGTGGGGAGGTGTTCCGGAGACAAACAGGGGGAACGAGAAACATCAGCCCCCCAGGCACACATCACTGATACCATCACATTTTAATATTTCTCTCCATCTTCTCTGCTGTTCTAATTATATCCACAGCCACTGTGTGGATACCTGGAGCTTTATGATCTATCTGTGGAGCTTCAGACGAGCTCCAGGCCCGCATTTCTCTTTCATTTCATAACACTAGCTGGCATGAAAGCACCATTTAGACACTTTTATCACTATTGATTACGTATGAAACTGCCAGTTCTGTCCTCATTAAACATTTTATGGTTAGCATGATCTTTTTTCTTTAAAACAGGTTCAGGTTTCTTCATGCCAGGAATGGATTATTTGTAATTTACCCACATTAGCAGAGAGTCAGTGTGGGTAGATGGTCCTGTGTCAAAAGGAATTATTAAAAAGCAATAATAATTTTATAACTAGTGCCCCAAAGGGTGTTTCTGTACTGAATCACATGTTTGAGTAAATTCTAGGTGGGTTTCTGACACCAGTGACTGACGAACACTCCTGACACGACAGCCGTGAGCAGGAGGTCAAGACCACCAGGCCCCCGAAACACGGAGCCACACGCCGGAACCACTGTGCCCCCCCCCCCCCCACACACACACACCCTCTGTGGCTTCATCCACAGGAAACCAACCAATCCTTTCTGTCTGGGTTCTCAGCTCCCTTCTGTTGCTGCACCCAGAACTCGGACCCGATCCAGAACAGAGTAGTACTCCAGAACGGGAACGACCAGAGTCGTCTCGTCGTCTTCACTGGGTCTTAAAGAGTCTGAATGTTCACACAGTCTTGAAAAGAAATCTGATTTGCATCACAATAATGCAAAAATAAAATCTGAATTTAGGTCATCTCAGTCTGGCAATGAAAACATGATGTAGAATATCAGATTCAAGCCACGCATGAGTGCATTTAGAACATGAATAATAAATACAAGTGTAATAAAAAGGTTCAGGAGAACCAAACTGCAGGTTGTCTCTATGTTATATTACATTGATATACATAATAATATGCTTCATATTAAACGCCAGGGACTGGTGATGCAATTTCTCTCCTCCATAATTTTAGACAAATTCCTATCACAAAGAGCTTTTTACCCCCACCAGGAAGGGTTGGTAGGTGGGGTCTGCTTTTATTGGTCGTCGCTCTCTACCATCATTTTCTTTCATATACATGTAGGTAGAATATATTCTGAAACGTCAGCACACTTTCATTATGCTTTGCATACATTTTTTTGTGAAGAAAATTATCAAGATATGAGAGAAGATATACATTTAAATTTGGAGGTAGATGTGGTTAATTATTCATTTAATTCTAAATGAATACAGGTCATTTATTTATTTGCCGCCACTAATATCTACCTGAGATGACGCAGTCAGAATAATTAATGCATTGATTTTCATGAATCTATTAAAAGTTAGAAATAGGTTTAAATATTGTTTGAATGTTACCGATTTTGATTCTGTCCATTACAAAATAATACAAAAATTTTGAACTTTACATAATATCTTACAAGTCTTACAATGTAAAGACTTGAAAAAATAAAGTTATTTATATGCTAAATACATCAAAGTATGTATGTATGTATTTCTTTTTACACACACACACACATATACAGTATATACTGTATATATATATATATACAATATATATATGAGAGGGATACATACATATACTGATGTATTTAGCGTAAATACCAGAAATTAGCTTTAAAGATTAATCCATAACATTTGAAGTCACTGTTTTGCAGAGATAATTTTATCTTCATTCATTATTGTCCTGTAGTCAGTTAGTCTACATGTATGTTATTCTACTATACATACAACAGAGGTTGCCTGATATGATACTTTGCAGCTCTTAATATATACATTAATGTATAAAAATGTGATATATGTTCTATTTTATTATTGTCAATGTTGCAACAACACTCTACCACAGAAACAAAGAAAGCAGCTGTGGATCAGTGATAATTGGTCTGACGCTGGTTCACACGTCCTCCTCTTCTGGAGCTGGTTTTTTTCTGAAGGCCTTCAGCGTCAGCGTTCTAACAAGGTCTCCTCAGCAAGAGGATCCAGAACAAAACGCTGCCTTAATTGGTGCTGGTTAATAAGTTTATTTCAGGCACATGCTCGGGTGCCTTGATTGTACCTCAGAGGGGTTTCTTATTCTCTCAGGGCTTTAGTGAGAAATTAAATGAAGAATACTTTGTGCTAATGAAGCTGCAAAGGGAATATTAGAGAAGGGGACTGATCACAGGGAGTCTGTCACTTAAAGGTTACTTCACATGGTGGGACTGGATCTTCTCTGTCCTGTTAGCCAACATTTGAACACAACACTTTTCTAAAACATCAACATATTTAGTTAGCAGAGAAGACGAGGAAGATGAACACAGTGAGGTGGAATCACAGCTGATGGATGTGAGGGAGGACGATCCAGGAGACGGAGGAGCTGGAACAAAATGATCCAGAAAGACAACCCAGAACGGGGAAATGATGACGGGAGAAGAAGACTTTTATGTCTCAAACCTTTTCAATTTGACTTCATGTTAGTTCCTCCTGGAAACACGTCCTCCGTTTCCTGGGAGGAGGTGATACGGATGCTTCAGCAATGAGACAGAAACATAGAAGCTGCCAATCAAAGTGTTTTAAATTCCATAGCCTCTGTTTCATGGCATCACCTTTGAAGACAATCCCTACATGAGTGTATATATCTTCAATCAAAGACCCTTTCCACTTGCAGTTCCTACATTTTCCATCTACATTATAAATTTGGGAAGTTGAGAGATGTCACTCTGCTTTAGATTGGTTATGTAGGTGGATTAAATGAACCATGCAGCATTTTCTTTTAGTTTAGTTTTAAATAATGTGTGTGTGTGTGTGTGTGTGTGTGTGTGTGTGTGTGTGTGTGTGTGTGTGTGTGTGTGTGTGTGTATATATATATATATATATATATATATATATAATTTTTTAAATTGTAATATTCATATTTAATTAACTTTAATTTTACATTTAATATTAAATTTTTTAATAAAAAATTATATATATATGTTCAGACACACACACATATATATATATATATATATATATATATATATATATAATATATATATATATATAATGTGAAAATAATCAGAGTTTAAGAATCCAGAGATGGAGTTTAGGTGATTGAACAATGGAGAGGAGCAGAATGATGTCATCTCACTGATTACACTTGGACCAAACTCCATTTGACTCTCATCAGAAAAGCTCTTGGATCAAAGTTGTTAAACACGAGTGATTAAATGTTCTAAGAAACCAAATGTAAGAAAAAGTTGGATGTATTTCGCTCTAAAGGTTGAGTGTCTGCTCTTAAAGTAGAGTGGAATAAAACGTCAATTTCTATTAGAATAATATATTAAAAGAGTTCTCTGTAGGGAATGTTTTGAGGCTCAGTGACACCCATAATGTGTAGGAGATCATTATACATCACATGAGACTTCTGAGCAGGATACACATGGACTAACAGATGTGGAAATGTTCAGACAGAGATTAGAATTCCAATCCTTGTGTGGAGTCTCAAAGGTGTGGAAAGAACAACCATTAAATATATCAGCTGGAGCTTCTTTCAGCCTGGAATCAAAGGTTCAGAAAGGAGGAACGCCGTTGTGTCTTTAAGGAATACAAGCATTGCTGCACAGTTGGATTCATTTAATCCGACCCTCCTGCTGGGAGCGTGTTCCCAAGAGACACCGTCTGGGTTTGTTGGCTAATTGGGATAATTTAACCAGAGAAATCTGTCCTGGGGAAGGATTCCGGCTCTTTCTCTGTCTCTCTGCTGTGCCTGGAAACCCCCCCCCCCCACACACACACATTTACATGCTCATTATCATCTGTAAACGCTCTGAAAAGAACGTGTGGCCATTCCAGGGTGATGGAAGCGTCGCCTGACACCAGTTTGCATTATTTCTCCTGTCGAGGTGTCTTCTGCTTTATAAAACTTACTATCTTTGAATAACTTCAAAATCAACATGTCGTGGAAATATTTTATACGACAAAATTAATTTTGGGCTATGAAACTTTAGGAATTTATGTGTTGTCTAAGATTTTAATCTTAATTTAAAATGAGGGCAAGGATCGGAAATGAGAAACAAATCATCATGCATATTCCTTGTAGTTGATTTTTTTTTTAAAAGTAGGTTTATCAGAAAAGACTATAAAATCATTCTTAATGAAGAACAGCACGCAACACCTGGTTTTGTTTGTGGGAAACTTGTGAAAAGATACAATAATATATAAGACATAACTACCTGGAGTTCCAGGTATTGGATTTCTGACACCTGTTGTGTTTTAATTGTGTTGTTTTATCACCTAACAAACTACATGACTGTAAGAAAACAGAACCACTGTCCCGGCGTCTGCGTTAGCCGAATGACAAAATGTTTCTGTCTGGATTCTTAGACTAAGAGGAGGAGAAAGCAGCTGAGCTTCAGCTGGATCTCAAGTTACTTTGTGCTGGTCATTAACAGAAGATATACCGCTTACTTGTTCTGGAAAAAGAACTAACCTGGAATTAACCCTCGAGAACTGTTTGCTCCAAAAAAGGACATTTTTGTTGTTTTTATGTGTTTCTCTCCCAATAAATCAGTCAATTAAAAGGATAAATATATGAAATTTTGCCAGTAGTTTTCAAAATTAAAGTTTTCAACTTTAATTTTCTAAATTCCTTAATGCCTGTCATTGGAAGTGTAAAGAATAGCAGATTTTCACTGTGTATACACATTACCTGATTGGGCCAAAAATGCTCCCATTGACTCCCATTTTAAGAAAATGACTGACTGACTGACTATATACAATAATGCTGACATGTTTTTATGAAACTAGACAATGACCCCAAAATCCCCCCACAACCCAGAAACAGACCCCCTGTCTGTGTTCACACACCTGCAAAAACATTCATCCAATAGTTATAATATCTTTATCAGAAGTATTAAACTGTGCACTAACTTGGAAATATTCCATATTTTGTGTTTTTCCCATTGGAAGAAAAACAGGCTTCTAATGGCAAATTCCATATAAACACATATAATAGTAATAAAAAATATAAAAAACTTTACCGCGGTGCACTGGCGTCGTGCCCAGAGTGTCCCCCTCCTCACGCCCTATGTCAGCTGGGATAGGCTCCAGTTCCCCGTGACCTGCTACGGCGGATGAATGGATGAATAATAAATGTTATATCTATGGATAGGGCTGAAGTAAAGGAAAAGATCTGATGCATTGAAAGAAAAAAAAATATTTCTGTATTACATTTCTTTTTTTTACACGTTTTATGAGACGGCTCTTTTTGGACCCGATCAGGTAATGTGTGTAGACATTTTAATTGGTTTTCAAGGGTTAAATATTTATGGTATAATATTTTCTCCTTTTTCCTGACCTGACATCACAGACCTCTGTTATGGTCCATTTCACTTTGGTGACATGAAAAAGAAAAAGAAAAAAAAAATTACGTACTGCTGACTTTTATTTATTATTTGATCGGCAAACACGAGTTCATTTGGGGTCTAGTGTCTCCTGTCTCTTCAGGGTGACCCATAACACTGCTTAATCTAATCCAAGGGGGGGCATGGTGGTGGTGATGCTGGTAAATGACTTGTCTGTGTTCATTCTGTTCATTCATAATGATTTTAAAATGATTTGTTTGTCAAATGTCTGTGCTGATCATAGTTGTGGATTTGTGAATAAATGATGTTCTCATCAAAAACATATTCTTAGGAGGAAACCACTGTGGAGATGTTTGAGATGTTCACCAGTCAAAGAAAAAATGTAGATACAGTACGTAGCACCAAAGTCACTGTTGTGTTTGACACAGCTTTTCATACAAAGATGATTTCATCAGCTGGTAAGTTTTTGGTGAAACCCACTTTATGTTCTACTGTCAAGAACAGAACAAGGTAAACAAGGTAAACAAGGTAAACAAGGTAAACAAGGCAAACTTTTTTTTCCTGATGGAAGAGGAGTCTACTTTTTCTCTGGGTGGTTTTGTGTCTATATTGAACACACACTGTAGGACCAAATATTCTGTGGGTCTTGAAAAATCAGTGTAAATGCCCTCCACCCGCTGGCAGCGTGGGGATCTCTTCCCTGAAACCGGCTGGCGGTGGAATCAGTTACACGTATATGAGACACGCCTCCATGGGCCTTCACCATGTTCCAATGTGTTGGAGAGGTTGAGTCTTTTTTTGTGTCTGCTGTCACTAGGCAACCAAAACCTGCATGTTGCCATGACAATGGCGACGTTGCAGTAATTAAACGTGCTGCTCCACCATCTTCACTGATTTCGCCTGGGCTGACCTTTGACCTGGATGTGGTGACAGAGAGACGGAGGCGTGTCCTGCGCAGCTCATTGGCTAATTTTGCCATATGAATCTAACGGTGTTGCATAAATTTTCTTTTAAATGTTTCCATTTCAATAAGCAGTGATGTGTCTATGGGTATTAATACATCCATCTGTGAGCGTGTGTGTCTCCATTTAAAACTATACATTTATGTGCAGCATGGCTCAAATACAGTTAAACCTTCACATTAGAAAGAATTATCTGTATTGTTTCCATGCAAAATAGCTGTAATATTTTTTCACAAAACAGCCAAGTTAAAAAAAATAAATAAATATATATATATATATATATATATATAAATCAAGTATATAAAATAAAATATATACATATATATATTTCCTTAACATTACACTTACCATATGTGATAACATAATTTACTCCTTACACATTCTCACAAAGCAACACACTTGTACAGATACAGTATATTTCTAAAAGTGTGTTTGTGTGCGTGTGTGTGTGGTTGTGTGTGTGTATGTGTGTGTGTACTATGTGTGCATAATGGTACTACATGATGCAAAATTAAAATTGTAAGTTGTCATGTAACTCGGTTCACGTTCACCTTTGCTTGTGTGATCTGTCATCATGGATGTTGATTTGGAATCAGGAATTGCTGACTCAGCGCAAACCTGACATCCCTGCAGAAACATGGACATGAACATTGTTAACTAGACATTCCAAAATGTGTGAAGGAACCTGCCTTCATGCAGACAAAGTAGGATTAAAGTGTCTCTACGTTGCAGACGGTTGCTGTAACTTGTCATGGAGCCGTTTCATGATCATAATTGCTGCCAAGTCTGTATCAGCAATGAGAAGCTGGGGCAGGAAGACAAAGAAAATGCCTGTGGGGCAGAAAGTCGCTGATGTAAAAAGTCACCAGGAATAAAGTATAGACATTTGTGTCTTAATTGTGAAATTATTATCATTTAAACTACACAATTGTCCTGTTTATGGCATGATGATTTGTGACATGTTGTTTTCCTCCACTGTGCTGCAGGTCAGTCTGATGAAGCCAACAGAATCACATCATCTGCAAATAGATGAACAGAACAGACACTTACTGTATGAAGACAAACAGTATGTGAGCAACAGTGAGTTTGATTGTCCACACTATGACAATTAACAGTATGGCTCAAAATTAATTGTCACATTGCAAAAGCATGAGTTCTATAATGAGCCACAACCTGATGCTTGTCTACCAGAGTAATGAGATGGTCCTGTAAGCTCTTCTCCGTCTGGGTGAAACATTTAGACAAAGCTTACGTGTCTTTGTCTACTGTTTCACCCAGACTGAGCACTGTTTAACTATCAAATGTGAATTAAATCCACTAACACCGTGCACTTTAGAGTGTTTATATTCATTTAAAGGCTACCGTGTCAGTGATCAGGTGAGGACAGCAGGGATTGGAGGAACAGTGTAATTTACATATCTGCATGCTAAAGAGAATCGTCACTCCACTGAATCAGATGTCTGCTCTAAAGCAGTCATTTTTCTTCTAATGGAATTTCCAGTGTCCTATTCCACTTATAGACTTGACCCCGTCACAAGACATCATTGGCACCCGTGCAAAGCACTGCATGGTGAAAAAAAACAAAAGTGTTCAGTGTAACAACACCACAAACTACCAATAAATGCAGTTAAACTACCTACAGCAGCAACTGAAAAGATATAAGATACGTCCTAATGTATCTTTTTTTTTTCAATAACCAACAATTGCTTGCAATTATTCTTATGCGTGTACGGTGTCACGTGACTACCTACTAAAAATCTGCGATGAGGTGAAGCCGCCGCTTGTTGATGCACGAATGCGCCAGAGATTACTGCAGTTTTCCAAAACTCGATGCTGCATATGCAGTTTTTTAAATCACGTGTGGGTTTTGGACGTCTGGATCTCTCTACGACAGTGGATGTCAAACCCAAACACACAGTGAGGAGACATTTAAAGCCTGGACAAAGTCGTGGAAAAACACTTAAATTTATTGAAAAAATCTAAAAAAAATCAGTCAAACGTCTTTTCTGAGGTCTTCTGGTCAGCGTCATCGAGGAGACTAGTTTTGAACAAATACACTGTATATGTGCTGCTGAAAATGGAGCACATCTGAGTAGCTTCAGTGAGGAGCTACTCTTTAATGTTCAAAGGTTTTCTTACTAATTTTGTCAAGGCGGATGACCCCCCTCCAGAGCCTGGGTCCTGCCCGGAGTTTCTTCCTCAATGAAGGAGTTTTTCCCCGCCAACATCGCTTATGCTTGCTCTGGAGGGTTCTGTTGGCTTTCTATCTGTAAAGCGCTTCGAAATGTCTTCAGACGTGATTGAGTGCTATATAAATAAAAGTTGATTGATTGATTGACTTTTCACTCCATGTATGCTAGCTCCAGGAAACCTCATGGTGGCGCAGCCAAATTTGATCACTGACTTCAACAACTTTGCAATTTAAGCTACTTACTGTTCTGTCTGACTGTACTGCTGATATTGAGTGTATTGAATGTGATTGCCTGAATGTAAATGAGTTAGCAAGGTCACCAACTGGTTGAGTGTAAGAAATGACCTGTTGACCTATGCTACAGTGTGGTGGGACCAAGGTGTTGTGATGTTTACGGTGAAATTGGGAGGGATGTACCTTGCCGACCAGGCGGGTCTCCTGCTGTGTGTTGTTTTATATTCTTTGTACGTCTCATGCAGTATATGCCCTGTTAATTTCTTTCATTTTAATTTTTAAACTAGTGTAGTACATGTTCTGTTAGTGTAGTAACAGGACACGTGGTCCTGGAGGTAAAATGTAGCAGCTACATACAAACTGAAAACAAGAATATTTCAATTAGCAAAGATCAACCCTTCACAACCCTGTTATGTTCAGCATTCACACCCGAAAAACACAAATGTTGGCTGCAGTGCCGCTGAGATGTGTATTAAATGATCATTTTTCATGTGAGATTCACTGTTTGATAAAAAAAATTGGAATAAAAAAATAGCAGAAACAAAGTCATAAGTGGGATGAGCTACTCTCCATCACGGTCTCATCACAGCTTCACATCACAGTTATGCTTCATCACGCCCTCGTGTGACTGGCTCAGGAGGTAGAGTGGGGGTCTCCTTGATCTCTGGCCCAGCAATCTACATGTCCAAGTGTCAAAGTGTCTGTTCCAGCGGTGTGTGAATGGTCATCACTCATGAAGAGCAGGTGGAGCCTTGAATGGTGGTCTCCGTTGGTGTATGGATGTGTGTCTGGATGTGTGACTGCTGATTTTGACTGTTTTGTCAGACATAATCAAGTTTTCAACAAAAAATGTGTCCTGTTATGCCGATCTTTTATTGTGGCAGATGTGTTTTTGTGTTTGCTTTAATGGACAACAGAGGTTGGTGCATCTATAAATCACACTAAAGAAACAGAATGTCTCAAAGAAACAGGGTCACACAGAAATTTCATATCAGATTTATCTGGAAACTCACTTATCAGGGTTAAAAAACAGCAGGAAAATAAAGACATCATCAAAGAATGTACACAGAAAATAATTTAAACTGGATGAATAACACTTTTTAAATTTTCAAATCCTACATAGTTTCTATGGCAAGCGCACTGGCGTTGCACCCGGAGTTTCCCCCGCCTCACGCCCAAGCCAGCTCCAGCGATCGGTAGAGGATGAATGAATGAATATGTAGTTTCTAAAGATATATTTTATAAATTGCATCCAAATAGGACTCTTTTAGATGAGTGTGTTTGGTTTGCACAGGCCCAAAAACTTTTTAGGATTTTTTAAATTAAATAACTGGGTGCTAGCCTAGGTCCTATCACAAAACCTTTGGGTGGAGCATTGGGGTCAGGATGAGGGAGGGTTCAAGCCTCTGTCTTTATTCATCTTACAAAGCTGAAAAAGCTGAAAAGACATCATACCTAATGGTAAGATTATAAACATGACATAACTGTTCTGGCAGTGCCTCCGTCAATTAGTTCCACTTGACTTGGGGACCAACTTACACATAATGCCTCAACATGAAATAGACAATCCATGACACAACCCACATGCTTTGGGGACCAGACAACCAGCACATGGTCTGGGTGGGCTTCTCCAACCTTGCAAAAAGTGACAGCAACCTGAAAGAAAACACATTTCATGAAGGACATTTTCAAGTGATGTAATACTCTGCATAAAGGGGGTCAACATCATAGATATGGCTCCTATCTATCCTTAAGATAATAAAGTGTATTAGAAAAACTAAATTTATCTTGAACTTCTCCAATATGTCGCTGACTCCCATCTCTCCATTGTTAATCAGACAGTGAACGCACCTTTCCAAGGTTAAGTCCTCTGAGAGCCTGTCCTCTTGCTTGTTGACAGTGGTCTTGATCACGTCCTTTGCTTCCAGGGCTAGGTTTAAACCCTGTGATTGTGATCTGATCCTGCAGAGACATAATAAAACACAACAAAGAAAGAGCTGTGACTGTAAGGACATACAGTAATCCTCTGCGTGATGCAGACAATGAGAGTTGTTGGATATTGGCACCACATGCTGTCCACTTATTGACTGCATCCTTTCTGATCTGTAATTAAAGCCAAACAGAGCAACATATCATGCAGTAATACTGTGTCTGCTTCTCAATGTTCCTCACCGAGAAGTGGTTCTTCACACTGTGCTCATCACAAATGTATTTGATGACCACACCCTTGCAGCCGATGAGTCTTGTTACATGTTTGGGGTCCACAGTCATCGTACCTCAAAGTGAGAGGCTTTTATTTTTGAATGTTTTAGTAACCTGTGAATGTGGCCTTTGCATTGTGTTCCTATTTTATGTTTGTCTTCTTTGTAGACGCAGTCTGAGTACACTGAGTTCATAGGACACTCAGAACAGAGTTGGCTGACTTCGTTGACTCTCCGTCTTGAACGATGTTTGGTCAGCGGGTAGCTGGTGTCTCCCTTAGAGATGGGGTGACAAACACTGCTGTTAACGAGGGGCTCAGAGTAGAGCCGCTGCTCCTTTGCGTGGAAAAGAGTCAGTTGAAGTGGTTTGGGCATCTGGTGTGGATGCCTCCAGGGCGCCTCCCTAGGGAGGGGTTCTTGGCACGTCCAGCTGGGAGGAGACCACCCAGGACCAGGTGGAGGGATTATATCTCAACACTGGCCTGGGAACGCCTTGGGATCTCCCAGTCAGTACTGGTGGAAAAAAGAAGTTTGGGCTTCCCTGTTGAAGCTGCTGCCCCCATGACCCGACTCCAGATGAGCGGATGAAAATGGATGTACGGATGTATGGATGGACGGACAGCTGTCCCACAGTCCTTAATTTTGGAGGATGTTTTGTCATTCAGTGACAAGACTGCAGTGGATTCTGAAGTTCCTGCGTTGGGTTTTAGCAAGAAGGACATTGGTGTGCCTTTACACAGGATCTGTATGGTGTCTTGCCTTGTTTCAGGTGAGGTGAATGTTGGAGTGCATTCTGTTTTCCTGATCTGACTTTCTTTAGTCAACAGTTTTACCAGCAGAAAGGTGCTGGTTACTCCTGAAATAATGCTGGTCTTCATTAGGCAGTCTCCTAGTGAGCTAGCTGAGAGGATTCCAAAGTTTTTTGAGGCCTTGTATTGTATTCACTCCGTGTTAACTGGTTATTTTGTGAGGAATCAATCAATCAGTCATATTTTACTTGTATAACGCTTAATCACGTCAGCAGACACTTCAAAGCACTTTAACAAACAGAAACCCAACAGAACCCTCCAGAGCAAGCAGAAGTGACAGTGGCAGGGTAAAACTCCTTCATTGAGGAACCGGTCATCCGCCTTGACCAGTTGAGTAGAAATAAATACAATGGGGATAGGGACAGGGTAGGAGAAAGAGAGAGACAGACAGGCAGATAGGCCAGATAGAATTGCAATCTAAAATTTAAAGCTTAGCTCCAGTCGCTGAAGTGGGGGCGGGATTGTCAGGCCTTCAGATTTCTTGTCTTCTACAGTTGTTCCCCACCTGTCAGGTAGAAGCACATAGACAGCAGCAGTATCTTGCAAGCATGTGAAGCTTCAGTGTAACAGGAACGAGAAAAAGCTAAGTAAGAGAAATAACAGAAGCTCCTAATTTATTAATTAAACTTCCTTTATTGGTAGAGACAGAGAAATACCCTCAGCAGTCTAGGCCTATAGTAACTCATCTAAAGAAATCTATGTTGCTCCTAATTGTAAGCTTAAACAAAGAGGAAAGCTTTAAATAAGCTAAGGGTGTCTGCCCCCCCGGACCGAGGCCAGGAGATTGTTCCAGAGTAAAGGAGCCAGATAGCTGAAGCTACTGCTCCTGTTCTACTTTTAAAGACCTGACGGGTCACCAGAACCTGCATTCTCAGGGTTCAGAGCCTTGGGAGGGTGACACAGATCAACGCAATTTTCAAGGTAAGACGGAGCCTCACAGAAGAGCTTTATACACGATCATAAAGATCTTGACTTTTATTCTTGATTTTATTGGGAGCCGATGTAAGAATGCCAGGAATGGTTTGCTAATGCATAAATGGACGTTATTGACTTCTTCAGTTGCAAATAACGGGAGTGTTGTTACTCAGATTGTGGTGC
>CM023624.1:17780588-18283088 GCA_013358685.1 Antennarius maculatus
ATATTTGCAGAAGAGAACTTTGGAATGTTCACTGTGTGGTTCATGAGGACAGTTTGTGAGGAGAGGAAAATTGTGGTGTTATTAGTGTGGAGGGAGGTTAGGTATAATCCTTGTGGTATTCAATATGCCTACAGAGGAGGATGGAAGCACTACCATGACCCAAGAACAGTAAATAATAAGTGGAGGTTTCTTCAGTTCTGACTGACTGGTAAAGAGTCCAGACAGAACTGAAGAAGTCTCTTGGATGAGAGGTTGAAACATCCTCAACCAACTTAAAGCAAGTCTAGTTGATTCTTCTTTGCTCTTCTTGATGTACCTCAACCTGGATGACTGAGAACGTCCACAGATATACGAACATCTCCAGCTCTCATTTCTGTCTCATTTCCCATTATCCAGCAAGTCTCATACTCAAGAAGAGTTGGGAGAGACAGATGCCTATCTCCGATTTTTGTGGTTCATTGGTCCTTTTGAGTTCTTGTGAAGATCTTAAAAAATATCAGTCATGAAATTTTACTCACAGCAGTTTATATCGTATCGATAAACTTTAGAATTTGGAAAAGCTTACCTTAACACATTCAGTTCCATCCATTTTCTGAACAGTGATCCACATACGGCCGGTGGTTTTGTTTTTTTTAGCATATTTAAGAGTATTTAAGACTCAAAACCTTCCTCTTTGATAGAGCCTACAATTAGGAACAACATAGATTTCTTCAGATGAGTTACTATAGGTCTAGACTGCTGGGGGGTATTTCTCTGTCATTCCGGATAAAGGGAGTTACATTAATTAGTTTAGGAGCTTCTGTTATTTCTCTTCCTTTGCTTTTTCTAGCTTATAATACATTTACGCTTTTTTAAACCAATCAGAACTGAGCAAGTCTGTCACAGTTGATAGGGTAGTGAGCCGTCACATTGAGGTGAAGCCTCTCTCTGCTTGTTGTTTTGCCAATTTTGGAGGCATTTTATCAGCTGACGCCCCAAAAACTGTCCAAGGACATCGCTCGTAGAAAAACTCCGCTTTGTCTTATTGATTCTATTATTTCTGTTGGTAAGAATGCCAACAGAAATAATAGAATCAATAATAAAGAATATAATGCCAGAGCTCCAACCGTTTATAACTACTCATTTACTTGCATCACCCGAAGTCTCGTTGATTCTATTCTTCTTGCTTGATGAGGAATCAAAGATTGGAATAATTACATACAAGCAATACAGACAGAATAAATGTTTATCATTTACTTTGCATCAGGAGTTGATTCTTCCCCTAATTGGAATGTGACAAACTTACTTCGTAACACTTGGTAAAGTGTTCAATCTTCATTCACAATGAATTTACTAGACAACAAATCAAGGTTGAAACATTGAAAATATGTACTTAATTTATCTCGATACAGTAATCCCTCGTTACTCATTAATGTGTTCCAGGAACCACCTGCAAAAAATGATATTCTGCGATATAGTGAAGAAATTTTTGTTATTCATAGTAATTTAAACATTTATGAACCCTCCCCATACTGATATTAAACCACCTTATACAGCGGTACCTCTACTGACGAATGTCTCTACTGACGAATGTCTCTACTGACGAAATTTTCTACTTACGAAACTTCTCAGCTGGAAAATATTGCCTCTAGTTATGAAAGAAATTTTGAGTTACGAAAGGTAAAATACAGGATGGGCTGATACTCACAGCTCCCACAGGTTCCTGAACGCAACATTCTTATAGCTGCTCTGCCATTGGCTATTACCTAGCATCCTGGCATCCCATTGGCTAAGAGGGACCTCTGTGTGGAGCTAGATAGGTGTCTATGCAGCGTCCTCGTCATTCGGCCCTCGACCCATGAGGTGTTCTGATAGTTTTACGTAAATATATTAACTTCTAGAGTATTCACTATGGACCCCAAGAAAGTGACGGAGAAAAGAGGAAAAGAAAAGACGAAGAAGAGTTTTTTTGTCCGTACAAACAAAACAAGAGATGATAGAAAAGCATGAAAAAGGGATGCGTTTGGTTGATCTCTCCAAAGAATATGGCCGTAATGCATCTACAATCACCACGTTATTAAAACTAAAGGAAGTTTAAGGAGTTTAAGGCATGGCGTGGGTGGTTGGAGAAGTTCAGAAGGAGGACTGGAATTCACTCTGTTGTTCATGGTGAGGCAGGAGCGCATGAACCAAAGAGGGTAAAAAACAATGAGGACAGCAGTTCAAAGGTTAATGACCATCAGTTTATTCTTTATTCTTTGTTTTTTACGTTATACACAACTCTCATTTATTGTGTAATAATCTAATTATAACATGTATTTGTTACGTTTTGATTCATTTTTATGCTTTATAAAACATTCATGTCTGAATTTTGGGGGCTTGGAACGGATTAGGGTATTTGCATACGAAATTTTCTACTTACATAATTTCTTCTGGAACCAATTAATTTCGTAAGTAGCGGTACCGCTGTATGTGTATTACCTTTTCCCACACTCTGATAGCCGTGCATCTTGAAGCGCAAATAAGCAAGGGATTACTGTAATACCTAAATGGATAACGGGTGGTTTGTTCAAACCTGGTGCTACAGCAAAAACAACAACTATCATCATTATTATTACTCATGATGCCATTATTACACAATGAGGTGGTTGTTGAAGAAGTGCACCATTCTTTATGTGAGGTGACAGACAGTCCAAGCTGCAGGCTGGGAGCTGAGCAGGATGTGCTCAGCGGATGATGGGGGACTGGTGGATGATGGGGGACTGGCGGATGATGGGGGACTGGCGGATGATGGGGGACTAGTGGATGATGGGGGACTGGTGGATGATGGGGGACTGGTGGATGATGGGGGACTGGTGGATGATGGGGGACTGGCGGATGATGGGGGACTGGTGGATGATGGGGGACTGGTGGATGATGGGGGACTGGTGGATGATGGGGGACTGGTGGATGATGGGGGACTGGCGGATGATGGGGGACTGGTGGATGATGGGGGACTGGCGAATGATGGGGGACTGGTGGATGATGGGGGACTGGTGGATGATGGGGGACTGGTGGATGATGGGGGACTGGTGGATGATGGGGGACTGGTGGATGATGGGGGACTGGTGGATGATGGGGGACTGGTGGATGATGGGGGACTGGCGGATGATGGGGGACTGGTGGATGATGGGGGACTGGTGGATGATGGGGGACTGGTGGATGATGGGGGACTGGCGGATGATGGGGGACTGGTGGATGATGGGGGATTGGTGGATGATGGGGGACTGGTGGACTTTTCTCTAGCAGGGCTTCCCACTGGCTCAGGGGTCATTGACTCCACAGCATTAACTGCAGCTTTTTCCACACTACATTGGTCAACTCCACTTCACTAGACCTGCTCTCCTCTGCATCACACACACACACACACACACACACACACACACACACACACACACACACACACACCTACACACACACACACACACACACACACACACACACACACACCTATTGTGTGTATTACAGTTACAGACGTATGGACCTCCCTTTGCCAACATCTACATGATTATTTAAGCCTGAACTTTTATCTTTGCTTTTTGTCTCTGTGTGTTTAAACCACAACTGGAACACTAGATGTCTTGAGTTTATCGAGATACAAAAATATACCCAACATTCTCTTTCTTTGATCATCAGCGCCATGCCATGTCTGTGCATTGTGTCTATGCATTTCTGGGGTTACTCCATCCATCCATCCATCTTCACCCGCTTATCCGGGGCCGGGTCACGGGGGCAACAGTCTCAGGAGGGATGCCCATACCTCCCTCTCCCCAGACACCTCCTCCAGCTCCTCCAGGGGGAGCCCGAGGCGTTCCCAGGCCAGCCGAGAGACATAGTCCCTCCAGCTTGTCCTAGGTCTTCCTCGAGGTCTCCTCCCCGTAGAACATGCCCGGAACACCTCCCCAGGGAGGCGTCCAGGAGACATCCGGAACAGATGCCCGAGCCACCTCAGCTGGCTCTGCTCACGGTGGAGGAGCAGCGGCTCTACTCCGAGCTCCTCCCTGGTGACTGAGCTCCTCACCCTATCTCTGAGGGGGCGCCCCCCCACTCTACGGAGGAACATTGTGTAGTTGGGCTGAGTTATGAGTTGAGTGAGCCTGGACCGAGTTCATGGTTGACTAAAGGTACAGATAATGTTCTTCCATAAAATCCTCCAGTCTGTACATTCATCCAGGATACAATTAGAATGAAGTTTGGATTGTTTATGAGGAAGTCACAGATTTTTGGTTTGAATTAATCTAAGAGGAAAAAGGGTTTATTTGGTAAAATGTATTTCTTTTACTTTTTATTTTCATTTTTATACAACCCATAGAACATAAAGTATTCCCTGACATTAGACTACAAGACTTATTTTCTTTCCCACAACAAGGTCAGCCATGTGACAGGTTCTATGACAGCTTTCATCATTTGATTAATACCCAAATATTCGATCTTCAGTTGGAGTCTTGCTGTCATCTGTTCTATGGAGCACACCTGTGTTAGTCTCTGGATCCACTGGGTGTTCTTGGTGGTTTTGCATTATTCCATTTCATAGTTTTCATCTTAGAAGCAAACAATGAAAGATTCTGTAACATGTAGCCCTGATCTGCATTGTGCATCTCCCCAGGGATAATGCCCAACAACTTAAGTCACCCTCAACATGTTCTCCGTTTCTATTATAGCATTTCTCCAGAAACCATGGGTTACTGGGCAATCCCAAAACACCTGTGATCCCTTATCATTTCACAGTTCCTCCAGCAAAAAGCTGACAAGAATTTTTTGCCATGTAGAGAAACATTAAGAGGAGTATTAAAGTATTTTATTTTTTAGTTTGTTATCATATTCTTTCCATAATTGACTATTTATTCCTTTATGACTACTGGAACATAAACCTTCTCGTTCCTTATCTTCAATCATGGTATTTAATTCCCATTTTTCTTTGATGCTCCAAGTATTTTGGGAGGTGTCAGCCGTGATTTCTTTGTTAAAAACACAATACATGTTCTGTAGTAGGAAGATGTTTTTTTTGTGATGGTATTAAAATATTCTTTAATTGAATCTTGATGTAATGATCTATCCTCGTTTTGTCAACAACTGCATGCTGTCACGTTCAATCTTATTTTTCCAGTTTCATTCAAAACTGATATAAGCGTATTTATTTGGGGGGGGTGTTTCATATTTTGATGAATGAGGACAGGGAAGGAGGTAGATATCACAGGGTCAGGGGCAGAAATGCTGAAAACGTATTCTTGCGATGAGAGGACTGGAGCCTTGATGTTTGCGACACAGATTCTACCTACTGAACTAAAAATCCATCCGTCCGTCCATCCTCTTGTAAACAATCACAATTGAATCTATTACAGCCACCTAACCCATAGAACTCAGCTGTCTATGGGTAAGAGGAGGGGTACATGTCAGCTCATTTTGGGAAACTTTATGAGCTTGTTTTTTAAGTTGCACAAAGACAAACAAGTTTTAAGTAGAAAAATGTTTTGGGTCTTGATGCTTTTTCATCCTATAGTGTTTCCATGTGCCTGTATGTACAGTGGGATAAATTAATGGCCTGCTATGCTATCATAATGCTATGATATAAATATTCAAAATACCATAAATGCCAACAAAAACTTTATAGAATTTGTTTGATTACTATTGCAACAACACATCATCAGTAGGGTAAAACTAACCTGTCTCATGACCATTTTTCAATAATGGTGTGCAAGACCTCAGGCAACAAATTTACTGTATGCATAATGTGAACAACCGCATCCAGAAGTTTGGATCCAGAACCAAGGCTATTGCTCTTTGCAGATGATGTGGTCCTGTTTGCGTCATCGGCCTGTGACCTGCAGCGCTCACTGGTCCGGTTTGCAGCCGAGTGTGAAGCGGCGGGGATGAGGATCAGCTCCTCCAAATCTGAGGCCATGGTCCTCAGCAGGAAACCGGTGGACTGCCTTCTCCGAGTGGGGGATGAGGTCCTTCACAAGTGAAGGAGTTTATGTATCTCAAGGTCCTCTTCACGAGTGAGGGAACAATGGACGGAGAATTGGGGCAGCAGGAACGGTATTGCCACACTGTTGCCACAAAGGAGCTAAACTGAGAGGCAAAGCTCTCCATCTACCAATGTCTGTGTAGATTCTCAGTTATCTAGATCATGGTTATCCAAAGCTGTTTAAGTCAGTCCACTCCATCTACCGTTCAATCTTCGTTCCTACCCTCACCTATGGTCATGAGCGATGGGTCATGACCCAAAGAACCAGATGGCGGATACAAGCGGCTGAAATGGGCTTTCTCAGGTGGGTAGCTGGTGTCTCCCTTAGAGATAGGGAGAGAAACACTGCTGTTTGCGAGGGGCTCAGAGTAGAGCCGCTGCTCCTTCACTTGGAAAGGAGTCAGCTGAGGTGGTTTGGGCACCCCTCCCTAGGGTGCCTCCCTAGGGAGGGGTTTCTGGCACGTCCAGCTGGGAGGAGACCTCGGGGCAGACCAAGGACCAGGTGGAGGAATTGCATCTCAACACTGGCCTGGGAACGCCTTGGGATCCCCCAGTCAGAGCTGATGGATGTGGGGGGCTCCCTGTTGAAGCTGGTGTCCCCGCGACCCAACTCCGAATAAGTGGTAGAAGATGTATGGATGGATGTATGGATGGATGTACGGATGGATGGATAATGTGAACACACAACGATGCTCGACATGTAACCAAGAACAAACCATTTTAGACTACAAACACTTTATTCCAAATACTTTAATTCTGGGGGTGGGTCTTCTTGGGTTACATATCCTCTCTAGATGATTAAAAAAACAACAACAGCTCTCCATGTTTGTTAATTGGTAGTTCTGTGATACTCATTGATTCAGCTGTAACTGTGTAAATGAATTGGTCCTGTGTCTTATTTTCTGAAGGTATCATGCCACCCAGTTTGAATATCTCAGTCCTGGATAAATGTTCACCTGCGACTAAGATTGTCAAGGTTTGCATTAAATACTGATGTGTAAATTTTGAATCAAATGACAATTTGAACTTCATAATCCACAGTTTTAAGAGTTAAGTTACTGTTCGGCCTAATATGGTTGGAACAGTGTTGGAACACACTATCTTTTGAATCTGTCTGTCTATGCTGAAAGCAAAAGTCAGTCAAGCTATATCAGGAACACATTAAATTCAGGTTCATATATATGAAAAAAATAATAAGGGACATTTAAGGGAACATTTGAATTCAAAATAACAAACAAAATAAACAAGAATGATATTAAAGCAGGTTTATAACTTCCAGTTGATGATTTTAGGGCACACCATCTACAGTGAAAGGGAAAGAGAGTTAATATCAACACTCCTGTGATTCAAGTCAATCAATCCACCTGCTCTCTGTACAAATGGACCGTGCCAGCACCATCACAGAGTGGTCCATTTTCCTGGTGAGGTAACCACTTCCATTAGTGTTCATCAGCCTCACCTACCAAGAGACCACTTTACTGACATCTGTTTTATCCTGGCATCCACACACTAAAAGGCAAAATGTTCCTATAGAGACGGGAACAGAGAAATCCTCATGTCTATATGGTTTCAACAAAGATTCCTGCATCACTGAATAGAATTTAGTCACAATATTTTAACTTTGTTGATAATGTTGTCTTTTCATAAAATAATATCACTGAAAAGTTCATCATTATCAGTTAAGTTCGATAGGAGTACACATTCTATTGTAAGAATTACAATGACTTTTTGACCAGACTGATGCTGTTTCATTTCATGGGCGTGCATGAAGATGAATTCATGAAGATGACAGCACGTCATTGATCACAGAATTATGTACTAACATTAATAGTGTGATTTTTTTTTCCTCATGTGCACCAGATTTAAGTGTTCATAAGAAAGGTCATCAACATAACAGGTGGCCAGGTATGTTAATGAACATACTATGTTCATACATAGATGAGCATACATGAACATACATAGCCAGGTGCAGGCTGTGTTGTTAATTGTACACAGTTCAAGGTTCCATATTGTGCTTTTTTTAATTAATGTCATTCAGCTGCCAGACGTCCAACTACATAGTATTTGAAATTTCTTTCCCCAAACTGATCCATGGTCCTCAATATCTTTGATTGAATGGGGGGCGGCAGTGGCTCAGCGGTAGAGCGGGTTGTCCAAAGTTCCAAGATCGGCAGTTCGATTCCCGCCCCAAAACACCCAGAGTGTGAACTGACAGTGGGAGGTGTCAGCTCACTTCCAGAACACTGTCGAGGCGCCCTTGAGCAAGGCGCCGTCCCCCTCACAAGTTGCTCATTTGGGGGGCACCAAGAGGGAGCTGCCTACCGCTACCTCCCATTGCATGCTTACAGAACCCCTTGTGTGTGGTAAAGTTCACTCTGTCACAATAAGAATGGTGTGATAAATTGTTGTCTTAGAATTGTCCAAAAAAATAAATATATCACAATGCCCCTGCCCTTGTATCTTAAACTATAACTCCACTTGTGGAAATTCTAATCTTTAACAACATGATTAATGTTAGGACTTTATATACATTCTTAAAGAATGCAATTTAAGATGTAACAAAGTAAAAGAGAACAAAAATGTACTAAAGGAAAACTAATGACTTAGGAAAAAGTACACACACACATACACACACACGGAATGAGCACAGAAACTTGTAAGGGCAAATCCTCTGCTGGTGCAGGTCTTGGTAGTAGTAGCAAATTTTGACATATATTCAAAATACGATAAGGATATCACAACTGGCCCACCTATGCAGGTACTCGCTTCTGCGCCATCCTGTGAGCCAGTGGCATCACTCTCTCTGTCTGTCCTCCCTTCAAGGCACCAACACCTGGGAGGGGCTAAACAGTAGAATCCAGTGTCCTGGCTCTACCCCCGCTGAACACCACCCAACTCTATGTCTTTAGTGGTTCGGCTCTGCCACCGCTCCTCTCTTTGGATCCAGACCCACCATTATGCTTCCTTTGCCTGCTTAGTGGTGTTGGCTACCAGCCGCTTCCTAGCCAGTCCTTCATTCCCCAGCAGTCTGAAGGTTCTCCATAGCGACCGTCCAGCAAAGCTCCTGCAGACCACCTCCACTGGCAGGTTCCAGGCCATCCATCCATTTTGCTGGCTCTCAAGAATGAGGTCTTGATATTTCTTGAGCTTGCGCTCATATGCTTCCTCTACCCTCTCCTCACACAGCACTGTTAATTCAATAAGCACCACCTGTTTGGTACCTTTAGACCACAGGACAATATCTGGTCTCAGGCTAGCGTGGGCTATCTCTGGGAATTTGAGCTGCTTCTTCAGGTCAGCCCGCATCTCTCAGTCGCTTGCTGTGGCCAGGACTCCTTTGCTCCTCCCTCTTCTTAGTGCGCTTTCTCCTGCCTTGATGAAACGGGTGAAGCGGGGCCCATCAGAAAACCTGTTTTGCCCTTTTCCTTGCCAGCTCGACAGCCTCTGACAACTGGTAGGCTTGAGTGACATGCTATGTGTACAGAGGAGTAGAGCTTGGCAACACTGACCACTCCTCCCTACTCAGTGATCCAAACATCACCACTGAGTTCAGTTGCTCCATCCACCGCGCCTTCAATGCCCTGACCACTGACAAAGTGGCGGACTGGTAGACCCTCAAGGATAGTGTCATCCAGTCAGCTCATAATGTCTTTGGATGCTCCCAATCCTCCCCCAAAAAGCCTTGGATATCGGAGAGGACACTCCATACCATTGACCAGCGGTTCCAGGCCAGGCTTCAAGGCGACCTGACTGAATACCGGCGACTGAGCCACCAGCGCAACGTGGTCATAGCTGAGGACAGAAAGAAGCTGAACACCGAGTCCACGGCCAATACCAACAACATGAGCCGTGTCTTCACTCTGCTGCGCCAAGCTCGCAATGGCCCACGCATCAAGACAGCCCTGGTTAAAGACTCTGATGGCAACATCATAACAACAGAAGAAGACTGCCTCGCGCGCTGGAAAGAGCACTTCAGCCTCCTTTTGCAGCACAGTTCCACCCCAACTGATCCCACCATCATCGCGTCTGCAAACATCACAGTCCCTAGCGACGCCTGCAGTACAGACCCCATCACACTCGAGGAAGTCAGAGCTGCTCTGAAAAAACTTACCACACAGATGCCAGGGCCTTTCCTGTTGTTAACGGCCGAGATGCCAAAATCTGGCGGTGTTGCAGTATTGAGTGGTTCACCCACACCTTCAAACATGTGTGGGAGACAGAGAGACTTCCCAGTGACTGGACCAGAGGAGTCACCCTACCCATCTGGAAACATAAGGGAGACAGGCTAGTCTGAGGCAACCACAGAGGCATCACACTTCTCTCCATCCCTGGATCTTGCTCATCCGTGCTCTCCCAGCCATCAGAAGTCGCCGCCGTCTCCAGCAGGCTGGCTTCATGCATAACTACTCCACCACAGACCACATCGCTGCCGTTTGCCTGCTCATAGAGAAGACCCATGAATTCCGCAAAGATCGCCATCTATACATTGGGTTCATTGATCTGAAGGCTGCCTTTGACACAATCTGCCATGCCTCACTCTGGAGTATCCTACAGACCCTGGGAGCACCATCCAAGATCAGTGCCCTGCTCAAGCTGCTCTACAGCAATGTGTAGCATATGTTCACTAATTATCCCATTTAATTACAATAATAACAACTTGGGCTCAATCAACGTGTGTGGCCACTCTTGACCTTTTAACCTGCATCATTGACCATCTGATATCCAGGGTCTGTGAGCGAGTCTCCCTTGACAACTACCACCTGACTGACCAGGACTATGCTGACGACACCATCCTCGCTGAGAGACACCCTCGGCATGTACAGCAAAGAGGCAGAGAAGCTTGGCCTTCAAGTGAGCTGGACTAAAAACAAGTTCATTCATGATGGTGACGGACTGGATCCGCCTCCCTTGCAGCTCAGTAATGACATTGTAGAGCCTTTCAAGAGCTTTGTGTATCTGGGGTCCTTGGTGACGGACAATGGGGACCTTAAACTAGAGAAGAACTCTGGTGCCACCAGAGTCTCTTAGGAAGCCACTCTGGTGACACCAGACCATCTCCCGCAAGACGAAGCTCAGAATTTACAACACTGCCATCCTCTCCATCCTGCTCTACAGCTTCGAAACATGGCCATTAAACAAGACTCTGGCTGCCAGTATAGATGGTTTTGATATCAGGGCTCTCAGAACCATCGAAAACATCAGGTGGCCCCAGCAGGTTTCCAACAAAGTGCTTAGAGCCACACATGCCAGCCCAGAGCTTCTTGTCTATGTGTGATGTGTGTATGCCGGAACCCCCCCCCCCCCCCACACACACACACACACACAGAAGTTAACAAGCCTTGGTAATCAGAAGAGCTACATGGTTCAATTTTGATGGCAAGCTGTTAGCCTGTTTTATTTTCCAGACTTTTTCTTTGTCTTGATACGAATTGATTACAGCTATGGCCTTGCATTAATAATATTGAAAGCTTTCTCCATATCACAATATTTCAACACATATAATAATTCATTTACTTTTTTCCCTTCCTGCTTGGTCTCACTAAGCTGCTGTTGGTCATTATGCATGTTGAAAGAGCTGACAGCTTCAGGGCTCAGTCCGTCCGGCTGTCTGTCAATCACCCTCAAGTCCAACATCCAGTTAAAGAGGGTGATATGAGTAGCAGGCTGCTCAAGCAGGATGAGATTGAAGGATGGGGAGAGAACAAGAAGATTAAAGCAGGCGTCCCTGTGTAGTTGTCCATCCTCCTTCTTCCCAGAAAGCCTAAATATTTGAAGAACAAATCCTCCAACGAGGAGCGGCTTATAGTTTGGAAAGTCAGGGCTTCTGACCTGCTCTCTTGTATCTTTCATGAATCAATGCCCTCCAGTCTTTGGATGAAAATTTCACATTGTTTACCCTGACATGATTCAAGATACACATGTCTGAAAGGTCAACTCTTTTCCATCAGGATTAAGTTCCATGCAGCCTGAGTCCAGAGGTTGGGACATTTCACTTCAAAACTCAATGGAAAAAATTAGAATGCCCCCTAAATAATACAGTATGAAAGAACTCTGTTTTCTGAACAGAACAGCGCAAGTGTCCAACTAGAGTTTAAAAACCAGCACCCGCATTCTTTAAGTGAAGTGGAAATCATAAATGTGTAAGACTGTACTTTCTAGTCTGATAAAGTACACAGCTGCCCTGATGCACCAGAAAAAAGCTGAACTATTGACCAACCTAATCCTCGTTTAATATCAACACTGTGTTTTTCCTGCAATGACAAAACACCATAATGGTAATACAGTTGAAGTGGGGATAGATCTAATTTGAAGTACTAAGGTATTCCACATGTCAGTAGAAGCTACGCTCAATCCTGATTTAAGTCTCCCATTGGACATGTCAGGAGTAGCTGCTTGCCAGATTTCATTGTTCTAAATGCAGACTGAACAGGAAGATTAGCTAAGTTAGGTGCTCCAATATGTTGAGAGCTTTAATTCATTTATGTAATTTATTTATTTGATTCAATTATGATGAAGTCAGAAAGGGACAGGAGGCCTGGGTATACTGTGGTCCTTCCTATTCACTCCAGCCAGCAGGTGTACAGAACCAAACCACACAATGTACAAATAAACACAGTAGCCAAGATTCACATTATAAATGCATGGATAAGAATAACAGAATAAATCTGCTTGTCAGTTTTAAAATCATTGATTTGGTTGCTACAAAATCAAAACAGAATCATCAATTTTAGAGGCTAAACCCAAACGTTCACAAGAGCCAAACACAGTTCCCTCAGTGCTTTTTTCTTCATTTAGGTGGAGGGAGTTTGAGGTTTGAGGTTATTTTTAGACAAAAACTTTTTTCTCAATGACTTACAACAGGAAAGGCGATTTTAAAATGCCCTGAAATTAAAAAGGATCGAAAATTTCCTTTCCTTTTATTTTACACAACAAACTGTTTAATGGAAGCTGGACCTCAACCTGTACTAAGCTAGGTGTGTAGTTTCATCAAAGTCAATATACAAAATCTATCCATACATGTTTTATATTTGTAGATCCCCAACACGGGACTTGAGCCGGCCCCCCTCTGGTCCCCAGCCCAAGGCTTAGTGGACTGAGCTACTGGTACCCCCAAATGTTCCACTCTGTGAGACAATTAATATGATCTTCATCTAAGGATTTGGTCACACACTAGAATAAAACATTGCTCAACTGCAATATCATGACAAACAGTCATCAAAAAAATCACTCCATTCAATATCTGAAGTGTTTGTCATGAGAATAGTGTGATATGTTCAGTCACTCCTCATTGGAATCCAATATTAATGCAAATTATTAATGCAAATAATACTAATCACTGCAAAAAACATATTTAATAGACATTGTATGTGTACATTTCTTGAAGCCCCTCTGAGTTTGAAAAGGCAGAAAGCAAACTCGTATTGTGTGAGTACCCTTCACATGAAAAGGCCAAACTTTAACTTATTGCCTTTATTATAAATCAGTGGTGACGGAACGTGGGCCGAGTCTGACATTTTGATGGAGATGTCCTGTGTCTGATAAAATGCAAATTCAAATGATGCTGCTGAGGCTACAGCGCTGTTCTTATCGTTCTTTCTCTCTGTCTCTTCCTCCCCTCTGAAGCTCTCTCTTCAGGGCAGTGATGCATGATGCTATCTATTACACTGCTGGCTATTTGCATTCCTGGATGGTGGCAACAATTTTTTTGTGTCACAGCAGATGATGTTCTGTTGGGTGAAGGGAGAGGTGTGAAACCAGTGCAGCTCGTCACCACACATGGAAATAAGCAGCACTGTCATAAACATGGGAAGGCAGCTGGGATGGAGGGGGTCAACTAATTTTTAATTGATGTCTTCATGCATTTGATTAGATGTGGAGCTAGAAAGCTAGGAGCAGACCAAATCTTGGGGATGACACAGAGCAGATCTATATCTGTATCTGTTCAACCATCTACATTATCTGTATCCGTATCTGTACTCGGAATGGGCGGGGCTTAAATCGGAAGTGGGTGTGGTTTGAGCGGAAATAGGTGGGGCTTAAATCTGTACATTATTTTAAGTCTGAAATTGATATGTATTGATCAGAAGTTGCTGTACTCATTGTTTATTTTAAAACTATTTACAGATCAGCCTCAAGATTGAGATTCAAATCAATGTTTTTGATCACAAAAGTAAGAGAACTATTTACAGAACAAGTTTTTTATGATCTCAGAACATGAAGTGCATTCATGAATACAACACATGCAGTAGGAAATTATGAACTGCAAAGTATTCATGAACAAGAATTGTTACTCAACACAAATTTCTAATTTCTTTTTTTTAAATTTTTTTTTCATTTTGATAATCAAACTGTTTTTTTTCAATTATTTATTCATTTTTACCACCTAATGTTCTTGCCATTTATTTCACACAAAGTTAAACAGAGTTTATTAAAGTGTGTGTGTGTGCATGTGTGTGTGTGTGCGTGTGTGTGAATGTGTGTGTGCATGTGTGTGTGCGCGAGCTATATATCAGTTAGAATATCTATACAGAATAGATATGATTAATTTGAACTGAAGTGAGAAAGTGTCACACTAAGAACAAGCAGGTAAAAACAAAAAAAAAAACGACTGAAGTGGAGGCGGTGGCCGATGCGACACCAGCAGTTTTCAACTCTGGTCAAATGCACCACGTACACGCAATAAAACAGAACACGTTCACCAAATGTGAATGGTTGTTTGTCTTCCATGCGCTCTGCAGTGCACTGGCGTCCTGCAGGGAGTGTCCCCCGCCCCTCGCCTACAAGCACAGAAAATTAATAAATTAATGAATGAATGAGTGAATGATTGTTGTGGTCTACATTCAGTGATTTTAATGTCAGAAGACCAGTATGCTCTGTATTCAGTTTCTCCTGGTGAGCCAGATCCTTTGTGTCAGACTCCTTACATCCGGAGGTCATTCCTCCACTGGAAAGTCAACATATCCACTTATTCACACTGGTTTTGTCACTGGATGGAGAACTTCTTCTTTTCCCTTCGGCTTTTCCCTTCAGGGGTCGCCACAGCGAATCAATTGCCTCCATCTAACCCTGTCCTTTGCATCCTCTTCTCTCACACCAACTACCTTCATGTCCTCTTTCACTACATCCATAAACCTCCTCTTTGGTCTTCCTCTAGGCCTCCTGCCTGGCACTTCAAAACTCAGCATCCTTCTACCAATATATTCACTATCTCTCCTCTGGACATGTCCAAACCATCTCAGTCTGGTCTCTCTGACTTTATCTCCAAAACCTCTAACATGTGCTGTCCCTCTGATGTACTCATTCCTGATCCTATCCTTCCTGGTCACTCCCAGAGAGAACCTCAGCATCTTCATCTCTGCTACCTCCAGCTCTGTCTCCTGTCTTTTCCTCAGTGACACTGTCTCTAGACCAAACAACATCGCTGGTCTCACCACAGTTTTGTACACCTTTCCTTTCATTTTAGCTGAAACTCTTCTATCACACATCACACCTGACACTTTTCTCCACCCATTCCATCCTGCCTGGACACGTTTCTTCACCTCTTTTCCACACTCTCCATTGCTCTGAACTGTTGACCCCAAGTACTTCAAATCCTCCACCTTCTTGATCTCTTCTCCCTGTAACCTCACTCTTCCACTTGGGTCCCTCTCATTCACACACATGTACTCTGTCTTACTGCGGCTAACCTTCATCCCTCTCAAGGAGAACATCCTTGTTAAAATATGGATAGTCTTAACAAATTGCAAAAGACTTTGTTCCAGGAATACTTTCAAATCCTTAAACACCAGTTAAGACAAAACAGATTTATGTAACTTCAGCCTGCAATTAAAGTAAAACTTTGAATCACCAGCCAGCACAAGGTCAGCCACAAATGAAACAGTTGATGTCTATGTCAGGTTCAAGTTGTGTTCCATCATCAACATACACGTGTGTATTTGTGTGTGTGTGTGTGTGTGTGTGTGTTTTGTCCAGTTTCAACAGACTGCACATGGACACTTTGTCCTGCATGAGAATTGAATTAAATAATTTAAGCTGTTTTTTCCATGATGTACAATTTGTATGAGTTGATATTAACATATTAAAATATAAGAAAATAAAGTGTTGTAATTTCAAATGTTTTTATGTTGGAAAATTGTTGTTGAAAAGAATTGTTGCATGTGAAACCGAGTATTTGTAAAACCATCTATTTAAATGACACGGCCCTTCAGATCTGAGGAAAACTACTGAGTTGATGTAACATCAGCTGTGTGAGTGTTGTCCATGTTGTCTCCTCCTCCTCTTCCTCCTCAGGTTTCTGCTGTCTAAGGCATTCACTGAGCAGTTCATCTGTTGGGGCCATCTTCCTGATGTACTCTTGGATTTTTGATGTCTCATTCTGGACAGTGGCCCTGATGCTCACTAGTCCTCGGCCCCCCTCTTTCCGCTTAGTGTACAGCCTCAGGGTGCTGGACTTGGGGTGAAACCCTCCATGCATGGTGAGGAGCTTTCTAGTATCTTAATATCTGTGGCTTCTATCTCCTCCTTTGGCCATCCTATGATCCCCGCTTTGGAATCGGTATCCGTAGCCACTCTTTGTGATGATGTGACTGAGGGGGTTCAGGCCTATGCAGAACAGCAGTGGTGATAGTGCATCCCCTTGGTATATGCCGCACTTGATGTTAACTTGGGCAATTGGCTTGGAGTTAGTCTCTAGGGTTGTCTTCCACATTCCCATTGAGTTCTTGATGAAGGCTCTTAGTGTCCTGTTGATCTTATACAGTTCCAGACATTCCAGTATCCACGTGTGTGGCATTGAATCGTAGGCTTTCTGGTAGTCTATCCAGGCGGTGCACAAGTTGGTCTGCCTGTTCTTACAGTCTCTGTGTACTGCTCTGTCCACCAGTAGCTGGTGCTTGGCTCCCCTGGTGTTACTACCAACTCCTTTCTGTGTCCCGCTCATATATTGATCCATGTGCCCACTCATCTTAGCCGCCATGATGCCTGACAGGAGCTTCCATGTCGTACAGAGACAGTTTATTGGCCGGTAGTTGGATGGTGTAGATCCCTTCTGTGGGTCTTTCATGATCAGGACTGTCCTGCCTTCAGTCAACCATTCTGGGTGCGTCCCATCCCTTAGCAGCTGGTTCATCTGTGCTGCTAGACGCTCATGGAGTGCTGTCAGCTTCTTTAGCCAGTATGTATGGATCATATCGGGGCCCGGTGCTGACCAACTCTTCATCTTTGACACTCTTTCTTGGATGTCTGCCATTGAGATGATTACTGGTTCTTGTTCTGGGTGGCAGCTGTGGTCAGTCCTCAGGTCCACTAGCCACTGGGCATCTGTGTTGTGTGATGCTTCTCTTTCCCATATGCCCTTCCAGTATTTCTCCACCTCAGCTCTTGGTGGGTCTGACTGAGAGTACACCTGTGCTGGTTGACTGGAGGTCTTGTTTATTCTCCTGGCCTCTATCTCCTTGGTGCATCTCCTCAGTCGGGTAGCCACAGCTGTTAGTCTCTGTTTGGCTCCAACTCCTCGCAGCCCGGATGAAGCGGTAGACATGAATGAATATACAGTATATCCCCACATACACACTCAATGTTTGTAAAAGCGTAAGTGTGAGTGGTATGCATACACTGAATTTGTTTATTTATGGGTAATTTTTACTGTTTCTAGTGTGCATACTGTCGTATTTTCTGAAATTACATGAACATATAAGTTTTTCATCAGTTGTTTACACCTCTTTTCCATTTCCATCTTCTTTTTTTACAGTTCTTTTTCTGTATTTTTCTATATCTTTGTACAAATAAATGAAAAAGAAAAATAATGTAAAATAACTTGTGGTTCAAGGACATCTGAAAATATTTTATTTCACACTGGGTCAGTGTAAAGGAAAGATGTGTGTAGGGCTGAGCACTAATGTCAAAAAAGAAATGTAACCATGGTACACTGTTTTACACTGGACAGGCTTATTTCAGTACAACCGTCCTTTGGACTGCAACAGTCCTTTGTGCACCTTTATGAAAGTAAACATAGAAGTGCATGGATCAAATGACACCCACCATAAATTAGAATAACAGAATATGAATTTATGATGTAGCTGAACTTCACTGTCAATCAAATAACCACTTTCAGATATTCATTTTGGCACATTGCTCGCTACCTAAATCCCTACCGTCCAATCAACATGTCTTCCGTTGTTGTCATTCCACCAATGTCCGTCTTTAGATATTTACCCTGTAGGCTGAGGACATGTGGCTCAGCCAGTTAGCTTAAATCCAAATCAATTCCTCTCCGATGGCCGTAGTAAAGTACTAAATCGAGTTTATGCCTGGATAATATAATCAGCCTGTGGGTGGGGAAAGGATGACTGTGCCATCATGTCTTCCCTAATTTAATTTTGCCAGGCAGACAAACAGTCAGGCTTGCTCAGTGGAGTTGATGCTGGAAGGTTGCCCACTGCTAGCTCACATGGCTGGATGAGCTCAGTGCCAAAAGCCACGGCTATCAAAGGTTTTACAGGAGAACACAGCGGGGCAAAACCGCGGGGCAAAACCCGGCATATTAGAGGTGGAGAAAGAAAGAAATGTGGTGACACACAGTTGGAAGACATGATAAAAAGAGGATTATATATAGTAATCCCTCGCTTATTCGCACTTCAACATGCACAGCTTCACTACATCACATATTTTTTGTAGGTAGTCATGTGATACCGTATGCTCATGCTATTGGCTGATAGCATCCGTGTGTGCGCTGCGATCCGACTCACTGTTCCTCCTGCAATTTTAATACAAAAGTGTTTTAAATAGTCTATCAGAGTGTGGGAAAAGGTAATACAGACAGAAGGTGGTTTAATATCGGGATGGGGAGGGTTCAGAAATGTTTAACTTATTGTAAATAATAAAATAAATAGTTTTCCGTGATATCGCGGAATTCCATTTTTTGCAGGTGGTGCTAGAACACATTAACCACGAGTAACGAGGGATTACTGTATAAAGGAAATCCTGACTTATGAGGCGATACGTAATTATGGAAAAACCCTAAACTCCAAACTCTAATTCCAAACATGATCTCTGGTAATGATTTATCTACCTTAAAAAGAGTACATAGAGTAGTTATTACCTTGATAATACAGGATTTGAACAAAGAAGTTCGATGATTGAGATGGGGTGAAGGAATCCGAGTGTTTAACTGGAATGGTGATCTCAAGGTGGATGGACCCCACCTGTGTTACAATGCAGCAATCAGGTGTCACCCCCATTCATACCATGAGTCATGTGATTTAAATGAATTACATGATCTCTAAGGAAATAACCCTCATGGGAGGCTTGGTCATTTCAAACCAATCTAACCCTAACCCTAACCCTAACCCTTCAGGGGTCGCCACAGCCAGTCAGTCAGTTCAAACCAGTAACTACTGTAATTTTTGGATGAAACAGCAGAACACATGGACCTTATTAGGAGACAACACTCGCATCAGCACCACACAGCTACCAATGTACAGACGGTAGCAAACATTTATTGATGTAAGAATTCAACATAAAACAATTTGATGCACAAACTGCTTTTTAAAAGTACAGTGTGAAGCACAATTAAGGGTCAAACTATTTCACACAGCTGTCAGACGTCAAACTACACTATAGTCTAAAAGTATTGCCTCAAACTGATCCATAGTCCTCAATTTCAGATGTCAAAAGGTGCTCAGATGAGCTCAAACACGACCACAATCATTTCTGTTCCTCTTTGGCCGGGACAGACAACTTGCATCTCTAGCTCTGGGCGACAACATTGCGACACATTGCTACAGATAGACACCAAAGTTCACCTTAGGAGGAAAGCCCCCGTACCCAGAGATAGGGGAGTGTCCTTGTCCAGACAGGGCGCTGCTATGCAGATTAGTCCTGTCATTACATTACGACAGGAGCCCATCGTGATCAGCCAGTTTGAGCCAGTTTGGGATTGGGTAGCTACTAAATGCTAATGAACAGTGTTGTAGTCCAACTCGGCCTCCTTTTACCCTGCAGAACACTTGGTTGTATTGTTTTCTTTCTCCAGCTGTTTACTTCCTTCATCATTGTTCATTTTAGATTGACTTTCCAAAGCTGTATTGAGTTTACTCTTGCTCTTGCCGTGCAGGAGAAAAAGTAATCCCTTTGAAATGAGTTATTGTATTGTGCTTTGCAGACAATGTCATCATTTGTTTTAATAGAGAGCAGCTCCTAATAACATGCCCCAATGAAAAGGTCAATATTATCTCTCTGGCATGAGGACGGCTGCAGATTGGAGGAATGAGAGAGAAAACAGAGAGATATAGAGAGAGGCAGCACCCTATTAACATTTATGAATAATTTAATCCTGCATAGCTGGCCAAAGTCCAAGTGCATAATTTACTAATTGCAATCAGAGAGGAGAACATAGGGGAGCAGAGCTGAGTGTGTGTGTGTGTGTGTGTGTGTGTGTGTGTGTGTGTGTGTGTGTGTGTGTGTGTGTGTGTGTGTGTTGTTCAGAGATATGTAGGTTAGGGAATTGGCTTTATGAATGTAAAAGGATGAACCGAGCCTATCATTCATGCATGATAAAGCTCTTCTCAGTGGACCTGCTGTGCTATTATACCACCTCACTATGGGGGCTGGGTTTGTGTGTGTGTGTGTGTGTGTGTGTGTGTGTGTGTGTGTGTGTGTGTGTGTGTGTTTTGGGGGGGGTGAGGGATGATGCAGTAATTTCAACGTATAAGAGGTTTTCCATGAGCAGTTGGGGCCTGTGTGAGCCATGCACACACACACACACACACACACACACACACACACACACACACACACACACACACACACACACACACACACACACACACACACACACAAATAGTCACTGGGGCCTAAAAAATGTCAGGTAAGACCTTTTGAGTCCTTTATATCTGCATACGTTGTCAGAGGTGAAAGCGTTTTCTTTCTTCCCTTTCCATTGGATCTCAATTAATTTTTTAATTGAAGGCTTTAATTTAAGATTTAATAATTTTTCTAACGTGTAAATAGACGATCTTTATGTTAGATTTTGTTGTGAAATGCTAGCCGTGACTGGACATATTGTTCTGATCCTTAACCCTTAACCCAGCTCGCACCAGACAGACCAACCTTAACGAAAAGAATTCAAAGTCTCCAAAAGAAATGTTCATTTATTGAACAACATGAAGAACCAGTTTAACCTAAAGGGCTTAGGAGAGACTAGCCCTAGTGTCTAACCTGAGCTGATGGGCCAGTCAAAATGAACAAAGGCAAGGGAATCACGACTGCCTACACAGACATATATAGTAGATGTTTTTGTACATGTAACACGTGGAGAATAAAGTTTTAAAATATTATTTATTAGGGATGAGTGAGTACACCACTATCTGTTCAGCCATCTACATTATCTGTATCCATGTCTGTACTCGGAATGGGCGGGACTTAAACCGGAAGTGGGTGTGGTTTGACTGGTAATGGGTGGGGCTTAAATTGCTACATTATTTTAAGTATGAAATTGATATGTATTGATCAGAAGTTGGTATATTTATTGTTTATTTTGAAACTATTTACAGATCAGCCTCAAAATTGAAATTCAAATCAATGTTTTTGATCACAAAATTAAGAGAAGTATTTACAGAAGAAGTTTTTTATGAACTCAGAACATGAAGTGCATTAATGAATACAACACATGCAATAGGAAATTATGAACTACAAAGTATTCATGAACAAGAATTGTTACTCAACACAACTTTCCAATTCTTTAATTTTTAAATTTGTTTTTAAATTTGTGTCTGTGTGCTTTGCGTGTGTGTGTGTGTGTGTGTGTGTGTGTCTGTGTGCTTTGTGTGTGTGTGTGTGTGCTATGTCACAGTTAAAACATCTGTACAGCATAGAAATTATTTATCTGAACTCAAGTGATAAAGTGCCAAACTAAGAGCAGAGATTCTCTGTTTCATCCGTCTATATCAGTGGTCCCCTACCACCAGGTCGCGACCCGGTACCGGGTTGTGGGATATTTGGTACCGGGTGGCACAGAACGTTTGACTTCCTTTTTTTAAAAATTGATAACTAGTCTTTTATTTTGAAAAGTGACGTCTGTGCTGAATGACCCACAGACGAATGCGTGCGTCTGTCCCGCTTGACAGTCTGACAGTTGACAGGTCTGGGTCACATGACAGGTTACCAGCCGTTACCCCTAAATTAAGCGCCCACAACTGCTCCAGTGTTCTGGATTAAAGTCAAGGCAGATTATCCTGAGACCCTAAAAGTGTCTTAATCCCTGCTTCCATTTCCAACCTCCTGTCTCTGTGAAGTGGGATTTCCTGCGTGACCGTAAAGAAAACCAAACTGGAGTAGACCGGACCAGAACACACTTCAGGTGTGATTGTCTCCGTTACCCCTAGATCAGCGGCCCCCCACCACTAATTCATCACTGTAATGATTATTATTTGATTGACTTGTTCACCCTTTGATTGATAATCATCAGCATTTCTCCTACGTTGAATGAACTGACTGTAAATCGCTATATTTTAAAATAAACCTCATCAGTGCCGTCACTTCAACCGAGTTTTTAATATAATTATTTCGTTTACAGAGATGTTGACTATCAATTTATGAAAAAAAGGTTGTTGTCTTTTGAAGTCTGCATTTTACATTAAACCTCTTTGGATGATTTATTATTAGACTACAGCTGTCCTGGCGTCATTAACGATTATGGAGCAAATGAACACCGGTCCGTGAAAATATTGTCTTAGATGAAACTGGTCCATGGAGCTAAAAAGGTTGGGGTTTTCCTTCAGCACGAGTATTGACCAGTTTTACTCATAGCATGCTCGTACTAGTCAAAAATGCTTTATCCATACCAGACACCCGTCTGAAACGAGTGCTCAGCTCAAAACTATTTCTGGAGGACTGCGAACACAAGGAGCTGAACAGTTCACTTCATGTATCATGAAAAGATACCCAGAAGTCTGGATGGAACTCTTTCTGGCTAACAATAGAACCTGTTCATTATGGTCTACACAACATCTCATGATGCAACGAAAAAGGCTGAAAAGGAAATTATGCTCAGATTCCAGATTACTTGTTAATTAATTGTTGACACAATGGTGATGACTGAATTTTACCCCCTAACAGAACAATTATAGCGTTGCCATTCCAAATAAACTACACTATTTGTTGGGAAAAAAGAAAAGAAAACACTCAGAGTTGAAAAAAGAGACTGACATCTGTGTTCCACGACCCTTTGACCGCAGAGACTTGATCAGAATCTAAAGGGTTAAGTACGCTGTGGAGGAGGCAAAGAGAGACCTCCTCTCCATCTGTGGCCTGACAAATGAAACCTGATGAAACCAGATTATTTCTGACACATCCCAGATGCTACAGCTTTAGCATGTCTTTCTGTGACCCTCAGGACGAATGCTGACTGAACATTGATGTAGGGTATCATTTATCACCGGTACCCACAAAAAGGTTGTAGGGCAAATAATGTGGAAGACTGGTCTCCACATCGATGTTCTCCAAAGAGATTTGAAAAAGACAGAGATTATCAGGGGTGCAGCGGCTCAGATTAACACAATCTTCAAACACGAGGTATGCTCAAATCTAGTTGGTGTTGATAGAGATTATGGTTATGTGGAGCTTTTCAACAAAACTGAATTGTACTGATGCACTCCTTGTGTTGTGGAGACAAAATACCACCACCATCTCAGCGGTGGCAAAGTAGTCTTTACACCAGGCTGTGGTCTGCCCCCGTGAAGTGAACTTTGACCAGATCTTTAAATCAACTGAGGTCCCACCTTCTGAAACCAGCACGGAAGCTGTGGTTCTTCTAAGGAAGCCGAGCCGTGTTGTTCCAGCCCCCTAATGAGCAATTTATAAGGGGGTAGTTCAAGAGGAACCAACTGGTTAACAGTTCTGACATCCCATGGAGAAAAGCAGCCTGGTACCAACCACGTTCTGCTGCAAAGGAACAAAAAATGTCAATGTTGGTGCAGCAAAGATTTTAGCTCATCTTGGTGTTGACAGCTCCTACCCTGGACTTGAAGAGCAGACCACGCTGTGTCAGACTCCACTGAGTCTATGTTCTCCAGCTAGAAGAGTTGGCTGGACGGTGCTGAAGGCACTGGAGAAATCCAAAAGATATGATTCTCGTAGTGCTCCCTGCTTTGTCGAGGTGACAGTAGAGATGTTTGGGCATGGTGTCTTCGTTACAGTTGGTCCACATCACAGGGACCAACTGAAGATTCAGGGTCATGTTGGTGAGGTGCTGAAGAATCTCACACAGCTGAGAGGAACCCAAATCACAAAGTTCTTGAGATAGCTTGCAAGAACGACATGGTTGTCCTTGATGAACTACCCTGCAGCTAGCTGCTAATGGTGCACACACAACAACATCATTTCAAAAGTAACTCCCAGTCTTTTTTATACAGTGTGCCGTCGTTCCTCACGATTAAAGCTGTCCAGGAACCACACACGGCTAAACAATTCTGCGATAGAACAACAAATAATTTATCTCATTATTTAGGGTAATTTAAACATTTCTGAACCCTCCCCATACTGATATTAAACCACTGATATTAATTCCAAACTATCAAAAGTTCTGCGTCTTCCCTCCAGGACGTAAAGGGAAACCTTTACGTTCTTTTCAAACATATCAACTTGTCTCTCTCTAGAGAAGCTGATGGATAATACCCCTCAATTAGGCAAGATGTAGACCAAGTATTGTGATTGTACTTTGTAACAAGCCTTGCTCATGTCTGTCAAGAATTTATAGTCAAGAAATCTGAAGGTAATTTCTGCACCTCTCTCATCAAAAGGCTAATATCAGTTCAATGTGAGAAGAAACTTTGAATGTGACAGAAAAGGTCTCTCCAGTGGTGGATGAGACCAAAGAAGGAAATACGTAATCTGATATACACCCTAGAGAACTGGACTGACTCTTTTGTCACTGGAAGCACAGACAATCAAAGATTCTGAAGACCTTCTCAGCATACAATAATGAAAATGCGATGCCAGCAGTGCCATTACAATTTATGAAGTTAGCTGTAGCCATTTCTAGTTCAACAGCATCCATACTGAGACCCAAAAACAAGCTGTGTCTAACTTTTTGAAATTTTGGTTTTGAATTTTAAAGTAATATTTTTTTTAGAAATTCAAATCACAATTTGTACTCTTTCAGAGTATGTCAATGTGAGAAAGTGGGTGTGCACAGATCTTGTCTTCATTTGGATGAAACAACATGAACTTATATCAGGTACTTAAAGAATCTTTTCATTTGTTACTGTAGGGGTGATTTTTTCTTTTTCTTTCATTTTCAAGAACCAATTATATCTTTATGTCTTTAACCAATTATATTCAACTGAGAATTGACATTGTAAGTAACAATAAATTGCAACTGATTTGTTTTCAAATGATCGTATTACTCAAAACTCCCCCTGCTCTTCATCGTCTACCTTCTCCCCTTTGACATATCTTCACATTCACTTCACTGCTCTGTAGATGACACCCAGCTCTCCCTATCCAGCAAACCCAAATCCACACTCCCACCCTCTTCCCTTGTGAAGTATCTTCTTTAAATAAAATACTTGTTCACCTCAATTTTCCTTCAACTCAATGGCAATAAAACGGAACTTTTCATTGGAATAAAACCTGAATAAAATCCGTAACTTCTAGATTCCCACTGATGACACTTCTGTCACACCTGTAACCTCCTTCTGTTTGGTCTCCCTCAAGAAAACTCTACACAACATCACACCGGTCCTAACGCACCATCAATCACACCCCCTCCAGTAACCACTTCACACCTGTGTTATAACAGCTCCTCTGACTCCCCATCATCCACTACAAAATGATCTTCCTTACTTTCAAGGCTCTCCATCTCCTTCCATCTCCCTACCTCTCTGACCTGCTCCATGCTACTGTACCTACACGCTCCCTTCGTTCATCCTCTCCCCTCCAGCTCACTGCCCCCCCTGCCCATCTGGTCACCATGGGGAGCAGGGCCTTCAGTCATTTGCTGCCCAGTTCTGGAACTCCCTCCCCCTGACCTCAGCAACACTGACTCACTACCACATTTCAAAATAAAACTCAAAACTGTTGTTTTATCGTTGTGATGTAAGGTAACTTTGAAAGCAGATGAAGACACTTAATAAAATGTATTATTATTATTATTATTATTATTATTATTATTATTATTATTATTATTATTGTAACTTTACAAAAAGGATGGAAATGGCTGTAGTGAATACTTTCTTCCAGAAGAGGCAGGAACATAGGGTGACCTATAAGAGTGGTGGTAGGAGCACACAGGTAGACTACATCTTGTGTAGACGATGTAACCTGAAGGAGATCAGTGACTGTAAAGTAGTGGAGGTGAGAGTGTAGCCAAACAGCATAGGATGGTGGTGTGTAGGATGACTCTGGTGGTGAGGAAGATGAAGAGGGCAAAGGCAGAGCAGAGGACGAAATGGTGGAAGCTGAAAAAGAAAGTGTTGCATGACCTTTAGGAAGGAGTTAAGACAGGCTCTGGGTGGTCAGGAGGTGCTTCCAGATGACTGGACAACTACAGCTAATGTGATCAGGGAGACAGGTAGGAGAGTATTTGGTGTGTCATCTGGAAGGAAAGTAGATAAGGAGACTTGGTGGTGGAATGAGGAGATACAGGAGTGTATACAGAGAAAGAGATTAGCTAAGAAGAAGTGGGACACTGAGAGGACTGAGGAGAGTAGACAGGAGTACAGGGAGATGCAGCGTAAGGTGAAGGTAGAGGTAGCAAAGGCCAAACAAGAAGCTTATGATGACTTGTATGCTCGGTTGGACAGTAAGGAGGGAGAGACTGATCTATACAGGCTGGCAAGACAGAGAGACAGAGATGGGAAGGACGTGCAGCAGGTTAGGGTGATTAAGGATAGGGATGGAAGTCTATTGACAGGTGCCAGCAGTGTGATGGGAAGATGGAAAGAGTACTTTGAAGAGTTGATGAATGTGGAAAATGAGAGAGAACAAAGACTAGAAGAGGTGACTGTTGTGGACCAGGAAGTAGCAAAGATTAGTCAGGATGAAGTGAGGAGGGCACTGAAGAGGATGAAGAGTGGAAAGACAGTCGGTCCTGATGATATACCTGTAGAGGTTTGGAAGTGTCTAGGAGAGGTGGCAGTAGAGTTTCTGACTGGGTTGTTCAACAGGATCTAGATAGTGAGAAGATGCCTGAGGAGTGGAGGAGAAGTGTGCTGGTGCCCATTTTTAAGAACAAGGGAGACGTGCAGAGTTGTGGCAACTACAGAGGAATAAAGCTGATGAGCCATACAATGAAGTTATGGGAAAGAGTAGTGGAAGCTAGACTAAGGGCAGAAGTGAGCATTTGTGAGCAGCAGTATGGTTTCATGCCAAAAAAGAGTACTACAGATGCAGTATTTGCTTTGAGGATGTTGATAGAGAAGTACAGAGAAGGCCAGACGGAGCTGCATTGTGTTTTTGTAGATCTGGAGAAAGCTTATGACAGGGTGCCCAGAGAGGAACTGTGGTATTGTATGAGGAAGTCTGGAGTGTCAGAGAAGTATGTTAGAGCGGTGCAGGACATGTATGAGGACTGTAAGACAGTGGTGAGGTGTGCTGTAGGTGTGACAGAGGAGTTCAAGGTGGAGGTGGGACTGCATCAGGGATCAGCTCTGAGCCCCTTCTTGTTGCTATGGTGATGGACAGGCTGACAGACGAGGTTAGACAGGAATCTCCATGGACTATGATGTTTGCAGATGACATTGTGATCTGCAGTGAGAGTAGGGAAGAGGTGGAGGAGAAGCTAGAGAGGTGGAGGTTTGTCCTGGAAAGGAGAGGGATGAAGGTTAGCCGCAGTAAGACAGAGTACATGTGTGTGAATGAGAGGGACCCAAGTGGAAGAGTGAGGTTACAGGGAGAAGAGATCAAGAAGGTGGAGGATTTGAAGTACTTAGGGTCAACAGTCCAGAGCAACGGAGAGTGTGGAAAAGAGGTGAAGAAACGTGTCCAGGCAGGATGGAATGGGTGGAGAAAAGTGTCAGGTGTGATGTGTGATAGAAGAGTTTCAGCTAAAATGAAAGGAAAGGTGTACAAAACTGTGGTGAGACCAGCGATGTTGTTTGGTCTAGAGACAGTGTCACTGAGGAAAAGACAGGAGGCAGAGCTGGAGGTAGCAGAGATGAAGATGCTGAGGTTCTCTCTGGGAGTGACCAGGAAGGATAGGATCAGGAATGAGTACATCAGAGGGACAGCACATGTTAGAGGTTTTGGAGATAAAGTCAGAGAGGCCAGACTGAGATGGTTTGGACATGTCCAGAGGAGAGATAGTGAATATATTGGTAGAAGGATGCTGAGTTTTGAACTGCCAGGCAGGAGGCCTAGAGGAAGACCAAAGAGGAGGTTTATGGATGTAGTGAAAGAGGACATGAAGGTAGTTGGTGTGAGAGAAGAGGATGCAAAGGACAGGGTTAGATGGAGGCAATTGATTCGCTGTGGTGACCCCTGAAGGGAAAAGCCCAAAGGAGAAGAAGAAGATTATTATTATAACTTGGGGAATCATTATTCACCCAGCAATACAGAGGATCTTAAATAATCTGTTCTGCATTACAGGTTAGCAGATCTGCAGGCTAAATTGCAGTTTCCATTTCACCAAAGGCTCCAGTTGCATTGAGAATGACACATCTCAGTAGAACAAGACAAACTCTGTCCACAGAGAGTGTTCAGGTAGATGTTACCACAAACCCCTCAATCATCCATCACTGAGTTTGACAAGTCCCAAACATTGGACAGGGCGATCCCTCAGAGCAGCGCTAACTAGATAGTGACAAAGGAGAGATATGGTATCGAACCGCAGACAAAAACTTGGGAGATAGTGCTTTTGTTCATTAAAGTCCACCTGATAAATGGCTCGTGGGTTTAGATAGTTTCAGCAAATACTTTTCTGTCCTTGTTGTCACTACCAGAATCCAGCAGAGACGTTTACTACCCAATAGCAAATAAAGTTTCTATCTTTTTTTTTTTCGCTCCCCTCATACTGAATATTGGAGAAAAAAAAATGCCCAAAACCTCCAGCCAATAAGTTTTTCTAATGTGATAGCTTCGGGGTCAATTTTAGAAATTAAGGTGAAAATAATAGACAAACCAAAGTCCAGGATACAAAAAGAACTGATATTTTAGCTAACAGGCAATGAGATGTATGGATGTACATGGTATTCAAACAGTGAATGTTAGTGCACTATTTTTAAACCTAAACAATAAATTCTGTATCTATTTCTCAAAATTACTCATGCCCATTAATGAAACATCACATGATGTCTTGTGCAAAGCACTCATGTGAATTTACAGCACTGTTAACAGTATTTCAGCAAATAAATTCACTTTATATTATCGAATAATGAAGTAAGAACATGAATAGAAGGTGAAGAGGTAATAATACTTGTTACAAAAACAACCAAACAGATGTGACAGAGACTTTGTTTTCTATACCTTATGTATCTGGCTTATTAACCAATCACAGCAAACCATTATGTAAAGGCCAATAGAATTTGCATTCTCTTCCTCTCTCTGTCTGTATTTGAAAAGCAAAACAAGAAGTGGTGAACCAGTTTTTACAGACCAAGAGTTTCATAGATTGAAAAAACTAAGGAAAAAAGTAAAAACATGATTGTTGAAGAGATGATTGAGGAGAATGGATAATTTTTTTTTTCTTAATTTTGTCTTTTTTTTTGGTTTGATAAATGTTAAAAGGTTAGATATTTCTTTGTTCAGAAAATGCAGTGCTATTGAAAATTCTCTTTACGTGAATCTCTTTTGGATTTTGTGTCAACATGATTATTTTGTATTTCAACTTTACGAATAAACGAGATGTTAAGAATTAAAAAAAATCAAATCTCTCTCTCTTTGACCTGAAAAGAGGAAGGAGTGTGTGGCGTCTGTGCACATCTATTCACCCTATTTTTTGCTTTTTTATATATTTGTACACGCTTTTGAGTACCATAGTTTCACCACGGTTACATTTTGTGATTTTGTCAGAGGACTAGAGGAGAGTGTGGCGTCTTTGCGTATGTATTCATTCTGTTTTTTTGCATTTCACATTTCAGTCAGTGACAGTTACATTGCAGTAAAAATCTGCAGTTAAAATCTGTGATCATATCGAATGTACTGCCGTACCTCAGCGACGAGGCCCAGGGAGGGAGCGGTCGCGACACGGTCGGTTCCTGACTCCTATAAATATGTTCGCGGTCGGCAATATCACTCAGGCATGTTACGCCTTCCAGAGACAGGTTATGACTATACCTAATCGGATCAATGAAGAGCTGAACATCACACTCAAGTTTAAAATTGATTACTATGATTACAAGTTTTGTGTCACCAGTGAAAACATGCATGTTTCCTGTGCGAATGGGAGGGGCATCTGACTCCATCACCTGTTGAGTCACCAACTGCCGACCCGGAGCCGCGGTATAAAACGCATTAATCAGGTGACAGCGCAAAGGTTAAACAGCTGGTGGCTGCAGTTTCTGTGGTGGATTCTGGTGCTGCGGTCCTGATTTTACAATCGCAGCCTTGTGAGGTTCTAACTCCACCCCCCGCTGAATTACCAGCCATCAATTCAAGGGTCACAAGTGGTGACAGCACAAAGGTTAAACTACCGCTGGCCACCAACCCGTAGCCACAGAATAACACGCAGGACATGGTTAACAGCACAAAGGATAGGACTCCTTCAGCTTGACGGCATCCCTTACTTCCGGTGTCCACCATGGATTTGGGCGTTACCGCCACGACAGACACCATGGACAAACTGTGACTAGCACAGAAGTCCAATGACAGAACACCAGTCGTGTTCAGATCGTGGAGGCCGTTCATCCCAATCACCCTTTCCAGGTCTCACTGTCATTGCCCACATGAGCATTGAAGTCCCCAAGGAGAACAGTGGAGTCCCCAGTCGGAGTACTATTCAGTACCCCTACCAGGGACTCCAGGAAGGAGTCCGCACTGCCATTTGGCCCATAGGCCGAGACAACTGTGAGACACCTGTCCCCAATCCGAAGGCGCAGTTCACCGGGGTGAACTCCAACATATGACGGCTGAGCTGTGGGGCCACAAGCAAGCCCACACCAGCCCCCGACCTCTCACCTTGGACATCACCAGAAAAATGGAGAGTCCATCCCCTCTCGAGGGTTTGGGTTCCAGAGCCCAAGCTGTGGGTGGAGGTGAGCCCGACTATATCTAGTCCGTACCTCTCAACCTCCCTCACAAGCTCTGGCTCCTTTCCCCCCAGCGAGGTGACATTCCATGTCCCTAGAGCTAGACTCTTTGTCTGGGGATTGGGTCGTCGACCCCCATGTGGACGACTGCCACCCAATCCACACTGCACTCGTCCCCTACAGTTTCCTCGGGGAGTGGTGAGTCCACCGGAGGTTGGGCCCACGTCGTCCTTTCGGGCCGAGCCCGGCCGGGCCCCGTGGGCAGAATCCCGGCCACCAGGCGCTCGCATGTGAGCTCCAACCCCGGGCCCGGCTCCAGGGCGGGGCCCTGGTTGCGTCATACTGGGCGACATCATGGTTCTTGATATTTTTTTCATCATAGGGGTTTTTGTAAAAAAACAAACAAAAAAAACCCAGGAAACACAACATTTTTAATGATTTAATTGTCTTCCAATGTAAACCTGTTGTTTGAATACTGTGATGAAGCTGCTGAAATCCAGCAACAGAATAAAACCAGAAGCGATTTGACATCCGAGTCAGAAGCGCTCAGCTGTCAGTCGTTTGAGCAGGACAACATTTGAAGACAGATTTTCCTTGTTCTTTTCTGTGTGATGTGACCAGATAACTAAGCCGGATAACATGTGTCTGGCTTTTTAAAATTTCCTTTAAAGGCATAAATGAAATAACCGCTTTATAGAAAAACCATAACAATACATGTATGTGGTGCAGAATTACTCTGATCATTTGCTCCCTGCCTTAGAAACAATTAAATGGATGTGTCTCTATAGCAACAGTGAAAAAAAATGAGGAATGTTCCACTAAATGAAATTTGGTAACATTTGTCAAAGACATAACTTCAAACAGACAGCTTTTTCCATTTCTTCTGTCCTTTCCTTTCCCTCTGTCTAAAGGTTAGAGAAGCTTTCACTTGGTTCGCCTCAGATTTTCTCTCCTTGTGTCATCTCACACACACACACACACACACACACACACACACACACACGCACACACACATTTTTCTTTGAAACGGCAAGTTTACAGTGATCCAAAGTGACTCCTTCGAGCAGGCTCGAACAAAGGAAACCATGACAACAACATTCATTGATGTGCTCTTTTCAAACAAGGTGACTGAGCCAGCTGCTCGCAAAAGTTCCAAGTGATGAGAATGAAAACCTTGGAGCCTCCTATACCAACAAGATTACAACACCAAGAGATTATGATCTATATAGATATCATGTCCAGTCTGTAAAGCCTGTTTTTTCTCCTCCTTCCTTCATGTCTCTCTCGTAGGTGTAGGTCCCAGGTACAGGCAGTGGTTTCAGTGTTTTTGTCCTTGTGCTTCCATGTGTAATCTGATGTTGTTGATGTTGTTCCACTGCCTCGCTGCCAGGATCCCCTCCTCATACTTTGCCCCCCATCACTAGACTCCTCTTTCCCTTTCCTTCTACCTCTCCTCAGCAAAATAGACCTGTGTTCATTGTTCAGCTCTGTGTCTGTGCTTTGGTCCTCTTCACCCATCCACTAGCTACCACAATAGCAAATGTACATTGAGATATTTTGTGGGCTAAGACATTTTTAAGCACAACCATGCCAACAAAATATTGGGTTTGAACACTATCCTAACCACCAGTTCTTCCACTTCCTTATTTAGAGATTCCCCTTGGGTTTCTATCAGGCAGTGATGGACATTCCTCTAATTAGTTACATTAACACTTTAGTCCGACATAGAGAATATATCAAAGAAAATGGATTTTGAAAAAAACTTCAGATATAAAATGTTACCTTGTCCACAACATCTGACACTTCAGCTAATGCGTATATGGAACGTTTATGTCAGATAGTTGTTAGATCTATGGAAATGGAGCTACTGGAGTGACATTCTGTAGCTTTTCTGTCACATATGGTGCTGTCACGCTTCTGATAAAACTGGCAGATGAAACACAAAAGCACGACAGGACAGTTGGCAGATGCAGAATCAAAGTTCATATTTAATTCAAAGTGGAGTCCAATCAGTCCAAACATGCAAACAAACAGGCAGAATCCAGGGATAACGCAAAATCAGTTAAAGTAATTGAAGTAAAAAGCTGGAATACTGCAAGTTGGGATGAACACTAACAACCTGGTAGGAAACTGAGGGCTGAGCAAAATATATAAAGGACAGAGATTAATTTGCAGATGAGTTGCAGGTGACTAAGTAAACACAGGTGGATGGGATGATCTTGATTGAGTCAAAATGAGTCACCTTATTTATTAACAGAAGTCATGAAAGAATCCCTGACACCAACCCCCTGGTCTGAAAGGACACTGGCATCTTGTTTTTGTTCACGACAGAGTTGTGGTTGACAACCTAGGGGAAACTGGAAGAAAAAGAATTTGGTGGCTGAGTTGGGTAGGGTGTTATGAGCCTTCTTGATATGCAGGAGTGGTTTGGACCAGAAGGACGGGTTGTTAGATGTAAGCCAACACAGTACTAAACTCCAACCCCTGGTTCATCCATCAGCTTGTCCATTTATTTGTGGGTAAAATCCTCTTGGCTCTGAGGAGACTGCAAAACTCACACCACAAGCAAGATGTAAACTGTCGTCAGTAGCATTACTAGGGAGCCCTTGTAGATGGAACACATGAAATAACATGACTCCAGGGGTTTCATTTGCTGAGGGTATTTCAGGGTGTAGTATGTGGTGAGCTGTCTTAGGAAATCTGTCCATTGCAGTGAGAATGACCGTGTTACGTTTTGAGGCAGACAGCCCAGTGAGAAGGTCCAGTAATATGGGGGACCGTGGATGTACCATGGGGTACACGCAGATGAGCACATGTTGAGAGCAAATGAGGCAAACGTGACGATGAACCATCAATTGAAATTAACAAAAGAACAGTTGAAGCTCCTTGCGAGATGAAAGGGTGGGCCAATCAGTGATTGTCTTGATCTTCTCTAGGTCCATCATAATCCTCCAGTGCTGATAATGAATCCCAAGAACGAGAGCTAAGAGACGTGAAATTCACACTTCTCTGCCTTGTCAAGGAGCCTCTGGAGAACCTGGCATACATGCAACATCTGTTCATGTTTGAACATGGATATGATGAGAGTACCAAGTATCGAGATAAACAAATACACCGACGTTAAGTATATCAGGGAGTCCATAGTTGACCAACTTGCTGACTGACTTATTGAAGACATTTTTCAAATCAAGTACTCCTCTGTGACCCTGACCAGGTCCAGTGACTCAAAAAGATCATTTGAACTGGGAACAGATAATAGAGCCAATTTCAAGCAAACAAGACACTGAAGGTTAATTCCTGAAGACCAGTCTAAATGTGGGCTGTGTCTTCTGAGCCATGTACAAGTATATCCAAATATAAGAGTGTCTCTGTGTGGTTACCTGGCATGCTCATGAGGACACTTTTGATGGGAGACCCAGCCAAGGAAGGATCCATCAAAAGCTGTGGCATGTATGGGCATCAACAATGGTTTCCGACCATTCCTAGTTCAATGGCCAACGAGTGGTGCCCTGTGGTTTTCTGGGCAGGGTAAAACAAAACAGCCAGGCTGGCCACAGTGCAGCAGTGCTTCTCCCTCAGGCGATGCTCTCTTTCTGCTTGGAAGAGCCAAGCGTGATGTAGCTGCATTAGCTCACAATGCCCTCTAGGGGCACTCTCCCATCCTGGAGGTGAGAGGAGCTGGGCGGTAAGAGGGGAGAGGTGTGCTGGGGAAGCAACAGGGGAACAGGCTCTCTCTTTCGTTCACGGAGGCGTCAATGTGGACGGCGAGGGAAACAAGCTAATTGAGGTCATCTGGGGTGGTGACGGGCCATCGGCTCATTCTTGATATGGTCATAAAGTCCATTGCAAAATGTGTTGCATTCCTGCCACTCTCTGCCACAGTGGAATAATTTGATGGTTGATGGGATAATCAGCTACTGACCTCCCACCCTGTCTGATGGTCAAACACCCCTGAGTTGCCTCTATCCAAAGACTTACATGATCAAAAACTGCAGAGCTAAGCAAAGACAAGCTGGACTGAAGTACAGATGAGTGACTGCCTCTCCCCCTGAGCGGTTCCCTAGTATGTACACTTAGGATTTCGTGGGGAAAATTGAGGGCTGGTGTTTAAAGGTGAGGGAGCACTGAGCCAGGAAAGGGCAACAGGTACCTGGAGCCCTGGAAGAATTTGGAACTGACCAATTAACCTGAGGCGCATATCTCTGGAGGTGGGAGGAAGCCGGAGAACCCTGAGAGAACTCACACAGTCACGGGGAGAACATGTAAACTCCGCACAGAGCGGGAGTAGAACCCGGAACCGCCTTGCTGTGCAGCGACAGCGCTACCCACTGCGTGACCATGATGCCCATTCTAATGTTCCAAATTATTATTTTTAAAAACCAGACTACAGTGATCCCTCATTCCTCGCGTTTAATGCATTCCAGGAACTACAAGCGATTAATGAATTCCACTGATAGAACGACAAACTATTTATCTTATTATTTAGGGTACTTTAAGTGTTTCTTAACCCTCCATACTGATTTTAAACCACCTTCTATCTGTATTACCTTTAAAACACTCTGATAGACTGTTTAAAACACTTTTGTGTCTCCCGGAAGTCTGAGACTCACGGAACGTAGCGCACTTTTGGATGCCGTCAATAGAATGCAAGTACTGTATCACGTGACTGCTGAATGAAAATCTGCGATGAGGTGAAGTTGTGAGGGTTGAGGGCGCACTGTATATTGAGCAAGTCCAGGAGCATCTCCATTGTCAAGGGGAAGCTGTCAGGTCATCGCTTCCACACTGGCGAGGAACCCATTCCAACGGTCTCCGAAAAGCCAGTGAAGAGCCTAGGTCGCTGGTATGATGCCTCCCTCAAGGACAAAGAGCAAGTGGAGCAGCTCAGGAAGGAGGTAGCCAGTGGCCTGAAGAACATCGACAGAACCCTTCTTCCGGGCAAGCTGAAGCTCTGGTGCATGCAGTATGGACTACTCCCACGCCTCCTGTGGCTACTAATCCTCTATGAAGTTCCGCTCTCAAAGGTGGAAAAGCTGGAGAGGCTGGTTAACTCATATACAAGGAAGTGGCTTGGCCTTCGCAGGTGCCTCAGCAGCATTGGGCTCTATGGCAAAGGAATGATACACCTGCCCATCTCCAGTCTAGCAGAGGAGTACAAGTGCACCAAGGTCCGACTGGAGATGATGCTACTGGATTCGAGTGATCCATTTGTAGCCCAAGCGGCACCCATCCTGGCCACCGGAAGGAAGTGGACCACGTTGATTGCAATGGAGCAGGCTAAGGCAGCACTCAGACACAGGGATATCGTGGGCTGAGTTCAGGAAGGGAAGGGTGGTCTTGGTACCGGGGCCAGTACACCGGCCTGGAGCAAGGCCAATCCGTCCGAGAGACGCAAGCTGGTGGTCCAGGAGGTACGGCGGTAAGAGGAGGCAGGGAGGCGTGCACAAGCTGTGGCGCAGGCAAAGCAAGGGCAGCGGATGACATGGGAAAGAGTTGAGAAGAGGAAGATCTCCTGGAAAGATCTGTGGGAGATGGAGGCCTTCAGGGCAAGCTTTACCATCAGGGCTGCTTATGATGTGTTGCCCTCTCCTGCAAACCTAGGCCAGTGGTTTGGTGAAGACCCCACTTGTCCCCTATGTCCAAGTCCAGCAACACTAAAGCACATCTTAGTGGGATGCAAGACCAGCCTCACCCAAGGCCGATACACCTGGCGGCACAACCAGGTGCTAAAGTGTCTTGTAGCAGTACTGGAAAATCAACGGACAAGCGTGAATGCCCTTCCTCCCATGTCATCCCGATGGCAGCCAACACCATTTGTCCGAGAGGGACAAGCCAGCCTCGCCTCCACAAGAGCTGACACTGGACAGTTGGGCAGAGCATGGGACTGGAAGCTGGTGGCAGACCTGGACAAGAAACTCTGCTTCCCAAGTGAGATCGCATCCACCAACTTGCGCCCAGACCTTGTTCTGTGGTCACCTTCGCTCAAGCTCGTTTACATCATAGAGCTCACGGTGCCCTGGGAGGGTGCAGTGGAGGAGGCCTACGAACAGAAGAAGCTGAGGTATGCTGACCTCGCTGCAGATGCTCAACAACAAGGCTGGAAAGCGATGGTATGCCCAGTGGAAGTAGGCGGCAGAGGGTTCGTAGCCACCTCAATATCCAGGTTACTCAGAGAAATGGGAGTATGAGGGAAGGCCCACAGGCAGGCAGTCAAGGACCTCTCTCAGGCTGCTGAGAAGGGGAGCCAGTGGCTGTAGATAAAGAGGAAGGATCCAACCTGGGCCTTCAAGTGAGCTGATGGCGTCTAGGGTGTGAACCTGGGATGCTGGGACTCACTGCTGAACCCTCTGGAGGTGTCGTGGGCCAATCAGTGAAACATCAGTGAAAGAGGGTGCTCACTTGACAACCCGAAGGACGCCATCACTCACTTGAACTCCACAAAGTCTCATCGGTGCCTTAAGTACGAATCTATTGAGGGATATCAACACCTAGTTCTATATGACAGATGTTTCCCTCCAACACTTAATTGATTTTTTCTTGTTTTTATGCTTTTCAGGTAAATAGTAGGAGCTTTACTTTGCTACAGGTAAGTTTTGACGGATCTTTACATGGACAGGTTTAGGTGCAGCTCTACATTCAACACATTCCTTCTTTTCGTAATCATAGCTTATGGACATATTTGAATGTCACATGGATTTTGGATGTTTGTTTTTGCGTCTGTTTTTTCCTTATGTCAGTGTGTTTCTGTTGTTGAATGGGCCTAATGAGCTTAGCTGGACCTCGCTGGCTTCAATCCAGAGTCAGACACCAGGATCAATATGCCGTCGGCATTAATGTGAAAACGTACACAAAGGCTGCTTCACCCTTTATGTTGAAAGCGTGTTCTTGACTGCATCTCTTTTATTGTACCTCCTCATTTGACACTCCCTCCACACAGTGAAAATGGTTTAAATAACATGACAGGACTTCCTCATGTGGGTCCCTGCATCATTAATTCAGGCAGGGTGGAAGACAAAAAAATGGAAGCGATAAGGAACGTCTCGTATGTAGATCCTGTTCCTAATGGCAGCCATACATTATGAGAGGTCTGGCTGTCCCTTGTTAAACCTCCTGTAGATGGCTATCTCTGTGGTTACAGCTGTTTCAGCCTCGGATGCTCTGACAGACATTTGACACTCTATTATAACTAACTTGCTAATATGACCCCCCTGGATTTCTCTGTGTACCTTTAGCCCAAGACAGTGATTGTTAGGGGTCAGTTGCATTTTAGCAGAAAGCACAGGTTTCACCTAATTTGAGAGCTGAAGGAAGACGTTGATATTCCACCCACCTACAGCTCTCATGCCACAGAATGAGCCGCTGATGAGCGTTTGTTTGGCCCAAAGTTCATAGCTGCTGCCCCTAGACTGATGCCATGTTGATATTTAATGATGTGCTGCCGAACAAAAGCCAACACTGGCGTTAGACGACCCAGCTGGAAACCGCTGGCTGTGCTAAATGTCATTTTAATTATCCATGAATGAAGAAGTAAACATTTGCACAATCCTTTGCCCTCCTGATCCCTCCATTCCTTCACCTCCTCTACTTCATCACTTTACTAAGTTGCTAAATATCACATTTTTTTTAATCAAAGTTTGCCTTTTTGGATCAGGGTGTTCCTGTTGGAGTCAGGTGGGATGATGGATTTCAAGGTTTACATTTAAAGGGTACTTTAACCTGAAGCTAAAAACTAAATTAAATATTAAAAAAAATAGATAATACTGCAACTACAGTATTATTTTATCCTGGTTATTGCCATGAGTCATGAACCTAACAGAGCACAAGAAATATTTAATTCATTTATAGGACAAAATAAGTCAGAACAAAGCAAGGATGCAACTTTATATATTATCTTGAATCAGATTTTTAGGTAATTCTCTCTCTCTCTCTCACACACACACACACACACACACACACACACACACACACACACACACACACACACACACACACACACTGTAATTGTGTTATTATAATCCTGCTTCGTTTTAACTATTTATTTCACTGACATACGTAGTTCTTTTGCTGAACACTTGATCAATAATTAAGTTCACAACTTTTGAAAATGGATTTTTATTCCTTTTTGTTGAAATGTAATTTGCAGGTTTGGGAGTTTCCCCCGCCTCACGCCCTCAGTCAGCTTTGATAGGCTCCAGCACCCGTGACCCGCCACAGCGGATAAAGCAGTGATAAGAAAGATGAATGAATGGATGGATATTTATTGTTAAATATTTATATCTGAGTAGGATGTAAATGTTTGAAGCTGAGAGTCACAGAAAAGCTGAGGAATGTATGTAAAACGAAAGACTCAAAGGGGTCCTATTGTGAAAAACATGTATTTTTACATGTACGTAGTGGTCCTCCCTAAACCCTACCAACGACTAGAATCTAGAAAATAAACATCTCCTCTATCGACTGTAATGTCTAGAAAACATCCAGGAGTCTAAAAAATGTCCAGATTAAACCAACGCAGATTGTGACGTCACAACGGGAGAGATTGACAGGAGTGATCGACACTGTCTGCATGAGAAAACAGAACAGACGCAAAAACTCCTGTTGTTGTTGAAGTCAGCTTGTATTTGTTACCTAACTAGTTACCTAGTTAGCTCCACTTCTACGTATGTGTTGCCTATGTCTGTGTTTGTTTGGGAGATGGAAGATGAGTGTTGGAGATGAGCATATGGATGTGATCGACATGGGTTGCTACAGAAAGGGGAAGTTGTCGGATGTGGTACTTTATTGATACATATTTTATTGATCACCAAGGGGGAGATTGTTTTTTTATATATATAGTTGCACTGCTCTCAAATAAAACACAAAGAATCTCAGAATATAAAGAATTTAAGAATTAAGAGCTAAAATGAAACTGTAATAAATAGAGAATATGTGAGAATAATTCGCTGTGGCGACCCTTGAAGGGAAAAGCCGACAGGAAAAGAAGAAGATGGGAGAATTAAAATATATTCACTAATATGTAGTTTTTAGGGCTTCCTCCACAGGAAGCGTAGTTATGGAAACGTAGTTATGGTAAGCGTGTTTCACTGAAGCACATCGACTGTCCTGCTAGCCCCTCCACCTTGTTTGCCAGCCGCCTCTCATTGTCCCTGATGATTGTTGTGAGGAGACTTTCACTACATCCTGTTCATACTCATCCGTTGTCTCTGCTTTCCCATTTGCAAGCACTGTTTTTCACCACAATTCCTTCACAATCAACTAGTATTGGATCAGCTGACCTCGTGTTTCCATGGAGTCACATTCCGCTGACTGAGAAAGTAGCTCCATGATTACTGTAGAGAAATTTAGTTTTATAGGGGAAATATGAGAGAAATAAGTAATAATAAAGTACAAAAGTAAACGGGACCAAACCTGGCAGTATGCGCTTGTGTATAAGTACGCCTGCATGGTGGGGCATGTCCGCCACATCAGCAGGGGGGGGGAGCAGGCGTTGACAGAGAGAGCTCATTAACATTTAATGGCCAGCCAAGACAAAGAGCTTGTTCACCAGGGAGCTCATGACAGCAATTTTCAAAAGCTGAAATTAAGGACCAAGGATCAGTTTGGGGTAAGACATTTACAATTCAGTGGAGCTGCTTGAAATTAATTTAAAAACATATAATATGGGACTTTTAAGCATTTTTTTCATTTGATCATCAGCAGATTTTATATTAGATCAAACCATAGAATATCCATCCATCCATCCATCCATCCATCCTTCCGTCCATCCATCCATCCTTCTGTCCATCCATCCGTCCATCCATCCATCCATCCGTCCAACCGTCACACACAGAGAGAACCCACGCAGACACTGGGAGAACATAAAAACTCCACACAGAATGAACTTGAACCCGGAACAGTCTCGCTGTGAGGTGACGCTGCACCACTGTCCCACCAGAATATAGAATTACTCTTTTAAATTAATCAGGAACAACATGTGGTCCACAGTTTGTTGCTGGAAAACAGGATCAGAAGGTAGATGGATCCCTCCTGGAATGCATTCAGGAGTCAGGTGGACCTCCCCTGATTCAAGTTCAAGATTAAACCCAATTTGTCAAGTTAGCGCCATGTCAGGCAAAGTTAGAAAACTACATTAATAAGAAAGATATTCTGTCTTCAAGTCTGTGATGTTCTGGACATGATTAATATATTTGTGGCGTCTAATGAAGGACCCAACAGCAGATTTATTTGTTTCTTACCTGAGAAATGCAGTGATTTTTTCTAAACTAAGTGTCACTCACACTGGCCGTACTCGTTTGTATTTGAACATAAATTGATCTGTGTTGGGGGGTTGCTCTATTTAGGTGTGTTTGTCAACTGCTTTGGAATTTTAATTTTAAAAAATTCAGCTGCATGCATTGTATCCCAAAGGCTTCTTTATGACACAACTGTACTTAATATTTATCAACTTGATTTTAATGAAGATTCGCTATTATGTGTGTGAAAGAGATGCTGGAGAAAAGTTCCAAACTGAAAATCATTATTTTAATTTTAGATAATTTGTAATGACTATCACAAAGCAGCGCTGTATTCAATAAAGTCACACCATGACAGACAAATGAGGACATGAAAACAGAGCACAACTGTTAATGCTGTGTTTATTATCACCCAGAGTAACACTACTGGCAGGGTGTACTGGCTGCAATGCCTGCAATTACATTCATTAGTTTCATGCTTGGTGTCATTTTATCTCCTCTTTGCAAGGCTCCAGAGCCGTAAGCACAGTTAATACAGCTGGAAGGGAAATAATCACCCAGACATCTGTGTGGAAACAAATCAACTGTATTTTTAGAGCTGCTGGTCCATGAGAAGTCAGACCATTTTAACCTGCAAAGGATGACAAATGCCAATGCAAAGGCGTAGTGACGTGTGGACGGTGTTGAGTCAGGTACCTGCTGCGCCGGTTGGGGTGTGTGTTGCTCCGGCCCCTCGGCTGCTGCCACGTTGTCCTATTGGGGTAACATGAAACCTCAGCACAGCCAGAACCTGAAAGGGAGAGAGGGGTCACGCTTGACCTTTCTGCATTCCCCAGTGAGTCAGGACTACTCTTCATATCTAATAATGCAGAAACAGTCAAACATGACCTTTGAAGTTCCGCTGTCGACCCACTACACCAGCATGTACACACACTCTGGATTTCCACACTTATAACGAATGTTGAGGCACATTGAACATAATTGGTCCAGTATTGACATTCATTTGAGAGATTAAGTATGTTTAAGTCTTAAGCAGGATTGCAGAAGGGTTACGTCGTGGAAACATTTTGCAGGACGGTGTTCGGATATCTCTGCACCATCCAGAGCCAGCGGAGATGGTTCAGGGATGTGGTGAAGACACCCACTGGACCCCATCCTGGGGAGGTGTTCCCTGCATGTCTATCTGAGAGGAGTCCCACGGGTAAATCCAGGACTCACTGGAGAGATTATGTCTCAGTTGGTCCGGGGGCCCCTTGAGACCCCCCCCCCCCAAGAGGAGCTGGTGGAAGTGACTGGGGAGAGGAGAGTCTGGGATTCCCTTCTCAAACTGTGACCTAGAAATGAGGTGAAAGACGAGAAGAATGTTGTTTCAACACCGAAGGAAAACCAGTATACAGTGAACCCTTGTTAGTCGTAGTTAATGCGTTCCAGGAACCACACGCAAATAACGAATTCTGCGATATTGCACAAACTATCTCATAATTTACGGTAATTTAAACGTTTCTGAACCCCCCCCCCCATACTGATATTAAACTACCTTCTATCTGTACTACCTTTAAAACACTCTGATAGACTGTTTAAAAGCACTTTGTGTCTCACGGAAGCGCGGCGCGCTTCCGGATGCCGTCAGCCAATAGAATGCGTGTGCGGCGTCACGTGACACCTGCCAAAAATCCGTGATAAGGTGAAGTCGCGAGTGTTGATGCACGAATGCACGAGGGCGCACTGTACATGCCTTGAACATACAACATAATGTATACAAGACGACGTAAATACAGTTAGGCAAAAAGAGTGCAAAATGACATGAAGTCTAAATAAACAAACAAGCAAATAAACAAACAAACAAATAAATAAATAATAACAGAGTAACAAAAATCTTTACAAGGCACTGAATTGAGTTAAATTAAGAAAGATGATGAAGGTAGATATAAAATAATAAATGCAATTAAACAATGCATAAATGAATTAAAAGCCAGAGAGCTAAAGCATACTTTCTGACAGTAGCGTTACCTGATTTATGGCGATGGGAGGGCGTTCCAGAGTTTGGGGGCTACCACAGAAAAGGTCCGCTCTGGTTTTTAAATGTGTTTTTGGGATGACAAGGAGCTGTTCTGTTCTCCTGAGGGAACTTAAACACAGTTGGTGGATAAAAGACTGGAGACATATTGAGGGGTTTGATCATGGAATGCTGTAAAAACAAAAAGTAAAACTATAAAATTAATACTAAATTTCAATGGTTACCTATGAAACTAAAACGGGTTACGTGGTCATATCTTTTGGTACCAGTGAGGAGTCTTCCAGCAGTATTCTGTCTTAGCTGGAGTCTGCTTAAATTATATTGGGTTAAGTCTCTGTAAAATGAGTTGCAGTAATTTAAACATGAGGTAATAAAAACATGTAAGACTACTTTATGGTGTTTCTAGATAAAAAAAGTACTTCATCTTGGCTGTTTTTCTTATAAAACCCCCTTTAACAACAAACCCGACTTGTTTCTTAAATTCCTTTCTGGAGCTGCGTCCATGGCCGTTACGGCCCAACAGGATGTGCAGGGAAGTCCAGACAAAAATCCACAAACAGCATCAGGCAGGAGGGCAAACATACGATAGGGCAGCTGAGCAGCAGCATCCAAATGTCCCAGTACCAGTGTACGCTCCTGGAAGTCAGACTGGCAGAGTCAAACACTAACGCTTTCTCTGGTGACCCACACAACACCTTTCTTTTCACAGGAAATTATCAAAAATGTCCTCCTGTTAAAGTAACTGAAAGACTCAAACAACCCTGAATCAAACACCGTCCTCCACTTCCTTCAAAGTTTCCTGGGTTCCTTCATGGAAGCATCATTATTGAGGTACAGTAATCCCTCCTTACTCACGGTTCACCTGAACTGAATGTGTTTGGATGTCTGATGAACATACTTGTAGATACTCTCCATGGGAAGGCATTGAACCCAGCACCTTCTGTTGTGAGGCAACAGTGCAAACCACTGCACCACCATGCCGCCCAATAACATCCATTATAGGAGCTCTACTGGTTAGTACTTAGGGTCAACAGTCCAGAGCAATGGAGAGTGTGGAAAAGAGGTGAAGAAGCGTGTCCAGGCAGGATGGAACGGGTGGAGAAAAGTGTCAGGTGTGATGTGTGATAGAAGAGTTTCAGCTAAAATGAAAGGAAAGGTGTACAAAACTGTGGTGAGACCAGCGATGTTGTTTGGTCTAGAGACAGTGTCACTGAGGAAAAGACAGGAGACAGAGCTGGAGGTAGCAGAGATGAAGATGCTGAGGTTCTCTCTGGGAGTGACCAGGAAGGATAGGATCAGGAATGAGTACATCAGAGGGACAGCACATGTTAGAGGTTTTGGAGATAAAGTCAGAGAGGCCAGACTGAGATGGTTTGGACATGTCCAGAGGAGAGATAGTGAATATATTGGTAGAAGGATGCTGAGTTTTGAACTGCCAGGCAGGAGGCCTAGAGGAAGACCAAAGAGGAGGTTTATGGATGTAGTGAAAGAGGACATGAAGGTAGTTGGTGTGAGAGAAGAGGATGCAAAGGACAGGGTTAGATGGAGGCGGTTGATTCGCTGTGGCGACCCCTGAAGGGAAAAGCCAAAAGGAAAAGAAGAAGAATTATGACTCAGTATGATTCTTCAGATGTAAAAGACACTGTGGCTACAGAGGCCACTGAGTCCAGGTCATCACTCCAGGCCAGTTACACCAATAGCAGCACAGTGTGCAGGAAGAACTTCTCCTTGACATCCAATAAGTCACACTGAGCAGCCCCACAGTCTGCATTATACATGCATGGAAATCAACAGGCAGCAAGATATTATATTTTGATACCTATTCATCACCGCCATAAATAATTTATCCTGTTGGTTATTGTCCAGACTGCAGCGTGTGAGAAAAATGCGTATTTGTATGACAAAGAAGAACATGCGTGTAAATGGATCCAAAGGACACAACAGCTGCTCCAATCACCGGAGCCGTTATTTTAGAAAATAACAACAAGAATTAAAAAAAATAATGATAAAGCTATAATCATGGTATTTCAATGGTCTCATTTTTGTAGGATTATATATATATATATATATATATATATATATATATATATATATATATATATATATATATATATATATATATACATAACATCTGGTAATTTCAGTTTTTACATTTTAAGACATTTTCAGAACATGTCAAATTTGCTGTACAACTTGTTATTCAGTAAAAGTGAAATGACTTTACTGTATAAAATACAAAAAAAGTGTGTGTGTGTGTGTGTGTGTGTGTGTGTGACAGTGCCATATAATGCCTGATGAATGCACGTCTTTATGAGAAGTCATTAATAAGGAGGAAGCCTCTCACCACCCGTCCTCTCCAGGACAATGTGTGTCAACATGAACAATTACCAGGCTGATAAAATGCACATGGCCGCTCGGCTCTACTGCTGGGGCCCTGATTGATTACATGGGACATTTATTTAGCAACAGAGGAGCCCCCATGAATCCTGTAATATATCTGTTGGTCTGTGATATCTACAGAGTCTCACGGGATGAAGGATGACTTTCAGCAGTTTTTGCTTCTTATTGCTTCTCACCAATGATCAGAGTGAATTTGATCTTCTCCTGGTTGCCTCATCGTCTTCTGTTTCTTCCCTTCTTGGTTCCAGAGCACATATGAATAATTGCCCTTTAATACTATTAGGATTCTTCTGGAGCTTTCCAGGTGTCATAATGTTGACAAGAGTATTGATTCACAAATACGTGCAAACGAACCTGATGGATCACTCAAGTACGTTGAGAAAACAAACACTGATGATTTGGGAACAGGTTGTTATCACTGATTTTACTACCATTTTACCACATTGTCCCTCCTCAATCTGAGGACCCTCCTTTCCAGCACCTTGGAGTAAACTTTCCCAGGGAGGTTGAGGAGTGTGATGCCCCTGTAGTTGGCACACACCCTCTGGTCCCCCTTTTAAAAAAGAGGAACCACCACCCCAGTCTGCCACTCTTTCGGCACTGTCCCAGACTTCCACACAATGTTAAAGAGGCATGTCATCCATGACAGCCCCCCAACACCCAGAGCGTTCAGCCACCGTGAAGTTGTTTAACTACCTCGGTGACTTCACTCAGAGAGATCGACTCTGATCCCCCATCATCCTCCAGCTCTGCCTCTGCAACAGAGGACAGGTCAGTTGGGGTAGTTGGATTCAGGAGTTCCTCAAAATGTTCCTTCCACCGACCGACAACCTCCTCAGTCGAGGTCAACAGTGTCCCATCCTCGCCGTATACAGCTTGGATGGTCCCCCGTTTCCCCCTCCTGGGGTGTCGGACAGTCCTCCAGAACAACTTTGGTGCCGTCAGAAAGTCTTTCTCCATGGCCTCCTGGCCTGTCGGTACCCTGTAACTGCTTCAGGAGACCCCTGACAACATGCCCCTGAAAGCGTCTTTCCTCAGTCAGATGGCTTCCCGCACCACTGGGGTCCACCACGGTGTTCAAGGGTTACCGTCCCCTGAGGCGTCCAAGAGCAGATAATCACCCAAGAGGCACTATCAACATTTGAAGACGAAGAAGACGAAGATCAACTTTATTAACTTTATTGATACTTTTTTCACTTCCTATACACGACTATTTGTGTTGGATACATGATATATATTTGTGCAGCAACAACACACGATCATGCAGTTAGTTAACACAACACTGCCTGGGGAGGTGGAGTGAGGGGCAGCCACTTCTGGTAGCGCCCCAACTGAGCAACTTGTAAGGGGACGGCGCCTTGCTCAAGGGCGCCACGGCAGTGGCTGGGAGGTGAGCTGACACCTCCCACAGTCAGCCCTCGTTCTTTGCGGTTAATGCGTTCCAGGAATCACACGCGATCTACAAATTCTGCGATAGAGCGACAAACTATTTATCTTATTATTTAGGGTAATTTAAACGTTTCTGACCCCCCCATACTGATATTAAACCACCTTCTATCTGTATTACCTTTAAAACACTCTGATAGACTGTTTAAAGCATTTTTGAGGCTCACAGAAGTCCGAGACTCACAGAATGTAGCACACTTCTGGATGCCGTCAGCCAATAGAATGCGTGTACGGTATCACATGACTGCCTGCCAAAAATCCTACCAAAATACTTTGTTCAATAGTAAGCTGCTTCATTGTTTAGCAGTGAGATCTCAGAGATGTACCAACATATTCCACTTGTCCCTGGCGTATAGTTCATGATATATATACTGTAGGTAAGTTACTGTACTACACATTAATGTTCATTGGTCACGTTTCAATTCAGGAGCAGAACTCAGAGCTGATTATGTGAGTATTTGAAACTCTTATTTGTCTAAATGAGTTTCTGGCCAACATTTGTTAATTTTAAGGGGTTTCTTTTATTAGAATTTTGGAAGTTATGTTTTTTCTAATAAATTTAAATCACAAGAATTACAATTTATCCTTAACTACTTTCAAACCATTATATCATAATATTATTATATTGTTTTTCAGTGATTTTTTCAGTGAATTCTGAGTATTTCATGCTTGTCTACAAGGAATATTTGTTTTTCTTTTCATTTGATGAGAAGTCATTTTGGGATCTCTCTGGGATTTTTGCAGCAGAGTTCTTGTGTCATGGTTATGTCATGGTCCAACCAAAAAGTGAAAACTTTGTCTGTCTGTCCCCCCGTCCCTCTCCAGGGTCCTGTCTCCTGTCCTGGAGAGGAACAACTTCAACCAGCAGCTGAGGAGACAGAGTCACAGCTGGGAGCCCATTATGAAGACTTTGCTGTTTACTCTGGAGTGGTGGTAGTAATCCTAATCCAACACCATTGACACCTTAAGCCTGGTGAGCAGAAAAATGGGATGAATCCAAAACCCTTTGGTGAGCTAATAATCCAAGATATCTCTTCTTTTAAGGGCACACACTGTGTTTACTGTCCACACATGAGAGGAGGGGAGGAGAGCCTAATCCTAATCTTCTCCAGCGTCCTGCTTTTACAATGAAATATTTTTCACAGCAGTCTCAGTCTGCAGTAAATGAGTTTTATTCCTCTTCTCTGTGTTGTTGTGCATCCTACATGCTATTGAAAAATTGTTTGGGCTCCTGAAAACGAAATAAGAGCTGATCGCAGTCACACACTGTGCTTTCCTCGCAGATTATTGTCTTGCTTTTTCCTGTGTTTGCAGCTGCTGCAGGCCCTCTACTGTAAAATCATGCAATATATTTGCAAAAATATTCATTCACTAACCAGGCTTAAGACATTGCCATGTCAATGAGCAGCAATTGCTTGCACACAGCAAATGGATTCTGCCAGCTAGAGACCCCTCTTGAGCATTTTTTCTTTTCTTCCTTTCATATTTGGAGATTTGACGTTTTCAGTGCAGGTGATGCTGAATATGAGGGCATTACCTCAAGCACTCAACAGCTTGTCTGAAAATGGCCTATTTTGTTTCATAGTGAAAACAATATTTTCCAAGAAGATGTTTATTATTTCCCTGGGGGGTTTGTAGAGAAAATATAATCTGAAGAAGAATACCGTGTTATTAAAAGCATTATCATGTCCACAGCAGAACCAGTGGAGGCCAGACCCCGCTGCAGGAAACATATTCACAAAAAGCTGCAAACGCTCCCATCAGCTGAAAGCCTGCTGTTTGCTGTCTGAGACAAATACTACCAAATTATAAGAGGGACATGACTGCGTTCTTAAATTTCTTTAACGTGAAAGCAACAAGCAGGAAATAGAAGTGCTTTATGCAAAAATGAAAATAAAATGCTTAATTTTAGCCAAAAGGGTCAGGACTTATTTGAGCACCAATGAGTGGCTATAACCAACAGTTGTGTGTGCTAAAGGCCACAGTTGGTGGGAAAAGTTATATTTATATATATATATATTTATGTTAAGTTATGTATGTATAGGCCTAAAATAAAATTAAAAAAAATTTGATATCCAAAAAAAGTGTAATTAAATGGAATAATTTCAGCTGATATAATAATTAAATGTGGTTGTACAGCGATCCCTCGTTATTCGTGGTTGATGCGTTCCAGGAACCACACGCGATTAACGAATTCCATGATAGAACAACAAACTGTATATCTTATTATTTAGGGTAATTTAAACATTTGTGACCCCTCCCCATACTGATATTAAACCACCTTCTATCTGTATTACCTTTAAAACACTCTGATAGACTGTTTAAAGCACTTTTGTGTCTCACAGGAGTCCGAGACTCACGGAACGTAGCACACTTCAGGATGCTGTCAGCCAATAGAATACGTGTACGGTATCACATGACTACCTATCAAAAGTCTGCGATGAGGTGATGTTGCGAGCGTTGATGCGCGAATGTGCGAGGGTGCACTGTATTTTCACCACTTTATATATACTGTATATATATATATTACAGTATATATATATACTTATATTTTGTGTCTCTTCTCCCCTCATTCACTTATTCTTATAAACGGTTTTAGTACCTTTTCAATAACAAAACGTGTTAAATTTAAATGACTGTAGCTAATACCATAACTACATCTCTGGTTTTCAGTAAAATGAACCTGTGTGTCCTAATTGTTTAAGGACAGTAATTGCCTGGGTGAAATTCCCTGGGTGATGTTGTCGTGCAACAAAACCTCAGGTCCTCCGTCCGTCACACGATGAGATAATGTGCACAATTATGAGGATATTGTTCTCTCACCGCAGTAACATTGTTCATCTATCTGTGCATTATCCTTCTGCTCATTTAGTGTTGAGTCACCGTGGAAACAGGTTAAGCAGGGTATTCCAGATCCCAAATAAGACATTTAATCCTTCTTGTCAGGTTTGGATCTGCCTTTGCTTCACTTTCCAATTGAGCGTAAAAAAAAAAGAAGGGAACCGGAAACATCCTAAATCAGATGATCGACCAAACTCAGCAGGATCACGTCAATGCAGTCTAGCTGATGAGAGGTCCTCACCTGTCCCAGGTTAAACCTAGCCACCAGAGAAAGCCCTCATGACCGTAGGTGAGCCTTGTAACACAGATCAACTTGTAGATTCAGCACCCTGTTTTACGACTCAGCTCTCACATCAGTACCAACACTGATAGGATGAGGTCAGCAAATCCAACAGTAAAGAACAGCTCTTAGGAGGTAATGTCAGCATAGATAGCATGGACACTGTAGCTAGCGTTAGCTATCGGGATGTTAGCATGCCCGTTAGACCCAGTGATAGCTTATCCTCGTCTGCAGTGGCTCTGAAGTTTATCACCGTGGATCGGTTGGGGGGGAGCGGCCGGGGCCGGCGGTCTGGTAAGCGGACCGGTTTGCGTTCGCCTCCCCCGGCGGCCGGACGGTCTTGCGGTCCCGGCTTGCCGGGTTTCCTCGGCCCCGACCTGCCCTTCTTTCGCCCGCGGGGCTAAACCCGGTCAGCCTAGACAGAGTAGCACGTTAGTCATAGGCGACTCCATTACCTGCAACAGTACGCTGTCTACCAGGGGCCAGAGCTTCCGACATAGAGGCTAACCTCAGGGTGCTGGCATCAGCTAGGGAGAAGAAGGGCAGTCAGAAACACTCCACCAATACACCTAGGAACATTGTTATTCATGTTGGCACCAATGATATTAGGCTCCGGCAGTCAGAGGTAACAAAGAATAGCTTGGTTAGGGCTCTGGACTGCGCTAGGAAGATGTGTCGGCATCGAGTAATAGTCTCTGGCCTCTTGCCTGTGCGGGGGAATGATGAGACTTATAGTAGGCTAACAGCTATGAACCGCTGGCTGGAGCGCTACTGTAGGGAATAGGGTTTAGGCTTCGTTGATAACTGGCCTTCCTTCTGGGGCCGCCCCGAGCTGCTGAGAGCTGATGGCCTGCATCCTACTGGGGCAGGGGCAGCTCTTTTGTCCAGGAATATAGACAGGGCCTTACATCGTGTTTAACACTAGCCATACAGCGCTCGGGCTGCAGGTGCTTAGAGAACCTGCTAGGGTAGTTGTTGATGCGGTTGTGGAGTCTAGACTAGGAAACCATCAGACTGATGGAATAGTTAGTAACGTTGAGACTGTTTCCTTCCCTCAGATTTTTAATAAAAGGACTTAAAAATGTACATTAAGCATGAGAATCTTACTTCTGCTCCTATCACTAGTGACAATGTACTGTTCACTGAAGCACCTGATCAGGTTATACAAGACTGTATACCTGAAAGTATCCCAGTTATTTTATCACATCGTGTTTATAGGTCATTACCTCCCAGATTCATTGAGATGTGGCATCTGATTAAGATTAATACATCTTCTTCTTTTCCTTTTGGCCTTTCCCTTCAGGGGTCGCCACAGCGAATCAACCGCCTCCATCTAACCCTGTCCTTTGCATCCTCTTCTCTCAATTAAGATTAATACATCGTCAGCTGTTAAACCATTGGACAATAATGTTAGTGATATCACATTTCAATTTGGGCTCTTAAATATTAGATCACTGTCATCTAAGGCCTTGCTTGTGAACGATTTAATTCTTCAGCATGGCCTGGATATGACCTTACAATCCAATGGCTTCTACCCGTCAACCCTTTTTTTTCTTTTCAGATGTTGTTGCCGATGTTCCAACATTGATGAAAGTGAAATCTGCTGTAATAACATGTTAGAAAGAAGAAAATAAACTGAATAAATGATTGCTTTATGTGAAACATGGCTAAAACCAAATGTCTTCTTACCATTGAATGAAGCTTCACCACCTGATTTTACATATGCTCATGCTGCAAGGGCTGATAAACAGGGTGGAGGTGTTGCTTTAGTTTACAAATCTATTCTGAACCTGACTTCTAATCTAGATATTCATTTGACCTCTTTTGAGGCTCTTGTTCTAAAACCATCGCCTACAGCTGTAAACAGCAGGCTTCATCTTGTAGTAGTCTATAGACCGCCTGGTCCCTATTCTTTATTCTTAGAAGAATTTGGTGAATTCATTACGGATCTAATTACTCAATCTGATGAGGTTATAGTGACTGGTGATTTTAACATTCATTTAAATAACGCTAGTGATCCTTTGTGTAAAGCTTTCTTAACCCTCCTTGACATGTTAGGTTTCACTCAATGGGTACATGAAGCAACTCATTCCAGTGGTAATACCCTAGATCTGATTCTATCGCGTGGTATAAATGTTACTGCTGTGACTGTCTCTCCTCTTACGTCAGTGATATCTGACCATTTTCTTATTACTTTTAAAGCGGCCTTTATTTGTCAAGATAGCATTACTCCTGATTTAGTCACTACTCACCACATCGGCTAGTCAAGGGTATCTAAACTTAGTGAGCTTCTACCTGAGGTATTGACTCCTTTCACTGTAGCAACAGGATCAGTTGAAAATTACACTAGTGATCTAAACTCAGCTCTTTCTAGTCTGTTGGACTCTAAAAACTAAAGGTCTACACCCCTATGGTTTAATGAGGAGACAGGCGCTCTGAGATGGGCCTGTAGGAGTTTAGAGCGCAGGTGGCGTAAATCAAAATCTAAATTGAGCTATATCTCCTGGCATGAGTGTGTCTTAAACTACAAGTGTGCTCTGTCGACCGCTAAAGCTGCCTATTTCTCCAGATTAATAAGCAAAAATAAACACAATCCTCGATTTCTGTTTAACACCGTAGCCAGATTGACCCAGAAACAGCCAACGGCAAGCAGCTTGTTATTTACAGCTCAGGATTTCCAAGATTTCTTCTGCTGTAAAATTAATAACATTAGACATAAAATTACTTCTTCAGCTTCACCTGGATCAAAGTTTAATGTGGTTCCTTCTCTGGGTGTTAAAACCCAATTAGTCCCTTTAACGTACTTTGAGACCATCTCTCTTGAAGGATTATCGAAGTTGGTCTCAACCGCTAAATGTACTACATGCCTCTTGGACCCTCTCCCGGCTAAACTTGTTAAAGAATTATGGCCATTGCTGGGCCCTACTATGTTAAATGTAGTTAATCTTTCTCTTGCAACTGGTGTTGTTCCCATTAGCTTTAAAGCGGCCGTAGTTAAACCTCTGCTTAAAAAGCCACACCTTGACCAAGAGTCTTTAAATAATTATAGACCAGTTTCTAACCTTCCATTCTTATCTAAAGTATTAGAAAGGGTAGTATCTCAACAGCTCTTAGATTATTTATCATTAAGCGGTCTTTTCGAACTGTTCCAATCAGCTTTTCGGGCCTGCAATTCCACTGAAACAGCACTAACTAAAGTTGTAAATGATCTGTGTGTTCCTAGAGTTAAAAAGAAGTCAGCTGGCCAGAGGGTCTTCTCCTATCGTGCCCCTTTCTTGTGGAATAATCTCCCTATAGGTATTAGACAGTCTGAATCCATAGACATCTTCAAATCTAGACTCAAAACGTATCCGTTCTACCTAACATATAATTAATATGGGGGGGCAGTGTCAGTGTTTAGGTTTAGCCTAGTCCTGCTGACGAACCATAGGATTTCCTAGTTAGGCCCCTGCCTCCCATTAATCCTCTGCTATTCTGGTCCCTCTAGCACCACTCTCCCCCTGTTCTCTCTCTCCCTCTCCCTCCCCCTACTGTTCTCTGTCTCAGGCCTTGTGTGGTGGATCATCGGCAATCGGCTACCTCTGTCTGCTTCAGTGGGTGGTGATATCAAAAGCTACACAATGGACCTGCGTCACCATCCACTAGGGGAGTCTAGTTTCATCTTATTGGGTTCCGCTGTGGTTTTGGGGTTTTGGGGGTAATCATACACTAACCTTTTTGAGATTAATGACTTAGGCACTGTTTGGTCTGTTCTCAGAGTGGTGGATCCTCTGTGTGCTTCATCGGCTGGTGGTGACTCACTCTACTGGATGGATCAGCGTGCCTTTGTCATACATTTATTATTGTTATTATTATTGTGTTGTTAATCTGTACATGTGATATATATGGCTTCGTCTGTCCACTCCTGGAAGAGGGGTCTCTCCTCTGTAATCTTCCTGAGGTTTCTCCCATCCATTTTTTCCCCTGTTAAAAGGGTTTTGGGGGGAGTTGTTCCTTATCCGACGTGAGGGTCATACTGCTCGCAGTGCACAAAGGTCAGAGGGATATCGTTCATATGCACATTGTAAAACCCTCTGAGACATTCTTTGTGAATCTGGGCTATATAAGAATAAATAAACTAGAAACTTAGAACTACAATGAACAGGAGAGAGAAGACAAATGGTCGTAAACCCCTACACTGCTGGTGTTTAAGAAGAATTCCACATAATTTCTCGTGAACACAAGATTACTAAACAATTTAAAATCAGTAACTTAAAGAAAAGCTGCTCCACCCTAAAGAAAAACACTGAGACACAAACATAGTGATGTAGTGTATGCACTCCGGTTTAAAGAAGAACAATGACTTATGCATTGGGGACACCGAACAACCACTCCAGAAGTGTGTGGTTGTCAAACTGGAGAAACCATCTCTGGACAGCAGAGGAGCGTTACAACAATCACCTGTCAGACAATCATAAATCGGATAATCTAAAATATTCTGTACAACACATTAACTATTGTTTGTTCCACTGTTTCTGTTCAACCACTTACTGTGTGTGTGTGTGTGTGTGTGTGTGTGTGTGTGTGTGTGTGTGTGAGAGAGAGAGAGAGAGAGGGTTTTCAACAGGCTAGTGCTCAGCCAATGTTGTGTGTTGAAGAGGAGAAGTTACCCCTCACTTGTTAATCCCCCCAGATTAGCATATTGATGACAGTCAGGAGGGGATTGTACAGACCACTACCTCAGACCGCTGCACACATCTAAGCACAGCCGTGATTCTGAACATGACTCTGACTGTGTGTGCATGAGACACACAGAGAGAGACCGCAAGCAGTCGTGTTAATTTGTGTAGCTGCACACGTGTGTGACCGTCGTGCACACTGGGAGACGTGGGGGTAGTTGTGCATTTTATGGAAATCGTCTTCATGCCAGGATGCCAAGTTGATCTCAAGCACAACACGCCACTGAGGCTCTGTGGAAATGCAATCAGTCAATGCCAGGAGGGGTCCCCAATTCATTTGAAATTGCAAATCTCAAAATTGGACAAAGGAAATTGGGTGAGACCGAGCTGGTCCAAAACAGCAAAGTAGAACTTCCTTCAAAAATTAAGAAAATTATGAAAAAAAGTAGGTTTTTTGACCCCCTAACTACTGATACCACAAATATAAACTAGTGTCTCGACAGTGATGCTCTGGTCTCAAGGAAGTCAACAACTACACAAAGTTCAAACTATTAGGGGTGCCCGATGGGGCAAAGGGTCGCACTGGAGCTGAATGAAGGTTGTTGGTTCTTTGAGTCTTTTCTAAGTTTCTGTGTTTTCCCTGCAACGAGAAACTTTTGGGGGTTTGGTGCCTTGCTCACTGGCACCTGTCTCCATACAATTGGTCAAGCTGGTCTTAAACCGACATTCCTCCGGTCCTCAAGACAAGACCTAGTGGACTGAGCTGCTGGACAGCCCCCAAATGTTGTACATGTATGTTATTTATGTTAATCCACATCCGGCAGCGTGTCTGCTGGCAGATCGTTCTTCATGATGGATTTGTTAATCTTATAAACGGAAAATCTAACTTTACACTCTATACTGTTATGTTTAGAGTGTACTGTTATTGTACTGTTAGTGTACTGTTATGTTTAAAATTTCCCAGTTGTGCATGTTAAAATTAAAAAAAAAAAATCAATGGTTTGATGATGTTTGGTAATACTAATGATTTTTATATTTTGCACTAGAAAATTGACTGAGGGCTGCTATTGAACAATCAATTTAAGCGTTACAAAAGCAACCGCAGTTGTGATGACTCGTTCAAATTTAGGTGGATTACACGTAAGTAACAGGACAATTCACTGACAAAAGCAAATGACAGCCAATCAGCAAGGAGATGTAATCTAACCTTTAAATCCTCTATTTCAGTCCCTGTCCAGCTGTAATGCCATGAAGCTGTTCCTGACACAATTCATAAGGCAGGAAAATAACCATGGCAACTTTCTCTTCCCAAAGGTTATCTTATCAGAAAGAGTCACATGACATCATTAATAGTATAATAATAATAGCTGCATGTAGGTGTGAATGTGAGCATGAATGTTTCTTTGTCTTTCACGTGGCTCCGCAGTCTGCTGGCGTCGTGCTCGGAGTATCTCACCCACGAGTCAGCTGGGACAGTCTCCACCTGGGACAGTCTCCACCTGGGACAGTCTCCAGCTGGGACAGTCTCCACCTGGGACAGTCTCCACCTGGGACAGTCTCCAGCTGGGACAGTCTCCAGCTGGGACAGTCTCCACCTGGGACAGTCTCCACCTGGGACAGTCTCCACCTGGGACAGTCTCCACCTGGGACAGTCTCCAGCTGGGACAGTCTCCACCTGGGACAGTCTCCAGCTGGGACAGTCTCCACCTGGGACAGTCTCCACCTGGGACACTCTCCAGCTGGGACAGTCTCCACCTGGGACAGTCTCCACCTGGGACAGTCTCCAGCTGGGACAGTCTCCACCTGGGACAGTCTCCACCTGGGACAGTCTCCACCTGGGACAGTCTCCACCTGGGACAGTCTCCAGCTGGGACACTCTCCACCTGGGACAGTCTCCAGCTGGGACAGTCTCCACCTGGGACAGTCTCCACCTGGGACAGTCTCCACCTGGGACAGTCTCCAGCTGGGACAGTCTCCAGCTGGGACACTCTCCACCTGGGACACTCTCCACCTGGGACACTCTCCACCTGGGACAGTCTCCACCTGGGACAGTCTCCAGCTGGGACAGTCTCCAGCTGGGACAGTCTCCAGCTGGGACAGTCTCCACCTGGGACACTCTCCACCTGGGACAGTCTCCAGCTGGGACACTCTCCACCTGGGACACTCTCCACCTGGGACAGTCTCCAGCTGGGACAGTCTCCAGCTGGGACAGTCTCCACCTGGGACAGTCTCCACCTGGGACAGTCTCCAGAGATCCCTGTGACCTGCAATAAGCAGAACAAGCGGTTGAAAATGGAATGAATGAATGTTTCATCAAACATCTAATTCACAAGTTGGAGCAAACACAAACACTTTGAATGTATTTTTGCTTCTATAGGATCTTCCATGTTCCACCACCGTCCATTTTCCAAACCCCTGCAGGACTCACTCAGGTCACTGACTCACTTTAAATAGAAAACAGCCTTGAAGATGAAGCTGCTTCCTTTCATTGCTTTTGCTTTCTGTTTGTGTTTGAATTGTTTGGCCAGACAAGAACTCTCTGCCACTACACGTCTGGCATTTGGAGTGAATACAAGCATTAGTGCAGTTTGGGGAGATTTAAATGTAAGAGCAGTTCTCCTTTGACAATTCAGTGACTCACTATATCACAGCTTCATTCTCAGCCTCATTAACATCTGCTGGAGCAAACTCAGTGTATGCTGGCAGAGATAGTGATGGGGAGAGTGTGACCAATGTACATAGGTTTTATTACTCACAGGCGTCACTATATGCTTTGCCTTATGGTGAGATAAATAATCAAATTAGAAAAATAGATAATAAAATACAAATCAAACAGCACAAATGTGGTCTGATAATCACGCATATAACAGTTGTTCAAGATTAAAACTGACTCAAAAAAGTTCAGTGTGGTACTCGTAAATAACATATGCTCAAAAACATTTTCTTAATTCGTAATTTTGTTATTTAAATTTAAATGCTGCACATACATGTTGAACAACGACACAATAAAACAAATAACAGTTAGCAATTGTCACGGTTTTGTATTTGTCGCGTGTTATTCTGCAGTGCTGGGTGTGGCAGGAGGCGGGGCTGAACTGGTGGGTGGAGCCTCCTCTCGACACCTGTTCCTCATCTTCACACCTGTGCCTGTTCATGATGATTATCCTGAGGCAAGTTTCTCTTTTGGTTTGGTGTCTCAATGGCGCCCCATGGGAATTCAAACCCTTTGGGATAATTGTGTCGAAAATGGGTTCATTACTCAAAGCCCCATTCGTTGGGAACGTGGGCGCCCTCTTTGGCAGGGTGGCTGTACTGCAACGGTCGATGAGCCCAGAAAACAGCACTTTGACGTTTCCTGTATAGCATATATTCTGAATAAAACCAAATATAATTTAATTTAATGTGTCAATCCTTGCTTGTTATATCATAGCCATATATTATAGGATCCTATAAAGCAATAAGAGATGTGTGTGTGTGATTTACATAGGAGGATTAGGACCACTGGAAAAACAACAAGGTCCATAACACCTGCAAATAACAAAACAAAAAAAAAGATTTAGAATATGAGCTCACTCTAATGTTTGTGATTTTATTATTTTTATATTCATTTTATACTCTCAAACTGAAGGGGAAATGTAGACTGAAGTTAAATTGTCCTGGGCTGGAGTACCTGCCACAAGTTGGTCGACTCCATGAACTACAAGAAACTGTAGTTTCTTGTAGTTTAAATATTAGTTTATGATTCTCAGGAAAGTTTAAATCTTTAAGCATTTGTTAGGTTGTACATTTTTGAGTTTGTAAATAAACAACACTGCTACTGTTTTGGACATTATATTTCCTGACGCTGAAGTATTGTCGAATTCAAAAACTTTTTCCAACTTTCTTGCTCTGGAATAGATTGTGTAGATTCCCCAATGCATACAAATAATATAAATAATACATTGATGCATATATTTTATTTGAAAAATGTAAATTTACCCGTCTTTTTAAACAAACTGCTATTATTATGAACATAACCTGTAACCTGCTGCAACATCTACTGAACACAGTTAATTCAGCAGCCTGCATTCATCAGCTACAGCTGATCAAAATACACTAATCCCTGCGCATGTATGCATCAACTTTGAGGCTTCACCTCGTCATTGATTTTTAGTAGGTAGTCATGTGATACATTTCACGCATTCCATTGGCTGACAGCATCAGGAAGTGCGTTACGATCCGTGAGTCTCGAGCTTCACAAAAGCGCTTTAAACAGTCTATCAGAGTGTTTTAATGGTAATACAGAGAGAAGGTGGTTTAATATCAGTATGGGGGGGGGGGGGGGTCACAAATGTTTTGAATTATTATTACATAATAAAATAAATAGTTTGTTGCTATATTTCAGAATGTGGTTTTATCTGATTGTTCCTGGAACGCATTAACCGTGAGGAACGAGGGGTTACTGTATATATTTTTAGGGATCCTTAAACTTTATGTCTGGTTTGTGACACACTTGGTGAAAATACATTTTGTTCATAGCCCAGTAAGAAATAATTTACCGTCAACAAGTTAGCTGCTGGTCACATCCCAACACTTTTGAGACTCTTTATCTTCTTCCACCCCTCCCTTTTATTCCATCTCCTCCATTTTTCTTCCATTTGAGAGGGAGTTTTCCTTCCTAGGATAAAAAAACAACATTATTATTTCCTTTAAAGCCTACTGTGCTGTTAAGAAAAGGCATCAGGTTATGAGGAAACAACAAGCCAATACATGGGAGGGGCACAACGGAAAGAAGGAAGAAAGCAGCAGAGATGACAGGGTGAGGAGTATAATAATTGTGTGATTTATCCTCACTGAACTACTGCAGTCAAAGCATAATTAAACATGAAAAGCTGAATTTATCGTGGTGTGCTCAGCCTCCTCATTAATTTAAAGCTGAGACCGTCAGGCCTTCCCTAATCCACCCACTGTTCCTCTGGTTGTCTTCTCCCCATTGTCCCCTCCTCTGCCATCCCTCCATTCCCTCCCATTACAGAGCATTATAATGTATATTACCCTCAGAGCTCCATCATCATAAACCACACTGCCTACAGGGGGGGGGGGTGAAATCCTCAGGGGGAGAGAGAAACAGGGAGTAACTTAGGCTCATTAAGGATAAGAAAGACTCATTAAGATGATGCTGTCTCCATCCCATGTCCTGCATGATAGCCACATATTTTTGCATAATAGCTACAGCCACTGCAAACTTGTCAGATCCATCTCCTATAATGAACGGCAGCAGAGGTGACACCTCTCCTACCCAGAATGCCGAGCACCTCTGCTTCATTAACAATCACTGCAACAGCCACTAATTGGCCGCTGTGTATTTTCTCTCCCCCCTCCTCCTCTTTACCTTTGTTTTTTTCCCCCCCACAGACAAAATTGTCATCAGTTTGATTTGTTTATGTGTTCTATTTGTAATACTTGATTCCTTAAACTGTAAATCAGAGGAGCAGTGTAGCATGGGGAGCTAATAACCTGCGTTGTACGTCTGCCTTCATCAATTATGCAGCGAGCCGTGTCGCAGCTTGTTGTCTGTCAGACGGCTGCTCGGGTCTCGTCAGCACCCACCATAACGCTAAAAGTTGGACAAATTATTTTTGGAGCTGCTGGGAACCTGGATCAAACTAGAGGATTGTTGGAAAATGCCAGCAGTCACTACTTTAGCCATAAAAAGAAGTTCATACAAAAAAAGTCATACTAATGAGCAACTGTGTGCTTTGCCTCTGAATTTGTCACAGCTAAAGTTGAATTAGTCTTGGTTTTGGGTTTGAAACAAAAGAACCCAACTGGCCCTGTTCTGCCAATTAAATTGTAAAGAAGTTTCTGTTAGTGGTTTTTTTTTTTTACGAGTATGAAAACGTGTGATGTATCTCTGCTGACATAATTAAAGCTGCAGAACTTAAAAACAACTAGTTAAATAGAGGGAGAAGTAGAAGTAAGTATATATAGTAGCAGGTGTTTATACATATATATATATATGTATGTATTCTGTGACGTTGTTTGAGTTTCTGCTTGTTTGTCCTTTCTGTTCTGTTTTAGCTCGGTGACGTTAATAATTCTGTACAGATAAAACACTTCACTCTTTACCCATTTTTGTTTAAAAATCCAGCATGTCCTTCTAAATATCACAGGTATGTAATTTAACACAGATGTTTCATTTGGTTGACTGACTGCACATCGACGTGTATGATGCTAGTGTCCCAAGAGTCTGACACCATCATGGTGAAATGATCCACAAATATCTTTTATTTTTTGGTTTTGTTTGGGTGATTTAGATGTATGATGTTGTGTTGAAGGAAAATTCAAATCAGAAATCTGACCTTGTCAGCAGGCAGAGGCAACCCAAAAGTAAAATAGTAGAGTTTAAACCCAAAAAAGCCCCAAACCAGGTAATCAATAAGAGCAGGCCAACACATCTATCAGACAATAAGCAGAATCTATTTATGATAATCAATAAAACCAAATGGTGGAAAGAAGGACAAACCTCTAAACAGTGATCAGAGTATATGTAGTGTGTAGATTGATTGACTGATGAGCAACAGGTGGCTGAGAAAAACAGGAAACAATGAAAGTCTGAGAAGGATTGAGGATTGATTGATTGATTGATTGATTGATTGATGAGAACTAACAGGAGCTGTAAATGAAGACACTGGTGTGGATAGAATAAAGGACTTAACTCTAGTCCTGACAGGAGTCAGATCTGAGTTAAAACATGTGGATCTGATCCGGGTTTAAAATGTGAATTTCAGAAGTCAAAGGTACAGAAAGTGAAACAATCTGAGAATAATTTATAAACCTAAGAGAAGAACATTTTAATTAATTTATTTATTCATTTTCTCAGCTGCTTCATCCGCTGTGGCGGGTCACAGGGAGCTGGAGTCTATCCCAGCTGGCTCAGGGCGTGAGGCAGGGGAAACTCTGGGTGCGACGCCAGTGGACCGCAGAGCCACACAGAGACACAGACAAACACACACACACACACACACACACACACACTCACCCCTGCAGTTAATTTGGACCGGCCAATTAACCTGAAGTTCATGTTTCTGGAGGGGGGAGGAAGCCAGAGAGAACCCACGCAGACATGGGGAGAACATGCGAACTCCACACAGAGCGGGACTCGAACCCAGAACCGCCTTTCTGTGCGGTGACAGCACCACCCACTGCGATTTTTACCTTCCAATAAGGTAAAAAACAAGGAAAAACTAGGAAACAAGAGTGATGTTGTGTGTTCCAACTGGAAACTGGAATGAAGAATAACGAGAAGATGAAGTTAACCGTTATTGATCCACTGTAGGGGAAATGACTTTTCCACTTTGGATAGTAATCAGTACACAGATATATACTGTATACATGGTACAGGCTAGAACGGGTGGATTCACACGGCTGGGCTATCTGGGCCCAGATAGCTGCCCCCCCCACACGTTTGGATCGGTGCAGGAGACTTTCAACCGTCAGCATTACCACTGAAGTGATCAAAATGAGAATTAGATTGAGTCCATCTTGGCTCAGATCACGACTGTCTCCATGTCATGATGACAGTACGCTGATGAGAAACGAGTGGTAGTGCTCAAGATATGACCATCTGACTTATGAACATTCGTAGATACGAACAACCGTGCGCCACAATATCTACTCTATACAGTAATCCCTCGTACATCAACACATGCGGCTTCACCTCATCGCAGATTTTTGGTAGTCATGTGATACCATACAGGCATTCTATTGGCTGATCCAGAAGTGTGCTACACTCCGTGAGTCTCGGTCTTCCGTGAGACACAAAAGTGCTTTAAACAGTCTATCAGTGTTTTAAAGGTAACACAGATAGAAGGTGGGTTAATATCAGTATGGGGAGGGTTCATAGACATTTAAATGACTGTAAATAATAAGATAAGGTTAGGCAGGTTAGGTTTTTACCTGGAAGTATTAGCATTATTTGTATATAATTTGGATTATCATTAAAAAGATCTAAGAATATATTGGTTGAATAGGAAAAACACACCAGGACACTAAATTAAAACTATAATGATTGAGTTTTTTTATTTAATTGACACAACATAACTTCTCTGTAATTACACATCCAAAGTTGAACTGTGAAATAAAAACAAATGTATCCTGCTTCAGAATAGATTGGTGTCATCATTAGACCTAAACAATAAAAAATATTAACTATTATGACCATTCAATAATGCTGGGGTGGCTGCCAGCCAGTTGGACACACTGATGTCATGATGGTTTGCTAATGGCTCCAATCACTCATAGTGAACACAGGTAACCTGTACCTTCCTTGTGCAGCTCCCTCCACCTCGTGTCGACTGACAGAATCATCCTTTGCTCTGTTTTTCTTGCTCATTGTTCACATTTGACACTCTCCATCTTCTTCTGCTCCAACCGCAGCTCTCTCACCATTATTTGTTGAGTTTTTGCTGTCATGTGTTCTGAGCGAAGTTCGTTTGATTGTCGCATTATGAGGTTCCTCTGTAACAACATTGCATTTCTTGAATAAGGATGAAGCATTTTGGCAGCCAGGACAAGAATATTATGAAACACCACCAATGACCATCTTCATGTTGGAGTATTTATTCGCATTTAATCAAGAGAATCTACTCCGTTCTTGGTTCTACTATAGTTCCTAACTGTCTCCAGTTTAGCCTGGTGGCCACTGGTGATGTTGACGGCTGTGTGGATTGTGATTTGAATGGAGATATTTTTCCTTGGTTTGCATTGATTTACTATTAGGGTTGACTATCACATTTCTTCAGATGGAGGAAGCTCTCTTTTAGTCTTATTTACCGTACCAACCAGGCTGGTTTTCTGGATCTTTACTACTATGGCAAGTTCAATTTCATTGGCAGGACCGTTCTCAGGAAAGGCTCTGCCAATTTCAACATCACACCATCTCCCAGTTGATGTTTTGGCCTCCGTGTCTTTTCCCAGATATGATACAGCATTTATCATGTATTTGGTATCAACATCAGCAGCAAGTCAGAACTTGAAAACAAATTTATCAGCAGCACCTTGCTTTTTTTGGGGATAGCTGCTCATCAACAGTTACACCACCTGGTTTGGAGCAAGTGACACATTTCTGGACAAATCTCTCCCAAACTTCAAATACCAGGGACATTTCTCAATTACCCTCAGAGCTGGATGATGCTTCTTCCAAACACCAGAAACATTGCTCTCTGAAGCTGCTCCTTTGTTGGATTCTTCCTCATCAATGCGCTGAAACATGGCTACAGTCTCCATAGCATTCATTTTATTTCTAATTGTCATTTTTGTTTCTTTTCGGTTGAGAGTGAAGCTATAACTAGATTTTAGCGGGACAGAGTAGGATGGTAATTTGAGGTTGTAATACTAAGATCTCTTTTGTGTTTTGGATTTTTAATAATCAAACAATGTTGCAATAATATCTGCGCATTTAGGAAAATCTGGGTCCAATTGACACTCTTTTTAAAACCGAGTTATAGCGCTTCACATTTTGAAAGCAGTCAAAATGACTGCCTTGAAGTTCTAGTTTTAAAGCATGGTTTAGGCTCTATGAGATTCATTCAGCAAAGGTAGAGATGTAAAAGCCAGGGTCTTCGTCCTGTGGCCTGGGAGTTTCAGGGTTCTGCACAGTGTCTTAGCTGTGACTGTGCTCGTCTGGACTGAGGCTCCATTGGGGGCAACAGTAAGGTAGCCGGTTCAAATCCCGTATGGACCCAAAGCTTGGAGTGTGAACTGGAAGTGGACAGGTGCCAGTTCACCTCCTAAGCGATGCCAGGTTACTCTTGAGCAAGACACCGTCCCCTACAACCTGCTCATAGGGTGCACCACAGAAGGAGCTGCCTACCGCTTTACCTCTCACTACTTACTTGCATGCCCCTAGTGCCTAGTTACTAGGCCCTTTGTGTGTGTGTTTCAGGGCCTGTACCATATACTGTACATATGTGTGTAAAAACAAGACTGAGTGGAAAAGTGATTTCCCCAAGGGGATAGTAAAGTATGCTTCTTCTTCTCCTTCTTCATCTTCTTCATTCCCATTCCTGGAATTTGTTGAAGCTTCTCCCAGTTTGGGGGTCGCTGCCCCAAGAGTGTTGACTACCACGGGGACCATGTTGATCTTGACCTTCTACATCTGTTCCAGCTATTTTTTCAACCCCTGATACTTCTCAATCTTTTCATGTTCCTTCTTCTGATGTTGGCATCAGCTGATATCACATCTATCACCACTGCTCTCTTCTGCTGCTCTTTGTCCACCAACACTATGTTTAAGTAGCTTGCCAGCAGCTGTCTGGCTGATGAAGTTCAACAGGAGCTAAGTCCTGCTTTTCAGTGGTATGTCCCATTGGAATTTGAGCACTTCTTGTCCATACTGGGTACCAATGTTCTTGTACACTATTTTCAAGCCACTGGTAGTTCTTCTTTATGTCACTCACTTCCAGATATTGGTACATGCCGAGGAGGGTCTTGTCCCTCCTCCTCCTCTTCCTCCTCAGGTTTCTGCTGTCTAAGGCATTCACTGAGCAGTTCATCTGTTGGGGCCATCTTCCTGATGTACTCTTGGATCTTTGATGTTTCATCCTGGACAGTGGCCCTGATGCTCACTAGTCCTCGGCCTCCCTCTTTTCGCTTAGTGTACAGCCTCAGGGAGCTGGACTTGGGGTGAAACCCTCCATGCATGGTGAGGAGCTTTCTAGTCCTCCTTTGGCCATCCTATGATCCCAGTGGATCTCGAGAATGGGGGTGTCAAACTAATTTTCAATGAGGGCCACATCACATAATGGCTGTCCAGAGGGCCATATGTAATTCATAAATATCACTGAATGTAACTCAATGTAATGTAAAATAAATGACACTACTCCTTAAGCCTTGCGCCCCTGGCCTATGCTGGCCATTTTTTTGGTACCTTTGATATTTGTTTCTATATACCACATTAAAAAGGATTTAACATACCCAGGTTTGGTGTGTTTTTCTTCAGCACAACTTCATCTATATGAAGAGATAGTTATTATTATTATTATTGACATATTGGGCCAAAATAGACACAAAAAGTCAAATTCCACAATGAACAAAACTGTATTTTATTGCACATAGAAACCAAAAACATGAATGTAATGAAATACACTTTAATGATCCCTCCTAGAGAAATTATTATGTTCACTCATGGTTTAGAATGTTAGTAAAATGGGAGGCAGGGTGACGGGCAGCGCCATCTCTGGTGCACCAACAAACCAAATAAATAAATTAAGGACTTCAGGGTATCGGACATTCATGACCCTACACAGACAGAGCGACCAGCGGGGGCATGTACCCGTAACATACTGTAGATAGTGAATGTGTGAGTAAAAATAATCACAAATTATCGGCACGTTTTACAATGTGTGTGCGTGTGTGTGTGCCTGTGCGTGTGTGTGCGTGTGCGTTTGTGTGTGTGTAGGGGGGCTATAAAGACAAGAGAATGAAGATAAAATCAGTGAGTCTCTGCACATTATCCAGTAATATCATCTCCATTATTCTGTCCTGACTCACATTAGCCCTAACCATGCTGAAGATGTACAGTTATTGCCCTGACTGTCTTGGGTTCCACCATAGGCTGTTTCATTAGAAAGACTCATATTAGGCCCCAGAGATACTCAGGTCAAAAAACATCACCTGCCTCACCACCATTTCTCATCAGCACTGTCAGCACACTCAGTGGCTAACTGTTATAGCCCTAGTGCTGCATTTGTGTTATCGTGTTAGAGTTTGTCTCTACGGGTTCAGCCTGATCTCCTCGATACACACTGTGGAGAGAACACACTCCTGGTGGACAGTGAGACATTTCGCAGTAGGTAAACAACTTGGTTACCATCATAACCATTAATACGGTATAATCAGTCCAAAGTTCAGGATTTAAATAACATCATGCGAGTCCATTCTCCTATTTGACTCTATTCTGACTGTACATTTTTTATTAACATTTTCATTATTGAACAACTCAGGCCTCTGTAGATTTGTGTCAGTGTCCTACTCTAACTGCCTTTATTGATCGGATCAGTTTCCAGTGTTTTACATGTATGTATAAACTATTTAATTGACCCATTTTCTTTAATCTGACAAGGTATTCTGGTTTTTGCCAATAATCTGTCATAGTTCCACAGCAAAAGTTTCCTTCTCGCAGTGTAAGGCTGTCTCTCTCTCACCTTTGGATCCTTTCATATTGGGCAGTCTGTCTGCTCTGAAGTCTTCATTAGTGTTACTGGTCTGCCAAGCTGCAGAAGAGACTAATGACTGTTTAAGTTCTTGTCTTCTTCCCACACTCCCCTTCTGTCCGTCTCCCCTTATCGTTGTTCCTGCATTGTGTTTAGCTCGGTATTCTTTATTCTCCCCCTTTAACTTTCCTGCTGTTTGTAACCTCACACCACCTCACCTTTCTCACTTTTTCTTCATCATGCTGGTGATCATTAAGTCCTTTTCCTGGTCCTCAGCGTGCTGCATGGGGATCAGGAGTAGAACATACATGTAGTGCTGCTGTTATCTGACCTCATACCAGTGGGTATGTGTGTTTGCGTGTACCATTTTCCTCACCACACGCCCAGCAGCGGGGCTCCTGGACAAGCAAACAACTATGGATCTGGACAGCCCTTCAAGTGCTTTGTGAAAAGTGAGCATCTCACTGAGAGACATAGAAAGAACTGAGTTTTTCCACACACACTCACAGAGAAACAGGCTCTGCTCATGGTTTTTTAATTCCCAATCAGCAGAACCTTCTGCCAGTCTTTTTACCTGAGAAACATTGTCACTGACATGTTTTTAGAGAAAATGAAAAGTAAGACATTGGGTGTATTCCATTCTCTTACATATCTTCTGATATAATGTTCTTACATTGTGTTCAGGAAGGTCCTGATAAGGAGAAAATAAAGTTAATTTAGAAATATTTAACCCTGTATTGGTCATTCATCCAAATATTTTGAAATAAATAAAATATTTGAGGTCAAATAACATCACATTGCTCTTTTAACATTTTTTTTTTCAAAGTTTTTCAATGTGATGTAGGAAATCAAATTACTAAAAAAGTCACCAGCCCAAGAAAGGGTTATACTTCAGGTTATCAAAACTATAATATACAGCAGTGGCAAAAAAGGTCTATTAAAATGAAAGGGAAAGGGGCCACTTTGGTGCATACAACCTGTTTATTTTGTGTCTGTCCACTTCCTGATGGGAACCATTTGGAAAAAAAATGGAAGAAGAAAAACCAGTATTTAAATTGTAAAAGTTCCTGAATTTCAAGGTGTGACTACAGCAAAGGAGAACAAGCCGTTCTGTCTGCTCATGTACTTGTGTAGCATTGAGCACTTTTTTTGTATTTTGTATTTTTTATTTTATTTTTTGTACTGCCAAGGTTTGTTTATTTCTAGGTAGTTTTGGTCTCGGTGTTTGATAAGGTTCCTTACAGGACCCTGACTTTAAGGGGGAGGGTGTCACGGCCAGGGCCGTTTTCTTCCAGTTTTTGTAAACTTCTTTTCTCAGGTTCTGACTGCAGAAGCAAACTGCGTAACAGGAGGCACTTGATCAGTTCTGTCTATGTAACACCTGAGCAACCCCCCCTGAGGAGCAGCGACCAACTTCAAGAGTCAGTAGCTTGGGGCTGCTACACTCGACCAGACCATACTGCTCTCCCTTGTTTTTGAGATTATCCTTATTTTAGATTTTTGAATATTCATTAAATAAATGTTCATTTGTGTAATGTCCTTCAGTGCATTGCTATTTCTTGTTGCAGCCAATGAAATAAAATCAAATAAAAAAAAAACAGTCTTCACTTCATCTAACCTTCACTGAGCCGTGAAGCTAGAGGTGCCATTGTTAGCCATGAAGACTGTACATGTCGTGTGTGTGTGTGTGTGTGTGTGTGTATGTGTGTTACATGAAGCCATCAGTAGAAGCAGCAAAACAGATAAACAAAGTCCAGTATATCATCCATTCATGCATCAGTGTGAATAGAAATAAATTAATATAACAGTGTCACTGAGGAAAAGACAGGAGACAGAGCTGGAGGTAGCAGAGATGAAGATGCTGAGGTTCTCTCTGGGAGTGACCAGGAAGGATAGGATCAGGAATGAGTACATCAGAGGGACAGCACATGTTAGAGGTTTTGGAGATAAAGTCAGAGAGGTCAGACTGAGATGGTTTGGACATGTCCAGAGGAGAGATAGTGAATATATTGGTAGAAGGATGCTGAGTTTTGAACTGCCAGGCAGGAGGCCTAGAGGAAGACCAAAGAGGAGGTTTATGGATGTAGTGAAAGAGGACATGAAGGTAGTTGGTGTGAGAGAAGAGGATGCAAAGGACAGGGTTAGATGGAGGACACTGATTGGCTGTGGAGACCCCTGAAGGGAAAAGCCCAAAGGAAAAAAAGAAGATCTGATTGATTGGCTGGAGGCCGACAACAAAGACCACATTTTCAGTAGGTTGGCCAGGAGGATGGATGCTCTGTAGCTGGAATAGACAGATCCATCTTAATCTGGGAATCTGGCTAAAGGATTTAGTGGGACTTCCATCATCTTGAGTATAGATTAAGGATAGCTTGGACCACTGGCATTTTGGGATCAGGATTAGTAACTATCAGGTGTGCCGCACTGGTATGGTGCAGCCAACTAGGTTGCTTTTTACTGGACATAAAGAGCAGGATTTGATGGTACCAGTGATTCAGCATCCAAACAGGGTTCAACACAGGGGCCAGACAGATATCCAGAAAATAAAGATAGGGAAGGGCTGAGACTCTACAAATTGAGACAGGGATTGTAGAAACTTCTGAAACTGAGACATCGGAATTCTGTGAACAGTTGTCACTGAAGTACGAAGAGTCCTTTCAATATGGAGAGTCACCTCTCTGTCACAGTGGGGAATTAATTTCCTGGGAAGCCTCTAAAGTCTCTAAAGAGCCATGATGTGGGGTATGAAGTGGAGTATTTGGAAGCCCATGAGTCTTTGAGAGGCTTCAACAGTTCCTCCCAAAAAGTAATTTTGTCAGGGTCAGTGATTTCCATAGAATTTCCAGTGATTTCCATAGAAATCACTGGAAAGCCTATAGGCTGGAACCTGGGTTAGAGGAAGGGTATCAGACGGGTAGGGGAACACCATCTGACCTGGAGGATGACGCAAAGAGCCAGCAGGCTGGACACCAGTCCGAGGAGTTCAAGCTGGCAGAGACTTAGCAGGCCAGGAGTTAGTCCATAACCTCTACCTAAAAGCCATCTGGTCTATGATAGGAAAACTAGCAACAAAAAAATCCAGAACCCTGGCAAATCAGCCCATATTTTTAGGAATCTAACTTTTCAGCCCTGGAGCTGTTAATGGAACTGACTGACCTTTTACAATGTCAACATTGTAAATCGCCCCATCTTCTATGGTGCCCTTCCAGTCAACACAGTATTATATAAGGCCTCTCAGTTACCCATTCACTTAGGAAGCATGATGCAACCAACATATGTCTTCAATAGTTAAATAGCTAACATTCCCTGTAGTTATGGTTTATTACAGAGGTATGGGTTAAACACCTGAATCTGACCAAAAATGAATTGAATAAATATACTATATATATATACAGTATAAATAAAAAAAAAATGTCCCTCTCACCCTTGTGGGGTGGTATCTGTGTCCTCCTCAAGCTCGGGTCCTCTACCAGACCCCTGGGAGTCTGAGGGTTCTGTCAGTATCTTAGCTGTTCCTAGGACTGCGCTCTTCTGGACTGAGGCTTCAGATGTTGTTCCAGGAATCTGCTGGAGCCACTCTTCCAGTTTGGGGGTCACTGCCCCAAGTGCTCCTACTACCACGGGGACCACATTAACCTTGACCTTCCACATCTGTTCCAGCTGTTCTTTCAACCCTTGATACTTCTCAATCTTTTCGTGTTCCTTCTTCCTGATGTTGGCGTCAGCTGGAATCTCCACATCTATCACCACTGCTCTCTTCTGCTCTTTGTCCACCACCACTATGTCCGGTTGGTTAGCCAGCAGCTGTTTATCAGTCTGGAAGCTGAAGTCCCACAGGATCTTAGCCTTGTCGTTCTCAACCACCTTTGGTGGTATGTCCCATTGGGATTTGGGTACTTCTAGTCCATACTGGGTACAGATGTTCCTGTACACTATCACGGCTACATGGTTGTGCCTTTCCATGTGTGCTGAGCTGACAAGCATCTTACACCCTGCTACCACATGCTGGACTGTCTCTGGGGCTTCTTTACATAGCCTGCACCTTGGGTCAGATCTACTGTGGTAGATATTGGTCTCTATTGCTCTTGTACTTAGGGCCTGTTCTTGTGCTGCCATGATCAGTGCCTCTGTGCTGTCTGTCAGTCCAGCTTTATTCAGCCATCGGTAGGTCTTCTTGATATCAGCCACTTCCTCTATCTGACGGTGGTACATGCCGTGTAGGGGCTTGTCCCTCCATGTTGTCTCCCCCTCCTCCTCTTCCTCCTCAGGTTTCTGCTGTCTAAGGCATTCACCAAGCAGTTCGTCTGTTGGGGCCATCTTCCTGATGTACTCTTGGATTTTTGATGTCTCATCCTGGACAGTGGCCCTGATGCTCACTAGTCCTCGGCCTCCCTCTTTCCGCTTAGTGTACAGCCTCAGGGTGCTGGACTTGGGGTGAAACCCTCCATGCATGGTGAGGAGCTTTCTAGTCTTGATATCTGTGGCTTCTATCTCCTCCTTTGGCCAGCTTATGATCCCAGCGGGGAATCTGATGACTGGGAGTGCATACATGTTGATGGCTCGGGCCTTGTTCTTACCTTTCAGCTGACTTCTCAGGACTTGCCTTACTCTCTGGAGGTATTTGGCTGTGGATGACTTCCTTGCGGCCTCCTCATGATTGCCATTAGCCTGTGGGATTCCAAGGTATTTGTAGCTGTCCTTGATGTCTTCTATCCTGCCCCCTGGTAGGTCAACCCCTTCAGTTCTGATCATCTTGCCTCTTCTTGATACCATCATTGATACCACATTTGTCTCATCCGAATGACATCCCTATGTTGTCGCTGTAGATCCTGGTGGTGTGGATCAGTGAGTCAATTTTTCGCTCATTCCTGGCATACAGCTTGATGTCATCCATGTAGAGGAGGTGGCTGATTGTTGTCCCGCTTTGGAATCGGTATCCATAGCCACTCTTTGTGATGATGTGACTGAGGGGGTTCAGGCCTATGCAGAACAGCAGTGGTGATAGTGCATCCCCTTGGTATGCACCGCACTTGATGTTAACTTGGGCAATTGGCTTGGAGTTAGTCTCCAGGGTTGTCTTCCACATTCCCATTGAGTTCTTGACGAAGGCTCTTAGTGTCCTGTTGATCTTATACAGTTCCAGAGTTTCCAGTATCCACGTGTGTGGCATTGAATCGTAGGCTTTCTGGTAATCTATCCAGGCGGTGCACAAGTTGGTCTGCCTATTCTTACAGTTTCTGTGTACTGCTCTGTCCACCAGTAGCTGGTGCTTGGCTCCCCTGGTGTTACTACCAACTCCTTTCTGTGCCCCGCTCCATTGATCCATGTGCCTACTCATCTTAGCCGCCATGATGCCTGACAGGAGCTTCCATGTTGTACAGAGACAGGTTATTGGCCAGTAGTTGTATGGGGTGCATCCCTTCTGTGGGTCTTTCATGATCAGGACTGTCCTGCCTTCAGTCAACCATTCTGGGTGCGTCCCATCCCTTAGCAGCTGGTTCATCTGTGCTGGTAGACGCTCATGGAGTGCTGTCAGCTTCTTTAGCCAGTATGTATGGATCATATCGGGGCCCGGTGCTGACCAACTCTCCATCTTTGACACTCTTTCTTGGATGTCTGCCATTGAGATGGTTACTGGTTCTTGTTCTGGGAGGCAGCTGTGGTCAGTCCTCAGGTCCACTAGCCACTGGGCATCAGTGTGATGCTCCTCTTTCCCATATGCCCTTCCAGTATTTCTCCACCTCAGCTCTTGGTGGGTCTGACTGGATGCTATTTCCCTGCCACTGAGAGTACACCTTTGCTGGTTGAGTGGAGAAGGTCTTGTTTAGTCTCCTGGCCTCTATCTCCTTGGTGTATCTCTTCAGTCAGGTAGCCAGAGCTGTCAGTCTCTGTTTGGCAGTTTCAAGTGCTTCAGGTATGGAGAGCTTGCTGTATTTCCTGGGTACCCCTTTATTCACCATGTTCCCCTTCTGTAGCTCGGCTAGCTGGCTGACTTCTCTCCGTGTTGCCTTTATCTTGGCCTCTAACAGTCTCTTCCATGGAGGGTATTGTTTGTTATGCCCTGTATTGATCTTATATCCCAGCATCTCGAGGATTTCTGTTGCTGTACTGTGAATCAGCTTGTTGGTCTCAGTTATGTTCCCTGTGGGGATGGTTCTTATTGCAGCATTCAGGGTAGGAACAAAGATTGAAGATTAGATGGTAGATGGAGAGCTTTGCCTCTCGGCTTAGCTCCCTCTTTGTGACAACAGTGCAGTAAAGCGACTGCAATATCGCTCCTGTGGCCCCAATTCTCCGTCCAATCTCACGCTCCATTGTTCCCTCACTCGTGAACAGGACCCCAAGATACTTAAACTCCTTCACTTGTAGAAGGACCTCATCCCCCACTCCCCCACCTGCATCCCATCTCCAATCAAGCTCCACCTACGTAAGCTCTGCTCAGACCTCAGTTCCGGTTCGGACTGTAGAGTCTCTTCCTACTGACAGTGATGTCTGATTGGCCCCCATGGGGCTTCGAACCGTTTTGGACAATTGTGAAGAAAATCGGTTCATTGCTTGGCGCCCCATTCAGTGTGAACCAAGGCACCATCTTTTGCAGGGTGTTTGTACTGCAGCCACACAACGATCAATGAGCACAGAAAACAGCGCTTTGACGTTTCCTGTATTGCATATATTTTCTGAGTAAAATCAAGTATAATTTAACGTGTTAATCCTTGCTTGTTATATTGTAGACATATAAGAAATTGATCTATGATCAATTTTATGATATATACATATGTGTTTGTGTGAGTTACATAGGAGGGTTAGAGCCACTGGATAAAACAAGGTCTATGTTGTGAGATTAAAGTCTGAATCCTGAGACGTGATCACAGCAGCACCACCTTCATCCTCACGTCTGGATCGGTAACGCCTCATCATTGATGACGTGTTGTTACTGTACGTCAGGTGATGGAACAAGGCAAACACTTCACCTGAAAATTAAAAATCACCTGTGTGGTTTATTCTTTTCTACTATGTGAGCAACAGAACCTGAAATTTCTTCGAAATTAAAATCTACTTTGTTCGGCAGCACCAGTTCTAAATGATCCCAGACTTGAGATCTCTTTCTGATTAGTTTCATTGCAAAGCCAATAGAAAGCAAACCGTCATCAATCCGAACGCTAATCTAATCAATCAAGAAAGTATTGATCCGATAAGCAGTGTTTCATCAATTCAAACACACCTGGGACAGGCTGGTGTTTTGAATCCCCTACCACTGATCCGAACCACTAAACTGGTTCACCTGGTGAATGAACCACATAAGTGTGTCGAAGCACTTGAGTGTGTCAAACGCCATCAGTCACGTGGTTTTTCCTTGTTGAGGCAAGCTCTGAAGCAGTGGTTCAGAAAGAAACGCCTACCGAGTCCGGGGCCTGTATCGGAGCGCTTAAACAAAGCAGACATCTACTGATCAGACCTCAGTTCAGGTCCAAACTCTAGAGACTCATGTTACTCTTCATGTTTCTTGGTTTTCCTCGTGTTAGTTCTCTGGATTTTGCCCGTTTTTTTATTCCATGAATGATCTCCTGACTACCTGTTGTAGGATTTTGCTTATTTAAACTGTGAATGTAGGTTTCTCCCTTGGTGTACCACTTTTGGGTCCAAACCACACGTGTGATATGAGAGAATGAAAATCATCATCTAACAGAACAGAAAGTCATTTATCTTAGGAACATAGAATTAACTATTTCCATTCATCCATACTCACCAAAAAAAGGTCCAGAGTTACAGTTATCTGTGTCACAGCATTGAATGTATACTTCTGAACTGATATTACCAAAGTTGAATGAAAAATTTGCTGGGTTTGAGCAAAAGTTGGACGGTACACATCCTTTCATGTTTAATATTGATGAGTTTGTACCTAAAGTGTCTATAAAACCAAAGGAGAGTTGGATACTGCTGGTGGAAAGAAGACAAACATGCAGAATTCACAGAAGAGTTGTGATAAAGAAATACTGATTGTTAAGAAAAACACTGTTGCACACTTCATCTCTGAAGTACAGTTTACCGTTTGCGTGGTGGAACAATCAGTACTATTGTAGGTTAGACACTGAAGAGCTCCAACTGTTTAAAGAGAACAACATGACTGACAATCAGCTGATGGATACAGATAACTGATAATCAATTCATCAATACTGGTAAATGAATCAGGCTTCAAAGATTAGTTCCAGTTCCCTGAGCCGGAGAGAGTCCAGGCAAGAGCCAGAATAAGGATCAGCTTCATCATGGTGAAGAGGAAACTACTGGAGATAGAGAAACTTGATCTCTTGTGTACTTTAATTAATTTGTCTGTGTTGAGAACAGACAGATTAATACCTGAATGTTGGAGGTGTTCCTAGTTTGACCAATCAGAAACTGAAGTCATTATAACCACAACATTCCATTTGACATCTGAACACTTCCTTCACTTGACTTGATCAAACTCAAACAGTATAATGTCAAGGTGTGGTGAAGCAGCATGACTCCAAAGACGGGGTGATTTTTTTATTTTTTATTTCCATGAAACTCTGATTGTTGCTTTTCATTTGTTGGAAGAGTTCTACATTCTTCAATGGTCCATATACTGTATATTTAGATGTATTTTAAGCGAACAATTAAGAGGGCTGGGGGACAGCTTGGTGGAGCTGATCAGTAAAAATCAGTCTTCTAATCATGGAATTAAACATAACGATGACTAATCCAGTCATGAAACAGTGGATGGCAAAGAATTTTGTGCAGCTTGTGATGCAACAACATTTGTATTTGTCAGAGCGAACACGGTGACGCAAAGGAAACACAAATAAATGTCCACCTGAGAGGATCAATAAATCAACTTTTATGTGTAAAGCACTAAATGACGTCAACGGACATTTCTCTACCTGCTTTCACAGGCAGAGAAACCCAGCTGGACCTTCAATGGCCGTACGGCACTGGCAGCTCATCCATTAAGTAGGAGATTCTTGAAAACAACCCAGAACTATAGCGGCCCAACCCAGTTCAAAAGGAAAGGTGGCATTCAGGACGACATTCTGGAGGAGACAGAGGTTTAGTTCACCACTAGAGGTAGAATCTCTCCCTCCGTCTCTTCTTTTTGATGACATTTTTTGCGGGTGGTCCTGGACCATGAGTGACGAGGGATTGTCACCAATTCTGTATAATTTTCATGGAAGGGATATCAAGACGTAGTCGTGGTGAGGAGGGTTTACAGTTTGGTGGGCTGAGGATTGCATCGCTGCTTTTTGCAGCAATATGACATCACGATGTAACAATTGTGGTCCAATTGTGAGACTAAATACTTTGGAGAGAATCAATATGGATCAAATGGATCTCATTTCATAACAATAGCTGAAAGTTACATCTGGATTAAAATTATATTTTAAGTGTTAACTCTCAAACTGCTTCAGATAAACATGATTCAAAAGGTTTGGCAAAAATCCCCAGCATTCATCATGTTACATCAATCAGATTCCAGTCAAGCCACATCGTCACGGTGATGATCTACTGCCAATGAAGCATTCAAACATTTTCTCTGATGGAGTTAAGACACATCTTCTGGTTCTGCAGGTTCTGTGGTGGTGACCTTGGTAGAGTGATGCATGTTCTGAAGACTGGCCGGTTGTAAATACGTCATTGGAAACACACAAACGTTCCCTGACTGATTATTGTTAAACTGTGATAATAGTGGATATACATGAGGACCTGCTGGAGAGGTTCCTTCTTGTTCTAGAAGAGATGAAAGAGTCCCAGTAGCAGAGGGATCAAACCCAGACTGATGGAGAAAGTATCCCTGATGGTTGGAGCCGTATTAAACAGACTGGAGTCGTAAAAGATTGTATCGCTGGTGGTTGTAACAGTGGTTGGAGTTGTTGTGGTTGAATTCGTATTACACAGACTGGAGTCACAACAAGATGTATCATTACCAAAAGTGGTGCTGGGTGGACACAGGCTGTCAGACACACAGCCAAACAAGACTTGAATGGATGTTAATGGTGTGACCACTGGAAAGAAAAATCACTGTTAATGGACAAACTACTGCTGATCTCCAGTAATATTTCATAACTATAATTAAAAGTTATGAACAGAATCGGTGACAAAGGGCAGCCTTGGCGGAGTCCAACCCTCACTGGAAACGAATCCGACTTATTGCCGGCAATGTGGACCAAACTCTGACATCGATCGTACAGGGACCGAACAGCTCTTATCAAGGGGTTCGGTACCCCATATTCCCGAAGCATCCCCATAGAACCCCCCGAGGAACACGGTCGAACGCCTTCTCCAAGTCCACAAAATACATGTAGACTGGTTGGGCGAACTCCCATGCCCCCTCAAGGACCCTGCGGAGGGTGTAGAGCTGGTCCACTGTTCCACGGCCAGGACGAAAACCACATTGCTCCTCCTGAATCCGAGATTCGACTTCCCGATGGACCCTCCTCTCCAGAACCCCTGAATAGACCTTACCAGGGAGGCTGAGGAGTGTGATCCCCCTATAGTTGGAACACACCCTCTGGTCCCCCTTCTTAAAAAGGGGGACCAGTCTGCCAATCCAGAGGCACTGTCCCCGATGACCACGCAATGTTGCAGAGGCGTGTCAACCAGGATGGCCTCAAAACATCCAAAGTCTTTAGAAACTCCGGGCGGATCTCATCCACCCCCAGGGCCCTGCCACCGAGGAGCTTTTTAACCACCTCGGTGACCTCAACCCCAGAGATAGGAGGGCCCACCTCAGAGAACCCAGACTCTGCTTCCTCATGGGAAGGAGTGTCACCGGAATTGAGGTCTGCGAAGTATTCTCCCCACCGAGTCACAACGTCCTGAGTTGAGGTCAGCAACGCCCCATCCCCACTATACACACTGTTGATGCTGCACTGCTTCCCCCTCCTGAGACGTCTGATGGTGGACCAGAATCTCCTCGAAGCCGTGTGGAAGTCGTCCTCCAAGGCCTCACCGAACTCCTCCCACGCCCGAGTTTTTGCCTCAGCAACCACCAAAGCTGCATTCCGCTTGGCCAGCCGGTACCCATCAGCTGCCTCAGGAGTCCCACAGGCCAAAAAGGCCCAATAGGACTCCTTCTTCAGCTTGACGGCATCCCTTACCGCCGATGTCCACCAACGGGTTCTGGGGTTGCCGCCACGACAGGCACCGACCACCTTACGGCCACAGCTGCGGTCAGCCGCCTCGACAATGGAGGTGCGGAACATGGTCCACTCAGACTCAATGTCCCCCGCCTCCCCCGGTGACGTGGGTGAAGTTCTACCGGAGGTGGGAGTTGAAACTCCTTCTGACCGGGGATTCCGCCAGGCGTTCCCAGCAGACCCTCACAATACGTTTGGGTCTGCCAGGTCGGACCGGCATCTTCCCCCACAATCGGAGCCAACACACCATCAGGTGGTGATCGGTTGACAGCTCTGCCCCTCTCTTCACCCAAGTGTCAAGGACATGCGGCCGCAAGTCCGATGACACGACCACAAATTCGATCATCGAACCGCGGCTTAGGGTGTCCTGGTGCCAAGTGCACGTATGGACACCCTTATGTCTGAACATGGTGTTCGTCATGGACAGTCCATAATGAGCACAGAAGTCCAATAACAGAACACTACTCGGGTTCTGATCGGGGGGGGCATTCCTCCCAATAACGCCCTTCCAGGTCTCACTGTCATTGCCCACGTGAGCATTGAAGTCCCCCAGCAGAACGATGGAGTCCCCAGTGGGAGAGCTCTCCAGCACCCCCTCCAGGGACTCCCAAAAGGGTGGGTACTCTGAACTGCTGTTTGGTGTCTAAGCACAAACAACAGTCGGGACCCGTCCCCCCACCCGAAGGCGGAGGGAGGCTACCCTCTCGTCCACCGGGGTGAATCCCAATGTACAGGCGCCAAGCCGGGGGGCTATAAGTATACCCACACCTGCTCGGCGTCTCTCACCATGAGCAACTCCAGAGTGGAAGAGAGTCCAACCCCTCTCGAGAGGACTGGTACCAGAGCCCAAGATGTGTGTGGAGGTGAGCCCGACTATATCTAGTCGGAACTTCTCCACCTCACACACCAGCTCGGGCTCCTTCCCTGCCAGAGAGGTGACATTCCACGTCCCAAGAGCCAGCTTCTGTAGCTGGGGGTCGGATCGCCAAGGTCCCCGCCTTCGGCCACTGCCCAGCTCACAGTGCACCCGACCCCTATGGTCCCTCCCACAGGTGGTGAGCCCATGGGAAGGGGGGCCCACGTTGTCCTTTTGGGCTGTGTCTGACCGGGCCCCATGGGTGCAGGCCCGGCCACCAGGCGCTCGCTTTCGAGCCCCACCTCCAGGCCTGGCTCCAGAGGGGGGCCCCGGTGACCCGCGTCCGGGCAAGGGAAAACGTGGTCCATTGTTTTTACTCATCATGAGGGGTCTGTGAGCGGTCCTTTGTCTGGTCCCTCACCTAGGACCTGTTTTCCATGGGTGACCCTACCAGGGGCACAAAGCCCCAGACAACTTAGCTCCTAGGATCATTGGGACACACAAACCCCTCCACCACGATAAGGTGACGATTCAAGGAGGGGGGATGCTGAAGATAAAAAATCAATGTCACTGGCCAAACTACTGTTGATGTCAGAATCAGAATCAGAAAAGGTTTTATTGCCAAGTACAGTAAAAATGACTGTCGAGGAACTTGAGGCGGTGTCGGTGCGTTGAAGGTGGAAGATAATAATAGAGAATGAGGAATAGGAACAGGAACAGAAGACTATTTACAATTCACACTACGGTGAGTTGAGATATGCTGTATAAGGATGGTGTTTGCAGGCGAAGAGAGGAAGTCCAAACAGTAAACTGTCTTTGCAGACTGGTGAGGGGCAGATGGTTACCTGGGGGGGGGGGGGGGCATTGTTCATGAGGCTGACTGTTGTGGGGAAGAAGCTGTTTTTAATGGCGTGAGGTCCTGGTCCGGATGGACCGTAGCCTCTTGCCAGAGGGGAGGGTCTGGAAGAGGTTGTGGCCGGGATGAGAGGGGTCAGCGGCAATCCTGGCTGCACGTCTGCGGGTCCTTGTGTGGAACAGTTCATGGAGATGTGGGAGGCTGCAGCCGATGACCTTCTCCGCAGAACGGATGACACGCTGCAGCTTGGCCTTGTCCCTGTCTGTGGCAGCAGCAAACCACACTGACATGGAGGATGTGAGGACTGATTGAATGGTGGCAGTGTAGAAGTTGACCAGTATCTTCACAGGGAGGTGAAACTTCTTCAGCTGCTGCAAGAAGTACATCCTCTGCTGAGCCTTCCTGGTGAGGGAGCTGATGTTCTGCTCCCATTTGAGCTCCCGGGTGATGGTGATGCCCAGGAAGCGGAAGGACTCCACGGGGATCACTGGAGTGTCACAGATGAGGACGGGGGGGAGGGCAGGAGGGTCTTTCCTGAAGTCCACTATCATCTCCACTGTTTTGAGGGCGTTGAGCTCCAGGTTGTTCCTGCTGCACCATGATACCAGCCGGTCCAACTCACTTCTGATGTCCAGTAATACCGTATTGGCCTGAATATAAGACGGCTTTTTTGCATTGAAATAAGACTAAAAAAGTGGGGGTTGTCTTACATTCGGGGTCTAGACATTATACCCATTCACAACGCTAGATGGCGCTAGATATCTTTAAAGCAAATGCTGAACTGAACTCCCCAGGCAAAAGCGAACCCCTGTCACAAAGAAGAAAAATAAAAAAAATAGCAGTAAGAAAGAAAATAAAAGAAGAGATAACAGAAAATGGAGAAACGTAGCCAAAATCTGAGAAGTCAGAGAAAAGCTTTCCGTGGTCCTCAGAGCGGCCGCTTCCAAGAGCTCGGCAGGAAGGTGTGCCTACATGGATGAGAAACAAAAGGACGGGATGCCCATCAGATATTAAGATGTGATAGACAGTTTTTGCACGATTTGAATGAGGCAAAATAACATGCTTTGTTTCTCGAATATATTGTTATAATCACTTGTTTCAGATGCACTGTAATTATTTTCTGTATAAAAATTTAATTTGGTGTTCAAAAAGTCTTTCAAACTTGAGTCTTGAAAAAGAGGGGGTCGTCTTATAATCAGGGTTGTCTTATATTTGGGCCAATACGGTAATCCATAACTATTAGGGCTGTCAGTTTAATACGTTATTTAGATTTATTAATTATGCTGCAAATTAACGCACTATAAAAATTAACACAATTAATCGTGAGTGTCAAGTCAATGTCCTAGCATTTTAAATTTGGCCCATTGAGGGACCCGTAGGCTGCAGTGACGTCACTTCCTACCTGCACCACTAGTCAAAAGCAGAGTGACTGACAACAGAGATGGAGGCGACACAGGAGAGTGAGGCAAGTCCACTGGGACCTTTGGGCTGAAAGTTTATTTCTAAAAAGAACAATGACGGGACTAACAACAAAAACGCAGTGATTTGAACCTTTTGTAAAAGAGAATTTTCATCTCAGCGAAGCAGCTCCAGCCTAACGGATCATTTAAATGTAAAACATGTGAAGGACAGAGTTGAACGTTAACTTACCCTTTAAAGGAAAAGCCTGTTGGCATCTTGCTATTGATGTTGCCTTATTCAGAGGCATGTTATACTATTCATTTTGAATTATTTGAATGTATTGAGTCAGCTTTAGTTTTCATTTTGATTGAGAGTCTGCTTATGTGCCTATTTGAGACTCAGCCTTATTTTATTTAACTGTATTTGTATTACATTTTTGAGAAATGCACCTGGTCTAATTGGTTTGCTGATGTGTTTGACCTTGTTTCTTTTGAATTTTATTTATAAAACACACTTAACCAATAAAAATGTGGATTTCAAATCTTCTCTTCTTGGTGTATTCTATTGATTAGTCATGCACTGCAATTTTGTGATGTCCTAGAATTCAAATTCTTTGGGGCCTTTAGCAGGTATGAGATTAAAATGCGATTAATTAGATTAATCACAAATCCTGTAATTAATTAGACTAATTTTCTAATTGCCTGACAGCCCTAAATATATATACATAATATGATATAATCATCTTGAGCTACCAAATGTCTTCCTTTCAGTTTATACCTGTCTCCATGTGTGTCTAATGAGGCTTTTTTCTGATTACACCCCTCCTTCCTCTGTTTGTCCTCATCCATTCCATCAAGAGTGATAAGCTGCTGCTGCCACCTGAAGCCCCCACCTGCACTGTGCAGTAAGTAATGTGATCGTGTTAACCCCCACTGCGTGTGCCTGCATGGGTGAATCAAACTGGGTTAGCGTCACCCCACCTCACCTGCCGCCCTCCCTCTTCCTTCTTCCATTCTCTGTTTGCCTGCAGGCCAGTGGTGCCCTATGCACCCCAGGTGAGCTGTCAGTGCTTATCTGAACTGTCTGAGACACTGCTGCTAAGAATAGACTCAACTTCTCTGTTTGCAAGTGATGCACAAAATAACAGACTGGACATTCACACCTGCCTGAACACATAATATACATTAATTCTCTCTGACTTGGGTTATTGAATGGGCACTTATTGAGTTTTCTAAACAATGTGTTTAATACATTTTTATGAACACATAACAACACAAAGCAATATCAAAATTCTCGATTAGAACTAATTAAATCTATAAGCAACATTGAATGTGCCTTTGCACCCGTCCAACAATTAGGAAGTCCATCATGACCTAAAGGTTAAAAATAAAAGAAGGAACATAAAGGTGATTGAGCTGTTCTGAGTCATATTAAAATCAATATGGTTAGCAAGCTAACATATATGTCCACCAGCAGATGGCACAGTAACAATCATATCATGCCAAGTGCAAGTCTTCAGAGCAAGACCCTCCAACATCAGACATTTAGTGCAAAATAAACCACAGACAGTAGACACTCTTAGTTATATGGAAACACTTGATAACCTTTAATCTTCAAGGGCCTTTCTGTCCAAACCAAATCGGAGCCGCACAAAGACCTTATGCTGGATTGCAGAGGCAAAGACTGGCAGACATGGCTGTACCCAGTCAAGGTGGAGTACAGATACTTCCCAGCTCAATCAGTCTGGATGCTGCTGACAGCTGTGGGACTGATGGGGAGGGTGAAAAAGAAGGCCACGCGAAGAGACATTAGAGAGAGCCTCTTGCTGCAGTTAGAGTAGAAGAGATGAGTTGAGCCGGAAACCAGGAGGGAGTGAGTTGTGGTTGGGCACCACTGCTGACCCAACAACACAGTGTTATGGTTCAGGTTTGAAACACTCAATGATCATTAGTAATGGTGATGCTAGAGAGATAAATAACCTTAAGGAAAGTCTGGCATGGGTGTATATGGCCAGCAACCCCATACACACCGCTTGAAAGAGGGCACAAAGCAATCTGTGGTGGTGACAACCAAGCCATAGCCCCAGAGTCTCCTGAAGGGTGAGGAGGTGGGGTGAGAGTGAGAGGCTGGTAGGGCACCAGAGCTAAAACGATTTTGCAAAAAAGTTTTGCAAGAACTTGAGGGCCTCAAAATACACCAGGCCAAGACCAAGTATAGGAAGTAGGAGACGGAGGCATAAGATTTAGCACTAGTTGAGATGCAGGAAAGCTGCAAGCAGAAAACATCCCACAGCTCTGTAGATTTCTCAGCACCTTTGTCACCCATATCCCAAAAGCACATTCCATAGATGCCATAGCACAGTTTGAAACTATGAAGAAGAGGATCAAGTGGGCGGACACATCTGACACTTGGGAGTAGGTCAGTTTGACAAAGACGTAGACAGAGTCCTCAAAGTAAAGTCAATACTCTCACTGAGATTGTAACCTAGTAAAGGAATGACTTGGAATCAGAGATATGTCAACATCCAGGGAGGAAATCAACCAAACAGGAGAGAGAGTGTGAAATGTAATTTAATGAAAGGAAACAAAGTATCATGGTTCTGATATTCTGAACATCAGTCGGTGTCATGTTGTTCCGCAGTGCTGGAACGTGGCAGATGGGGTCGAACTCGTGAGCAGAGCCTCATCTCCACACCTGTGCCTCATCATTCTGATTAGCCAAAGGCCTTTTCAGCCAGCTTCTCCTTTTGTTCCGTGCCAGAAGATTCCCTTGGTCATGTACTCTGAGCCTCGCCACATTTCTGACTTCCCCTGGCACGCGTCCCAGTCTCCAGTTCTGCTGGTGATTCTTTTTGGTTCTGCCTTCAAAAGTTTTTCTCTGAGTAAGGTAATTTTCTAGATAAGAAAAAAAGAGGCTGCGCATCAAGTAGGTGTTTTTACTATAGAGTGCTAGACCAAATAATTAACTATCAAAAATAGGGATAAACTCCCAAAAGGTAGCACATCTAAAAAATTAATCAAGGGAGGACAAAGTACTCACATTTTGGCACATACCAAAAATGAACGCTTACGCGTTTCAGCTATGAGCCTTCATCAGAGCATGCATGTAGTGTACATTGGTGTCACTAAATGTCTATTTTAAAGGAAATGTTCACTCAAAAAAGAGATATCTGTCGTCACTTGTGATCTGGGCAAGCTGCAGGTTACCTCTGCTCTGCAGGTACTTGTTGTTTTGTTAGTTGGGATCACCAGAGTCCGCTATTGCAAGCCAGCAGTACTGGACTGGTGTAGTCCAGGGAAGAGACGTTGTCCATGAGGACCAGAGGATGTCTGGAAATTTGGGATCTCGTCGAGATCCAGAGGAGATACCAAGGCCGTGGTGGGGGTGACAACAAAAGGCTAAACTAATGGCTAGAACTGCTAGCCGGAGACGAGAAAAACCCTCTGTCCCTTCCTTCATCATGGGAAATGTCAACTCACTGTTTAACAAGCAGGAGTGACCAGCACTACCGGGAGACCAGCTTGTTCGTCTTCTCTGAGACTTGGCTGATGGGCTATGTGTCTGACGCTAACATCGAACTAACCGGCTTTTCCTCCAAGAGCAGACTGGGATACAAACACCATCCTCATCCCAGAACGCCTCCAGCCCTAAGGATCGGCTTGTGGACAACACTCTCTCCCCCTTCCCCACTCATCCTCGAGTGTATACCTGAAAGCATGGCACTCACTGAACCCCTACCATCATGTGCAACAACAGGACACCTTATACCATTGGACCCACCAGCACCCGCACCAGCCGTTTCTCCCTCAACATACACAGCGATCACAGGTGACATCTAGGCTGAGGAGGTTTCATCCTAGGAAGGCAGCTGGACCCCAGACCAGGTCTCTCCGAGACACCTTCGTACCTGCGCTCTTGAATTGGGAGAATTCAACATTCAACTCTTCAACATGTTTTCAACCTCAGTCTGCAGCTGGGGAGGGATCCGTCATTGTGGAAGACCTACTGCATAGTACCTGTGCCTCAGAGGAGAAGCCCAACGGAGCTCAACGACTATCGGCCAGTTGCTCTCACCTTGGATGTGATGAAGACCCTGGAGTGACTGGTCTTGGAGCTCATGCATTCTCAGGTGCAGAGTGCAGTGGACCCTCTCCAGTTTGCCTACCAGCCTCAGGTTGGGGTTGATGACACCATCCTGTACCTCCTCCACCGTGCACTGACCTACCTGGATGTACGGGGCTGTGCTGTCAAGGTGCTCTTTTTTCACTTCTGGACTGCTTTCAACACCATCCAGCCCCGGCTCCTGCAGGACAAACTGTCCTCCATGGCTGTGGACCCCAGCTTTGTGAGCTGGATCACCGACTACCTGACCGACAGACCCCTGCATAGCCGTATATGGGACTGTTTGTCATCGGGGTGACCAGTAGTACAGGGGTTCCACAAGGAACCGTGCTCTTCACCCTCCACACGACGGACTTCCAGCATAACTCGGACACACGCCACATGAAGAAATTCTCGGATGACACCGAGATGTGGAATGTATCAGGGAAGGTGATGAGGGGGAGTACAGGAGGGTGGTGGTGGACTTTATGGAGTGGTGTCAAAATAATGAGCTCCAGCTGAACGTCTCGGAGACAAAGGAGATGGTCCTATATGTCTGGATGGCATCCCCCTCTCCACGGCAAAGAGGTGAAGGTGGTAGAGACCTACAAATACCTGGCCTGCAGCTGGACACCAACCTGGACTTTGTGTACAAGAAAGGGCAGAGTAGGGTGTACTTCCTAAGGAGGCTGGCCTGCTTCAATATCTACTCAGAGCAATTATTGGCCTTTCTCATCTTTTTAAGTGGGATAACTTGCACAACTGGTGGCTGACTAAATACTTTTTCCCCACTGTATGTAGAGACCTGAAAAAAATGTATTTTTCATAATAGGACCCCTCTAAGATATTATTGTCCTACATGTGGCTCCACAATGTGCTGGCAACATGTCTGGAGTATACCCCGCCTCTCACCCATAGTCGGCTCGGAAAGGCTCCAGCAACGTCAGTGACCTGTAAATTGGACAAGCGGCTATAGATGAAAAGATTACAGTTGTCTTGTCTACAACAAAATTGATGGATGAATTTATACATTTTCTTTATGGTCCATATCCTGTATTTCTGATGGAGACTCTGGTAGACTAACAAGGATGTCCTGGACCCCAGAGGGTCACTAGATCTTAGTGAATCCGTATCAGAAGTCCTTTCATTGTTAAAGCCACGCAGACAATTACTGACAATGACAGTCTGTTCAGCACTGCAGAGGAGAAAATTATTTCCACTTATCACGTCTCTGATACCCCCCCAAGCCTTGCTTAATTCAGTCACTTTATGTCCTCCCCCACTCCCTTCTACTCGTTTTGAATTAATAAAACTGTTGTGAGCCCTGCTGTAATCACAACCAGGACTCATCGTGAGTCCTGGTGTGTAAGTCTGGTGCCTCCAATTTGTACGCTTGAAAAAGTTTCCACACTCGTTCTCTTCCTCCATTCCTCTTTCAGTTCCCCCCCACCGCTGGAGACCTGACAGCAGTAGTAGCAGCGTGGACCGACTCAACTCTCCGTGAGCGAAATGACTCAGAATTCGTCTTTGTCAAATGTGGTTTGTGATTTCTTCATCGCTGTGGGCAGCAGAACATTAGAATAAAACCGCTTGTGTGAATCCTTTTCACTCCTCACATGACTGATGTTTTATTTCAAAGCAAGACAACAACAAACAGGTTTCTACAGAGCGGGGGCTTTTAAATAAGTTACCATTCTTCACTGGTGTGCTTGGCCTTTGACAAGAGTGCCGCAAAAAGTCAGAGAATGGAAAACTCAGTTATCACACAAGCATTTCTATTAAAATAAGGCTTTGCCTTGAATAGATGTGAAGCAACTGATTTAAAGTTACTGTTACCTGGACTGAATACACTGGGCAGAAAAGAACAAAAAAGTAACATCAGCCTTGAAAGCTTTTGAATTTCTGACAGCAACAAGTTTCTAAATGAGAAAATGCAAATTTGGTACATTGACTATGATATATTGAGTGGTGAACAACCTTCCCTTTTTGACTTGCATACAACTTAACTTCTTTAAAAGATGAATGATGTCACAAAGGTCACATTTTCCCCAGTTTATCAAACTGAATATATCATGTTGATTCATCTGTGCCTGACCAAAGAAATAAAAATCTATGGTTTGGGCAGATAATACTACAACATGCAGTTTGGACGAAACTGTTAGCATCTGTGGCACAAAACTGATCTTAATAGGCAAGAAACAATCGAAGAAAAGGTGCTCTCGGAGAGGAAATAAAAAGTACAAAACAGAAATACAGTAAAATCCCACTTTAACATGAACATCTTATGACAGTAATTAAATATGAATTAAACAAAGGCATGTAATAAAAGATGAAACACTAAAACTTAACTAAAATGTGCATACTTTCACGAGACTCAGTGAAAACGTCAGTGTAGACACTCAAAATGTATTAAAACTGATATGATGTGAAGGTGAAGTAGAAAAAAGATGCAGTTATTTTCGTTGCTTGTTTTCTTGTCAAACTGGATTTACTTTATTCAGCAGAGAAAAAGAAAAAAAACGTTTTCTGACTTGGTGTCTGATTTGGTGTATTAACTCCTTCTTCAGGATGATCAACTTGAGTGTAATTGACAAAATAAAAAAATAAAAAAACGAACAAACTTGACCTCACAGAATTCCAAAAAACAAAAGACAAAAACCCTGAATTGGAGATCTACTCCAATTTTAGGTACATCTTTAATACATGTCCAGAGTTCCATCAAAATCCATCCAGAAGATTATGTGTGCAAAACCACATAGTGTCATAATATTTAATTCATTATAGCATTAACACCAACCTTACCAAGCCATGTACTCCTGGATGCAAATGCATTCTTTCTTGTATTTTTACTACACACTGCGACCATGTAATTAGGATTAAACAAAAAAGCAACAATTAATTCTCTGTATCTCATAAATTTCTGAACAAATTAATAATTTATATTAAGAAACGGTGTTACTCCTCAAATAAAGTGTGTGTATGTTTAGAAGGAAATCCAAAAGATGTCAATGGCTTCATAAATTGACCTCCACTACCCGTGTTCCGTTCACACTGGAGGTAATCGTAGCTTTTCGCTGAGGACATTGTGAACAGCCCACATCACGTTGAGCCTGGTCTTTTCAGTTCTAACTTGATCAGAGTGTGTGGTCCTAAATCAGGGATGTGATTCCTTGTGATGTGCAAACAGTTATGTCACAATTACAATCAGGTTTCATGTCTTTTTCTCCCATTGATAACGCTCACATCATCACTCCAGCAGTGGTGTACAAAGTCAAACTGGTACAATTCCTACTGGGACACTGGATGTTGTAAATTTAATGGGTGGATGAGGAAACACTTCAATCAATCCTTATTTTGTTGTCCTAAACATGAAGCGTGACTATCACCAAAAACACTTTTTTCCACAACAAGATATTCCAGTTATTGTTACTAGTTTTTTTTTTCCAATAATGAAGATATTTTCATTCAACAGCATGCTTGTTACATATGTGCTCATGATCTGTTCTCGTTGAGGCCAGAGACAGGTTACATGTAGATACAAGGCAGTCAATCAAACAGGTCAAGGTGATCATAGCTTTGGAATGGGTGGATGGGTCAGGATGGGTGTAACCTACAATGTCCTGGCTTTGGGAAACTGTTGAAGAGAAATACAAACCAAGTTGTGGATGAAACAGGAACATGAACACTGTCATTGAGGCAGCGGAGCCATCGACGCGTCCTTCAGTACAAATAAGTGCTGCTGTACATAATTTGGGCAATGAAAGTTAATTTTTTGAAGATTATCTATTCACATTTTTATTCACTTTCATCATACCTCATTAATGCTTCTACATGTGTACTGTATGTGTACTATACAAATGTGCAGATCCATAGTGATGAAAACCCAAGTATCTTCTATTTATGCTCATCAAGAGACAATAACTCATTTATTTCATGTGTGTATATATATATATATATATATATATATATATATATATATACACACAGACAGCGGTACCTCTACTTACGTAATTATTTGATTCTGGAAGAAATTTCGTAAGTAGAGACGCGTTTTCCATGCAAATGCCCTAATCCGTTCCAAGCCCCCAAAATTCAGACATAAATGTTTTATAAAGCATAAAAATGCATCAAAACATGTAACAAATACATGTTATAATTAGATTACTACACAATAAATGAGAGTTGTGCATAATGTAAAAAACAAAGAATAGAGTAAAGAATAAAATGCTGGTCATTAACCTTTTAACTGCTGTCCTCATTGTTTTTTACCCTCTTTGGTTCATGCGCTCCTGCCTCACCATGAACAACAGAGTGAATTCCAGTCCTCCTTCTGAACTTCTCCAACCACCCACGCCATGCCTTAAACTCCTTAAACTTCCTTTAGTTTTAATAACGTGGTGATTGTAGATGCATTACGGCCATATTCTTTGGAGAGATCAACCAAACGCATCCCTTTTTCATGCTTTTCTATCATCTCTTGTTTTGTTTGTACGGACAAAAAAACTCTTTTCTTCGTCTTTTCTTTTCCTCTTTTCTCCGTCACTTTCTTGGGGTCCATAGTGAATACTCTAAAAGTTAATATATTTACGTAAAACTATCAGAACACCTCAGGGGTCGAGGGCCGAATGACGAGGACGCTGCATAGACACCTATCTAGCTTCACACAGAGGTCCCTCTTAGCCAATGGGATGCCAGGAAGATACTAGGTAATAGCCAATGGCAGAGCAGCTATGAGAATGTTGCTTTCAGGAACCTGTGGGAGCTGCGAGTATCAGCCCATACTGTAGTTTTACCTTTCATAACTCGAAATTTCTTTCGTAACTGGAGGTAATATTTTCCTGCTGAGAAGTTTCGTAAGTAGAAAATTTTGTAAGTAGAGACATTCATAAGTAGAGACATTCATAAGTAGAGACATTCATAAGTTGAGACATTCATAAGTAGACATTCATAAGTAGAGACATTCATAAGTAGAGACATTCATAAGTTGAGACATTCATAAGTAGACATTCATAAGTAGAGACATTCATAAGTAGACATTCATAAGTAGACATTCATAAGTAGAGACATTCATAAGTAGAGACATTCATAAGTTGAGACATTCATAAGTAGACATTCATAAGTAGAGACATTCATAAGTAGAGACATTCATAAGTTGAGACATTCATAAGTAGACATTCATAAGTAGAGACATTCATAAGTAGAGGAACCACTGTATATATACAGTACATGTACAGTGCGCACTCGTGCATTCGTGCATCAAGAATTGGTACTCCATCTGATCACGCATTTTTAGTAGGTAGTCACGTGACAAGTGATACCGTACGTGAAGTCACTTTTTTGTGTCTTTCTAAGGGGTTTCCTCTACGGCGTGTGGAGTATACCTCTATTTGCAGTCCAATACCAGCTATTGAATGTCAATTAATATTTACACACTTTGTTTATAGTGGGAAAGGTTGCTGCTGGTTTTATGTTGTCTGACAGTCACAAATGGTTTCCTCACGTAGAAAAGCCAAGCTGTGTCTCACCACTTGTGTATTTAAAACCTGCATTTCCTCTGAGCCAAACACCCCACGCTGTGTTAAATGAAGGCATTTATTTTCCAGCAGAATTGAGCCCAGAGATATGCTTTCATTAGGACTCCTATTAGCATAGCCGAGTGATCTGGCTGTCTGTTTCTACATGTCCCTTCATTACAAACAACATGAAATCAGCTGCAGGGTGGAGTTACGCACGTCACACATAGAAAATAGAGTTTTACTTTGGAAAACGGATTCATGGCTCTGGAAAAAAATATTTCAATATGCACGATGGAAGGGAAAAACCGGGGAGGATTAGCTGAAGTTCCTTGTTTTCATCTAATGCTCACTGTGACAGGAAACAAGACACAAACAGATAATTGTTAAAATAGTCCCAATGCTGCTGCTATAGAAAACTACTGCTGCCCCGTCAGCCCCGATCCGGATGCCCCGTAAAGGGCAAAAACAGGACATTTATAGTGATACTGACAAGAAAAATATTCAGTACACTTATGTTAAATTTAGATTGTTAAAAAAAAAATTTTTTTTTTTTTAACTTTTCAATGTTCAATACAGAATGAAAAAGGCAGTGTTGAAAAATAAGTCTTTATTTGGAAAGTTTTCAAGTGCATTCAGTTTTGACTGAAGTGAACCCTAATATGTTTCATCCATTTAGGAAAAAGTGTTTCTCCATCCGTTAAATGTCCTGTCATTCCGTCAAGATTGGTAGGACACTTTATGTACAGCTTCATGTAGAAACACCCATTAATCACACTTTGATTGATAATAGGTTTAAATGTCTGCATTGCTGAAATCAGTATGATGTATTGCACTTCAAACATTAATATGTTTCATGACCAAATTCACAAAGGACAAACTAACAATATACAGAATCCTATTTTTTTTTTTTTATTAATTCTGTAAGTGCTTCAAAACGTCTGTTGATGTGTTTCATCACTTTATTCACACTGAAACAGAAATAACCTCACACCACACAGATGTCTTGACTAACAACATGTAGCCTTGATGTGGCTTCTGTCCTCAGATGAACTGACGAGAGAACGAAGTAGTTCCAAGGTGTTTGAAATAGTGTTATTTTATTATCTCACAAACTGGCTTTACACCTTGTTTAAGCCCTGATTCCTGATGTTTAACGGTCTGCTGGTGTTTTGGAAGCATGACATGAAAAGAATGTCTCAATGAAGGGACAAGTCTTGGGGTAATGTCATGGGGAGTGGGAGTAGGACTCAAATGCAGGACACCTGTAGAAGAGCTTTCATCAGTGATTTAATCAAAAGCAGGCCAATATTCAAGAAACAGGAATCAGCAAAATGTCCAACAAACCAAATAATCTACAGGCGAACGAGCAGAGTCAGGAATGAGGCAGGGTAACACGACGCAGGCAGAGATAAAACAGTCTGGGACAGAACCAAAGACAGAACCCGGCTGAAAAAGCCTCAGGCTAATCACGCTGATCACGTCCAGGTGTGGAGACAAGCAACAGGTGTGGAGATGAGGCTCCGCCCACAAGATCGGCTTCTCCTCCTGCTACACCCCCACCCCAGTACAGAGGGGCACCAACACACAACCGTGACAGTACCCACCCTTAAGAAACGGCACCCGACATCCCAAAAATGCTCCCAGGGGAGGGTTAGGGTCAGGATCCAGGACCGAATGGAGTTCAGGCCCAGGGTCAGTAACAAGTTCAGGAACCGGCTGGGGTCCGGGCACGGGAGCAGGATGGGGTCCGGGCACAAAGACTCTTGAAGAACCACCTTTTCGTTAAAGCGGAAAAGTGTGAGTTCCTTGTGTCAGAGGTCTCTATCCTTGGGTTCATCATCGGTGTCGGTAGGGTTTCGATGGACCCAGCCAAGACTGCAGTGGGAAGAGCCTGGCCCACGCCGTCTTCCACAAAGAAGTTACAGCAGTTCTTGGGCTTTGTGAACTTTTATTGGAGCTTTATCCGCAATTATAGCTCAGTTGCAGCTCCATTCACGGCTCTCACCTCCTCAGAAGGTCTCCTTCAATTAATCCCAAGCCGTGGAGGAGGCTTTTGGGGAGTTTAAGTCCAGGTTTGCGTCTGCTCCAGTTCTGATCTTTCCAGACCCTGCACAGCAGTTTATCGTGGAAGTGGACACTTCAGACTCAGGAGTGGGAGCGGTTCTCTCACAGCTGAGGATCAGAGCATCCACCCCTGTGCCTTCTTCTCCCACCGAAAGAAACTATGACATCAGAACCAAGAACTTTTGGCGGTGAAGTTGGCATTCGAGAAGTGGAGACACTGGCTGGAGGGGGCGGAGCCACCTCCTAGAGTTTGGAAAGACCAGAAGAACTTGGAATATATTCGGTCTGACAAACGGCTGAACCCTCGGCGGGCCAGATGGGCGCTTTTTGTTTCAATCAATTCAACTTTTGCTTTTCACATCGACCAAGATCTAAGAACATCAAGCCTGACGCCCTCTCGCGGCAGTCAGGTGATACCGTACGCACATTCTATTGGCTGACGGCATCCAGAAGTGCTTCAAACAGTCTATCAGTGTTTTAAAGGTTATACAGACAGAAGGTGGTTTAATATCAGTATGGGGGGGTTTATAACATTTAAATTACCGTAAATAATAAGATAAGTAGATTGCGATCTCGATCGCGGATTCCTCAATCGCATGTGGTTCCTGGAACGCATTAACCGAATAAAACATCGGGGTTCCCCACACGACAACATGAGGTCCGTCACCACCAAACAGTATAAACCGCTGTGTTTGACGGAGACAAACTCGGCTAGCGGCCCCAACTTCAGGGTAGACAGAAGGTGACAGCGTGACGTTTACAAGTGAGCTTATTCAATATATAGATGGGGAGATATATATATATATATATATATATATATATATATATATATATATATATATATATATATATATATATATATATGTAGAAAGAAGCACAGCACAATTAAAGCAGCTCTTAAAGTTTTTAAAGATTGTATTTATTTAATTGACTATAAACAGGATTACACACTGCTTTGTATTGACCGTTCTATGGTATTTGATAGGGTGAACCACTCAATCCTAAATCAGAATTGTCTGTCAGGACAGTCCATTCAGACAGTAAATTGGGTCATTCTCATGAAGCCACTGGAACACCTTGGTGGTAATAATTTTAGTTAAAGCATGCAACTTAGTGACTGAGTAAAACATAATTATAAAGCTGATAATGATTTCTACTTGAACAACTGATTTCAACATGGAAATTAATTAATGTGTTCCAGGACCACCCGCAAATAACGAAATTCCGCGAGATTGCGAAAAAAAATATTTATTATATTATTTACGGTAATTTAAACATCTATGAACCCTCCCCATACTGATATTAAACCACCTTCTACCTGCATTACCTTTTCCCACACTCCTATAGATTGTTTAAAGCGCTTCTTAGTGTTTATTTAATACACAGTAGTGCACTGTATTCCCTGAGTCTCACGGAATGCAGCGCTGACAGCATCCGGCGCTTATTGTTTTTTCTGACAAAATTCTCATTACAGCGATACGTCCAGGTTTTCTAAATATATTATTTGTATTGAGTAAAATAAAAATAAGCTGAAAGAAATGGTTTCTGTCATGGATGCTTTTAAGTGACTGACAAACAATTAAATATTCATGTTTATTGACGTTGATAAAATAAATGACAAATTGTGTGTCCACGGCTCAACTTCTCATCGTATGCAACATATATGAAGGAGTGTTTACACATTTCAAGAGAATTTTAAATAAATTTGTATGTTGTAAAAAGCAACACATGGACCAACGCTTTCAAGATGGCTACCAGGTAAAAATAAACTTACAAAAACAGTATTAAAATATATTTTGAGGTGTGATAAATAGTCTAAATAATGGCAGGCAGCATTTCAGGCAGCAAAATGACAGGGAGCAAATCAAGAAGGAAAGATGGATGAAGATTTAATTTTCTGTTCATTTACAACTCTTTCTCAGTCATTAACTAAACGTGCAGGACACTTGATTGGTCTTCCAAAACTAAATCATTCTGATTGGCTTTCGAAAGGCAAATTGATAAAAAAGAAACAAGACAAAACAGCGCCTCAGTCTGGCAGACATAGAAACTACATTTGATTGCAAAACTCAAAAGAGACATAAATAATCTAAAGTACCTGATCACAAGTCCATGGTTCACATTGAGAGTGAACATGTCTGAATATTACTGTAAATACAGTATTTAAGGTTCATTTGACTCCACCCATGGTAGTCGCTACTGGACTCATTGACTCCTTACCTACCTACACACTTATCCATACGTTTCATTCACTTTCATTCGTACTCAGCCTTATCTACATAACTCTCCAGTTTATTTCATGTGTCACTCTCTGATCTTACATCACCTTCTCCCTCACCTCTCCATCCTATTCCCCTCTCAGCCCCACTGCACTCATCTCTTCTTCTTTGTCTGTTTTCCCTGTGGTGACTGTCTCTCTCTCTCTCTTTCTCCTTGTCAGAGACGTCTTTATCGGGTGGGGGGCGGTCTGGAATACATCTGCCATTCAGCATACATCTCTCTAGTCCATTAATCACAGACCACTTGTAAGGCTATCTCACACATACAGTCTGGCTCAAACACATGGAAATGTTTCCATGTATGTTTAAAGGTGCAGTCAGATATTTCATATTATATATGAAATATCTTAATCTTTCCTTCTCCAGTACAATGACAAGTCCATAGAATGTTTGGAAGCAAGTTAAACTGGTTCATGAATTCCATCCAACACGTAACTGGAATGACAATCGGTAGAATTCAAATCTCTGATAAAGCCAAACAGTTCCCTTTATTTCAGTTATAATATCAATGAACCCTGTTGTATTAGGTTGAGTAGATTTCTGGAGTGGGCACAGACCACAACTTTAATCTACAACCTCTAATTTGAAAGCAAATAACAAATTTTAACATGAGTTTTTCAGATGCTTCTGACATCTACAGACTTCACAGGGTGCTCTGTCTGAGGCAGTCCTCGCTCTGATAGCCACAGACATTTCATGTCCGTGGTCCTCTACTGCCACTAGAAAGCCTAGTTTAACACAAACATCCAGTGGTAAGTTGGGACTTGCCACTGGATGGGAACCAGACCAGAAGGTCAATGGTTCAAGTCCCAGCACTGCCAACGATGTGGACTCTTGGCTGGAGAGGCACAAGTCTACCTGCAGGCCGTCAGGGCACTGCTGAGGAGGTGCACTGACTATGGAGGTATGCTTATCTACTGTATATACTGATAAATATATTGGCATGCGTCCTTTTGTCTTTAACGCACATTTTTTGACAGAGACACGTGATCATCAGACAGCGTGTGTCCTGGGACACAAGCTTTAAATGCACTTCCATTCAACAAAAATATTCCCAATTTTTCCATTTCTCCACTTAGATTTAGAACCTGGAAATCACCATTATGTTTCGATTTTCAGTTTCTCATCACGAGACTCACCTGTGAGACTCACCTGTGTGATTCTACCTTATTAAAATCGACCAATCAGCAACACGTCTGCTGGTTTTAACGCTGCAGTGAGAGAGGAGTTAGTCAGAGCCTCCAGAGCAACAAGAAGAGTCCTGTTGGGTTTGTGTCTGTTAAAGAGCTTTGGAACGTCTGATGGGGGGATTAAGGGCTATACAAATAAAGGTTGATTGATTGATTGATTGATTGATTGATTGATTGATTGATTGATTGATTCATTCATTCATTCATTCATTCATTCATTGATTATCACCATGCCTCCAAAAAAGATGCAAAAGTTGGAGAAAAACCAAGTGAGTGTTTTCTTTAATAAAAAACAATCAAAAGTTAATGAAGAAACAGAGACAGTTATTACTACAGTTATTACTACAGGTATTACTACAGATATAACTACGAATATTACTACAGGTATTACTACAGATATTACTACAGATATTACTACAGATATTACTACAGATATTACTACAGGTATTACTACAGATATTACTACAGGTATTACTACAGATATTACTACAGATATTACTACAGGTATTACTACAGATATTACTACAGGTATTACTACAGATATTACTACAGGTATTACTACAGGTATTACTACAGATATTACTACAGATATTACTACAGGTATTACTACAGATATTACTACAGGTATTACTACAGATAATACTACAGATATTACTACATATATTACTACAGATATCACTACAGATAATACTACAGATATTACTACATATATTACTACAGATATTACTACAGATATTACTACAGATATTACTACAGATATTACTACAGGTATTACTACAGGTATTACTACAGATATTACTACAGATATTACTACAGGTATTACTACAGGTATTACTACAGATATTACTACAGATATTACTACAGGTATTACTACAGGTATTACTACAGATATTACTACAGATATTACTACAGGTATTACTACAGGTATTATTACAGATATTACTACAGATATTACTACGGGTATTACTACAGGTATTACTACAGATATTACTACAGATATTACTACAGATATTACTACAGATATTACTACAGATATTACTACATATATTACTACAGATACTACTACAGATATTACTACAGATATAACTACAGATATTACTACAGACGTTACTACAGATATTACTAAATGTGTGTGAAGGTTCTGTCAGCTTGGTTCAGTGTCCACAGGAGAAAATATGAATTAAAGGCAAAGAAAACTATTGATTGAAACGCAAAAGTGAAAAAAACTGTATTACATCTATTTTTATTTCTAAAACTGTTTATTTAAATGACTACAAGGCTTTAACATTTTGATCAAACTAATACATCATTTTACTCTTCTTTTACTTAAACGGTTATGATGTTATAAACAAAAACATAAAAATTATGAGTATATTTAATGTTTATATTGTAGCCGCAAGAATGTAGCCGCAAGAGGGCACAAGCCAGTGTCTTATTGTGCCGGTCCCAAGCCCGGATAAATACAGAGGGTTGCGTCAGGAAGGGCATCCGGCATAAAACTTTTGCCAAATCAAAGATGCGAATCAAACCTATGACTTCCATACCGGATCGGTCGAGGCCCGGGTTAACAACGACCGCCATCGGCGCTGTTGACCTACAGGGCGCCGGTGGAAATTGGATTACTGTTGGTCGAAGAAGGAGAGGAGGAAAGTGTGTTCGCACGAAGAAAGAGAAGAGGAGCGCCAAGAGTATAGGACTAAGAGTAGGGACGTTGAATGTTGGAACTATGACAGGAAAAGGTAGAGAGTTGGTCGACATGATGCAGAGGAGGAAGGTAGACATACTGTGTGTCCAGGAGACCAGGTGGAAAGGTAGCAAGGCTAGAAGTTTAGGAGCAGGGTTCAAGTTGTTCTATCATGGTGTAGATGGGAAGAGAAATGGAGTAGGAGTTATCTTGAAGGAGGAGTTTGTTAGGAATGTCCTGGAGGTAAAAAGAGTGTCAGATAGAGTGATGAGTCTGAAGCTAGAAATAGAAGGTGTGATGTTCAATGTTGTTAGTGGGTATGCTCCACAGGTAGGATGTGAGCTGGAGGAGAAGGAGAAATTCTGGTTGGACTTTGATGAAGTGATGCAGAGCATACCTAGAAGTGAGAGAGTTGTCATTGGCGCAGACTTCAATGGACATGTTGGTGCAGGTAACAGAGGTGATGAGGAAGTGATGGGCAGGTTTGGTATCCAGGAGAGGAACGCAGAAGGACAGATGGTAGTTGACTTTGCAAAAAGGATGGAAATGGCTGTAGTGAATACTTTCTTCCAGAAGAGGCAGGAACATAGGGTGACCTATAAGAGTGGAGGTAGGAGCACACAGGTAGACTACATCTTGTGTAGACGATGTAACCTGAAGGAGATCAGTGACTGTAAAGTAGTGGTAGGTGAGAGTGTAGCCAAACAGCATAGGATGGTGGTGTGTAGGATGACTCTGGTGGTGAGGAAGATGAAGAGGGCAAAGGCAGAGCAGAGGACGAAATGGTGGAAGATAAAAAAGGAAGGGTATTGCATGACCTTTAGGAAGGAGTTAAGACAGGCTCTGGGTGGTCAGGAGGTGCTTCCAGATGACTGGACAACTACAGCTAATGTGATCAGGGAGACAGGTAGGAGAGTATTTGGTGTGTCATCTGGAAGGAAAGTAGATAAGGAGACTTGGTGGTGGAATGGGGAGGTACAGGAGTGTATACAAAGAAAGAGGTTAGCTAAGAAGAAGTGGGACACTGAGAGGACTGAGGAGAGTAGACAGGAGTACAGGGAGATGCAGCGTAAGGTGAAGGTAGAGGTAGCAAAGGCCAAACAAGAAGCTTATGATGACTTGTATGCTAGATTGGACAGTAAGGAGGGAGAGACTGATCTATACAGGCTGGCAAGACAGAGAGATAGAGATGGGAAGGACGTGCAGCAGGTTAGGGTGATTAAGGATAGGGATGGAAGTCTATTGACAGGTGCCAGCAGTGTGATGGGAAGATGGAAAGAGTACTTTGAGGAGTTGATGAACGTGGAAAATGAGAGAGAACAAAGACTAGAAGAGGTGACTGTTGTGGACCAGGATGTAGCAAAGATTAGTCAGGATGAAGTGAGGAGAGCACTGAAGAGGATGAAGAGTGGAAAGGCAGTCGGTCCTGATGATATACCTGTAGAGGTTTGGAAGTGTCTAGGAGAGGTGGCAGTAGCGTTTCTGACTGGGTTGTTCAACAGGATCTTAGACAGTGAGAAGATGCCTGAGGAATGGAGAAGTGTGCTGGTGCCCATTTTTAAGAACAAGGGAGATGTGCAGAGTTGTGGCAACTACAGAGGAATAAAGCTGATGAGCCATACAATGAAGTTATGGGAAAGAGTAGTGGAAGCTAGACTAAGGGCAGAAGTGAGCATTTGTGAGCAGCAGTATGGTTCATGCCAAAAAAGAGTACTACAGATGCAGTATTTGCTTTGAGGATGTTGATAGAGAAGTACAGAGAAGGCCAGACGGAGCTGCATTGTGTTTTTGTAGATCTGGAGAAAGCTTATGACAGGGTGCCCAGAGAGGAACTGTGGTATTGTATGAGGAAGTCTGGAGTGTCAGAGAAGTATGTTAGAGCGGTGCAGGACATGTATGAGGACTGTAAGACAGTGGTGAGGTGTGCTGTAGGTGTGACAGAGGAGTTCAAGGTGGAGGTGGGACTGCATCAGGGATCAGCTCTGAGCCCCTTCTTGTTGCTATGGTGATGGACAGGCTGACAGACGAGGTTAGACAGGAACCTCCATGGACTATGATGTTTGCAGATGACATTGTGATCTGCAGTGAGAGTAGGGACGAGGTGGAGGAGAAGCTAGAGAGGTGGAGGTTTGTCCTGGAAAGGAGAGGGATGAAGGTTCGCCACAGTAAGACAGAGTACATGTGTGTGAATGAGAGGGACCCAAGTGGAAGAGTGAGGTTACAGGGAGAAGAGATCAAGAAGGTGGAGGATTTGAAGTACTTAGGGTCAACAGTCCAGAGCAATGGAGAGTGTGGAAAAGAGGTGAAGAAGCGTGTCCAGGCAGGATGGAATGGGTGGAGGAAAGTGTCAGGTGTGATGTGTGATAGAAGAGTTTCAGCTAAAATGAAAGGAAAGGTGTACAAAACTGTGGTGAGACCAGCGATGTTGTTTGGTCTAGAGACAGTGTCACTGAGGAAAAGACAGGAGACAGAGCTGGAGGTAGCAGAGATGAAGATGCTGAGGTTCTCTCTGGGAGTGACCAGGAAGGATAGGATCAGGAATGAGTACATCAGAGGGACAGCACATGTTAGAGGTTTTGGAGATAAAGTCAGAGAGGCCAGACTGAGATGGTTTGGACATGTCCAGAGGAGAGATAGTGAATATATTGGTAGAAGGATGCTGAGTTTTGAATTGCCAGGCAGGAGGCCTAGAGGAATACCAAAGAGGAGGTTTATGGATGTAGTGAAAGAGGACATGAAGGTAGTTGGTGTGAGAGAAGAGGATGCAAAGGACAGGGTTAGATGGAGGCAATTGATTCGCTGTGGCGACCCCTGAAGGGAAAAGCCGAAAGGAAAAGAAGAAGATTGTACTATTGGCTAAACTCAATACTTGCGTATTGAGTTTCTCTTGTATTCTCTTGTATATTCTGTCAATACTTTTGGGATGTATAATCCTCATGTTGGGATGCACTACTTTCTGGAGGTGACATAAACTCTGTGTATGTATATATATATATATATATATATATCCTGAGCCAGCTGAGACGGGCTCCAGCTCACTGTGGCAGCGGATAAAGCGGTGATAAGTAAATGGATGAAGTCTTTGTTTAACTCTATAGCTCCTATTTCTGGCATCCAAACAACACAGTCAGTATTAATAAGGGTACATAATTATTGCATGTTGGTTTTGTTATGATCTTGGTGTGTGTCTATAACTGATATTATACCACCTCCTATAAAATTACAATCCACCTACTAACCTGCTGAAACCTCGGAGGCAGAACAGATATGAATAACCCACCTCTGAACAGCGATGCAGGAGAGAATGAAATATTTTCCTAAAGTTTTGCCAGGCAGGATTGATGTTGTGGATGATGGATGAATGAAAGAACCATGAATAACAGCGTCTGATCACCCCACCCACACAAACCAACACGCACATGCAGAAATGGAAGCATTTAATCGCTCTAGTAAATCAGTTATTTCAACAGCAGTGGCTCCATCTAAAGAGCCACTGGAGATTTGATAGAGTTAGGCATGCTTGAATACACACACACACACACACACACACACACACACACACACACACACACACACACACACACACACACACAGGTTGTAACACCTGTGCCTGTTATTTACAATGAGGCGTGGTGCGTCGCTGCAGGCTGACAGGACATTGTGTTCATTGTTTCACACCATGTCACCTGTCCTTCACATCACAAAGCGCCAGCCAACACACCCTCACTCTCACTCGGCTGCGCTCAAACAGGATTTAGATGCGGTGTGACAGACTTTAGCACGTCACTGTAAACTGTTTGTATGACTTATGAATTTAGATTAGATACTGAACATTCAATTCTGCTGTTGTTTAACCCTTTTGTTGTTGAATGTTCTCTGTTCTAAATAAATAGTGTCTATGTTCTGATATTATCATGGTACTGTATTGTTATTTTCTTTTATTGTTCCTTTATTTTATCTTTTGATATGATTTTATTTTATTATTTTATAAAAGGACATTTCTTATTTTATTTTTTATTTTTTTCCTTTATTTCTTTTAATTTTTTTCTTTTCTTTTATTCTGATATTGTCATTGTACGACACCACAAACTAACTGACATTTCAGAAGTGACGCTGAAATCGTGTGGGGTTCCAAATGAATGGCCTTGAATCTTATAGAGTATGAATACCTTACAATAGGAGGAAAATGTTCTCAGCTAAACACGCACACACACACACACACACACACACACACACACACACACACACACACACACACACATACGTCTAAATCATCAATTTTAATTCAGCATGAATCTGTTGAGAAAAGAAGTTACATTTTATAAGAATATCTTGAAATAATAATCATAATAATTATGATAATAATAATAATGATAAAAAAATAAACACCATTTTCATAGTTTTGACTCATTAATTAGTTTTTTTCACGCAGACGTCTGACAAATGTCTGGACGTATTGGACAGTAACACATTATTTGGTAGCAATTACTTGGTAACTATGTTACTGTTGGTAATCTGAGTATAGTGCTGTGTTACTTCATTACTAGCACCATATTTTTTTGTCCCGGTAGAGTATCATGTAATGTGTGTGTGCAGCACAAGTACAGGTAATACTGGCTGCTGAAAAACTAATCAAATGATGGAGGATGGACAAGGAGAAACGCATGCTCTCAACGGCTGGAAGGACTGCTGGTATACATAGATATACACTGTAATGTGTAATACAACAACAAATGTATTGAAAACTGGCAATTACAGTCATCTCATCCACAAGAAAATGGATGGAGGCATAATACATGTGTACAAAAAACTATTTTATTTTTCACCAAAAGATCACAACAGACCTGCGGCTGCACTTTAAAGTGTGACCCTTGTGTGACCCCTGTGTGACCCCTGTGTGACTCCTGTGTAAACTCTTTCCAACACACTTTATTTTTTGTTTGTTGTACTAAAATGTGAAACAACTGTGTCCGCTTCATGTTCCAAGAGGTCGTGACTCTTTTCCTGGATTTCAAAATCAAGATGCACACAAAACACAACCTAACTGGGAACTAATGAGGAAAACAACTGAAGCTGTTTTAACCACTCAGAAGTTGATTTTCATGAGAATCAAATTAAAATGCCACAAAGGTAAGCAACGATATGAGAAGCACTGTAAATGTTTTTAGAGGGTGAATTTATCAAAGACTGGTTGATGAAAATTGTCCTGAGAATAATTGTTTGCTAAAGTTTGTCTGGCTTGTAACACCAATGTATGGAGGATTGAAGACAACTCAAATTCGGTCTGGTAGTCCTTTTTTTTATTATGTATTTGTGATTCCAGTGTAAAATTGAAATAATAATAAATGCTTCCTTTTTACATTTGATATCCGATTCAAAGTCAAATAGCATTTTCTATTTTTGATTGTCAACTCAAAGGAAAAACAAGTGATACCCGTTCATGTTTAATGTGTTGTACTTCTGAATAAGAATAATTATAAATGTTAGCTTCCTGTTCACATTTTGAATTTGTGATGTTCACACTGAATATTTTGTTATTAATATGTCATACTTAAAATGAACCTAGATTAACCTTGAAAGTTTTATTTTTTTCCCTACATTACCTGTACTGAAATATGAAAAGCAAAATGGATTTTTATGAAAGACAAACAAAAAAAATCCAACAAAGTTGTTTTGTACTTATCTTTCAAAACCTGTGCTGGTGTCCCAGCTGACACCCATTATCATCTGGGATAGGCTCCATGACCCTCGAGGTGAAAGGAGTGGCTAGAGGTGAGGTGCTTACGATTGTCTGGTATTCAAGAAAATGGACGTATAGATAAACAGACAGATTTATATCGGTTGGCTAACATGTTAGTGTAGCTGACCAATTAAATAGATGTGAAGGGGTACTTTAAAAGAGAGGAGCTGAAATTCAACAACGGCCAAATGGAGCAGCAGTCACAGGCGTCTGAAGACTGGAGACAATTTTTTTTCCCCAAGACACACTAAACTAATACCTACAATATTTGGGAAAAGAAGAAAATCAGGAAATCATGAGAATACAGTATGAAAACCAAAGGATTACACATTTTCAAGAAAAGCAACTCAATTTGGTAAATAAATGTCAGGGTTAGAGGTAGGGTCCTTGTTTTTGCTGTTGTTGCAAATATTCAAGCTTTTCATTTCCTGAGATGTTAAAACGAACATATTTTAGTTATCATCAGACCAAACAGTGAATAACTAAAGCAGATGGTCAAAGTGAGCATCTTTGTCTGTGGTCCAGTGAAGCTGATCTCACAGCTCCAGTCACGCTGACAAATGGCAGATCTGGCAAAAGGAGAGAGAGGAGGAGAACTTATTGGGGAAGGTCTCCACAGCATCAGAATCTAATTTAAAAAGCTGACTTTGACGGACAGCGTGGGTTCTCCCCGGGTTCTCAGCCTCCTCCAACCTCCAGAAACATACACCTCAGGTGAATCAATGATGCCAAAGTGCCTGTAAGTGTGTGTGTGTGTGTGTCTGTTTGCGTGTGGCTTCGCGGTGCACTGGAGTCGCGCCTGGAGTGTACCCTGTTTCACGCGCAGTCAGCTGGGATAGGATCCACCACCCTGCACCGGGACAGCAGGGGGAGTGTGTTTAGAAACTGAATGAATGAATGCAGGAAAAAAATAAGACATCTATCTATATATATGTATATACAGTAGTAGATCTGACCCAAGGTGCAGGCTATGTAAAGAAGCCCCAGAGTCGGTCCAGCATGTGGTAGCAGGGTGTAAGATGCTCGCCAGGTCAGCATACATGGAAAGGCACAACCAAGTAGCTGTGATAGTGTACAGGAACCTCTGTACCCAGTATGGACTAGAAGTACCCAAATCCCAATGGGACATACCACCAAAGGTGGTTGAGAACAACAAGGCTAAGATCCTGTGGGACTTCACCTACAGACTGACAAACAGCTGCTGGCTAACAAACCAGACATAATGGTGGTGGACAAAGAGCAGAAGAGAGCAGTGGTGATAGATGTGGAGATTCCAGCTGACACTTGGGGCAGTGACCCCCAAACTGGAAGAGTGACTCCAGCAGATTCCTGGAACAACATCTGAAGCCTCAGTCCAGAAGAGCGCAGTCCTAGGAACAGCTCAGATACTGACAGAACCCTCAGACTTACAGGGTTCATAATACATGTATAATATACAGTATATAATATTACATATATGATATATATAATATTAATAATATTTTAAGATGACTTGGAAGGTTGTCAATCAGAACTAACAGCTCTGATTTGTTCTTCAGCTCAGTGAAACACTCTGGAAAGCCAAGACATTCTCATTATATGTTTTGTCACAATCTTTAGCGTAGCAGTATACTCTTTGGTGTTAGAATTTTTAATGAACACAGTTGAACAACTTGTTCCAAACGCTATGCTCAGGAACAAGAGGATGTTTGAACAGATCATTAAAGATGCTAAACTAACCAATGTGATGGTGAGTGAGGAAAGAGAATATCTGTTATTTGGCTGGAATGAGACTTGTGAGACGTGACTGACTGGTTGGAGGTAGCAGATGGGATGAATGCCAAAGTCCATCAAAGAATGAAGGACAGGAACAGAACAAAGAATGGAAGACAAGGACAGAACAGTTTAGGGAAGGACAAATAACACACTAAGAACTAGACATGATAGAGCTGCAAACATTATGTAGCCAGAGTTAGGTGGGAATCAATTTAAGTTCTACAACTGTTATCAGAAGATAGTTACCTTAGAAACAACACAACCAAGAAAGAATTTCTCTTTTTGACTTCAACTCTTTTCAATGATGTGTCTTTATTAATTGTATTAGTGATTTCATTACAGATCTTGACAAAAACAGGCTAAAAACAGACTGTGTCATTAAAGAAAATAATAGTTTGATAAAGTTATTTCTTCTTGGGTATAACTTTAAATAAAGAGACAAACTTTTGAGTAGTTGCTGCCAAAATCAATTAAAAACCTCCCTTTTTTAAACGTGCAATATCATCAGAGACAATATTTTTTGTTCTTCTCTCAACTTACAGTCAATATTATGTCAGACAAACCATGCCTGAGAGTTTTATTTGTTGGGTGTCATGAGCCACAATTATAATTTATTATTATATAGATTCACAATAAAATACATGATAATTAAAATACACACATTATGTACAACATATTTAATGGGTTGTCTGGCTTCCTTCCTTGTCCAAAAACATGCAATTTAGGTGAAATGATCAGTTCCAAATTGGCCCAAGGCAATTTAACAAAACAGATAAGATCATCCCACCTTCAAAAAGATGAATGAATAATGAGTCTTCTCTTGTAGTATATTTAGGAGATTAGTTAAAATTCTGTTAACACAGAAAAACTAAGCAGGTGCATGTCCAAGTACAGGTACAGGTGAACCAGTTTAGGGGTTCGGATCAATAGCCGGGGGTTCGAAAAACCGTCCAGTCCCAGATGTGTTAGAATGGATCAATACCTTCTGGATAGATCAGATTAGTGTTCGGATTGCTGATGGTTTGCTTTCTAATTGCAAAGGAACCAACCAGAAAGAGATCTCAAGTCTGGGAACATTTAAAACTGGTGCCGCCAAACAAAGTAGACTTTAAATTTTAAGAAACTTATTTTCAAGGTCTGCTGCTCACACAGTAAAAAAATAATAAACCACACACATTATTTTTAATTTGCAAGTGAAGTGTTTGCTGTGTTCCAGCACCTGACATTCAGTAACAATACGTCATTAATGATGAGGCGTGACCGATCCAGACATGACCGCCCAAAAGAGTCTGGGTCCTGAAATATCTGTTGCTGTGATTGAGTGCTATATAAATAAAACTTGATTGACTTGATTGGGAATGAAGCCAGTGGTGCTGCTGTGATGACGTCTCAGAATTCCGACTTTTATCTCACAACATAGCCCTTGTTTTTTTCCACTGGAACTAATGCCCTGCCACACCTCCTGTGGTCGATTGCTTGTAACGTGGGCTTTCATCGTCCTCCTTAATTCATCCAATTAGGTCAACTTGAGTCGCAGAGTAAAGAGTTCTGTCACCTGATCTGAAGGCAGTGTTTCAGACTTTGAGGAGTGAATGGACTCAGGGTTTCTGGTTTGGAAAAACCTGGATATTTTTGCACACAAACACACTTCCCATACTGAAAGTGATGTAGTCCAGTGCTATCTCCGTAAGAGTGCCAAGGTCCTGATGTTCAAATAAGTCCCATTCCATGTGTTGGAAGCAAGTTGTTGAGTGTATTCTCGGGCTAAGTTGTTACAGTTCTTGTAGTGGGTAAATGCAGGGATGTCATGTTGTGTCATTGATGGTACTGTGTGATTAAAATCAACCTGTCTTCTTCTCCTTTTCCTTTCAGCTTTTCCCTTCAGGGGTCTCCACAGCCAATCAGTGTCCTCCATCTAACCCTGTCTTCTGCATCCTCTTCTCTCACACCAACTACCTTCATGTCCTCTTTCACTACATCCATAAACCTCCTCTTTGGTCTTCCTCTAGGCCTCCTGCCTGGCAGTTCAAAACTCAGCATCCTTCTACCAATATATTCACTATCTCTCCTCTGGACATGTCCAAACCATCTCAGTCTGGCCTCTCTGACTTTCAAGTTTCAAGTTTATTTATTCTTATATAGCCCAGATTCACAAACAATGTCTCAAAGGGCTTTACAATCTGTACATGGACAATATCCCTCTGACCTTTGTGCACTGCGAGCAGTATGACCCTCACATCGGATAAGGAACAACTCCCCCCAAAACCCTTTTAACAGGGGAAAAAAATGGATGGGAGAAACCTCAGGTAGATTGCAGAGGAGAGACCCCTCTTCCAGGAGTGGACAGACGAAGCAATAGATATCATATGTACAGATTAACAACACAATAATAATTACAATGACAATAACAATAATAAATGTATGACAAAGGCACGCTGATCCATCCAGTAGAGCGAGTCACCACCAGCCGATGAAGCACACAGAGGATCCACCACTCTGAGAACAGACCAAACAGTGCCTAAGTCATTGATCTCAAAAAAGTTATAGTTTAAGATTACTCTGCCAAAACCCCAAAACCACAGCAGAACCAAATGAGGCAGAACCAGCACTCCCCTAGTGGATGGTGACGCAGGTCCATTGTGTAGCTTGTGATATCACCACCCACTGACGCAGACAGAGGTAGCCGATTGCTGATGATCCACCACACAAGGCCTGAGAGAGAGAACAGGAGAAGGAGAGAGAGAGATAGAGAGAACAGGGGGAGAGTGGTGCTAGAGGGACCAGAATGGCAGAGGATTAATGGGAGGCAGGGGCCTAACTAGGAAATCCTATGGCTCGTCGGCAGGACTAGGCTAAACCTAAACATTGAGACTGCCACCCCATATTAATTATATGTTAGGTAGAACGGATACGTTTTGAGTCTAGATTTAAAGATATCTACGGATTCAGACTGTCTAATACCTATAGGGGGATTATTCCACAAGAAAGGGGCACGATAGGAGAAGACCCTCTGGCCAGCTGACTTCTTTTTAACTCTAGGAACACACAAGAGACCTGTATTCTGAGAGCGAAGAGCCCTAGTCGGTGTGTAAGGTTTAACCATATCAGACAGATAGGTTGGAGCAAGCCCATTAATTCTTTTATACGTCAATAAGAGTACCTTAAAGTCAGATCTAACATGAATCGGGAACCAATGTAATGCAGCTAATACTGGGGTGATGTGGTCAAATTTCCTAGTTTTAGTTCATATTCTTGCTGCTGTGTTCTGAACCATCTGAAGGCCCCTAGTACCAGACCGAGGCAACCCCAATAACAGAACATGACAATAATCAGGTCAAGAGGACACAAAGGCATGAATTAAAATTTCTGCATCAGCAATGGCTAGAGAGGACCTAATCTTGGAGATATTAAGTAGATGAAAGAAGAAGATCTTTGTCATCTCTTTGATATGCTGGTCAAAGGAGAGAGTTGAATCTAACGTTACTCCAAGATTCTTGACTGTTGAACTTTGGGTTATAAAACTTTATCTCCAAAACCTCTAACATGTGCTGTCCCTCTGATGTACTCATTCCTGATCCTATCCTTCCTGGTCACTCCCAGAGAGAACCTCAGCATCTTCATCTCTGCTACCTCCAGCTCTGTCTCCTGTCTTTTCCTCAGTGACACTGTCTCTAGACCAAACAACATCGCTGGTCTCACCACAGTTTTGGACACCTTTCCTTTCATTTTAGCTGAAACTCTTCTATCACACATCACACCTGACACTTTTCTCCACCCATTCCATCCTGCCTGGACACGCTTCTTCACCTCTTTTCCCCACTCTCCATTGCTCTGGACTGTTGACCCTAAGTACTTCAAATCCTCCACCTTCTTGATCTCTTCTCCCTGTAACCTCACTCTTCCACTTGGGTCCCTCTCATTCACACACATGTACTCTGTCTTACTGCGGCTAACCTTCATTCCTCTCCTTTCCAGGGCAAACCTCCACCTCTCTAGCTTCTCCTCCACCTCGTCCCTACTCTCACTGCAGATCACAATGTCATCTGCAAACATCATAGTCCATGGAGATTCCTGTCTAACCTCGTCTGTCAGCCTGTCCATCACCATGGCAACAAGAAGGGGCTCAGAGCTGATCCCTGATGCAGTCCCACCTCCACCTTGAACTCCTCTGTCACACCTACAGCACACCTCACCACTGTCTTACAGTCCTCATACATGTCCTGCACCGCTCTAACATACTTCTCTCCCACTCCAGACTTCCTCATACAATACCACAGTTCCTCTCTGGGCACCCTGTCATAAGCTTTCTCCAGATCTACAAAAACACAATGCAGCTCCCTCTGGCCTTCTCTGTACTTCTCTATCAACATCCTCAAAGCAAATACTGCATCTGTAGTACTCTTTTTTGGCATGAAACCATACTTCTTCTTTTCCTTTTGGCTTTTCCCTTCAGGGGTCGCCACAGCGAATCAACCGCCTCCATCTAACCCTGTCCTTTGCATCCTCTTCTCTCACACCAACTACCTTCATGTCCTCTTTCACTACATCCATAAACCTCCTCTTTGGTCTTCCTCTAGGCCTCCTGCCTGGCAGTTCAAAACTCAGCATCCTTCTACCAATATATTCACTATCTCTCCTCTGGACATGTCCAAACCATCTCAGTCTGGCCTCTCTGACTTTATCTCCAAAACCTCTAACATGTGCTGTCCCTCTGATGTACTCATTCCTGATCCTATCCTTCCTGGTCACTCCCAGAGAGAACCTCAGCATCTTCATCTCTGCTACCTCCAGCTCTGCCTCCTGTCTTTTCCTCAGTGACACTGTCTCTAGGCCAAACAACATTGCTGGTCTCACCACAGTTTTGTACACCTTTCCTTTCATTTTAGCTGAAACTCTTCTATCACACATCACACCTGACACTTTCCTCCACCCATTCCATCCTGCCTGGACACGCTTCTTCACCTCTTTTCCCCACTCTCCATTGCTCTGGACTGTTGACCCCAAGTACTTAAAATCCTCCACCTTCTTGATCTCTTCTCCCTGTAACCTCACTCTTCCACTTGGGTCCCTCTCATTCACACACATGTACTCTGTCTTACTGCGGCTAACCTTCATTCCTCTCCTTTCCAGGGCAAACCTCCACCTCTCTAGCTTCTCCTCCACCTCGTCCCTACTCTCACTGCAGATCACAATGTCATCTGCAAACATCATAGTCCATGGAGATTCCTGTCTAACCTCGTCTGTCAGCCTGTCCATCACCATAGCGAACAAGAAGGGGCTCAGAGCTGATCCCTGATGCAGTCCCACCTCCACCTTGAACTCCTCTGTCACACCTACAGCACACCTCACCACTGTCTTACAGTCCTCATACATGTCCTGCACCGCTCTAACATACTTCTCTGACACTCCAGACTTCCTCATACAATACCACAGTTCCTCTCTGGGCACCCTGTCATAAGCTTTCTCCAGATCTACAAAAACACAATGCAGCTCCCTCTGGCCTTCTCTGTACTTCTCTATCAACATCCTCAAAGCAAATACTGCATCTGTAGTACTCTTTTTTGGCATGAAACCATACTGCTGCTCACAAATGCTCACTTCTGCCCTTAGTCTAGCTTCCACTACTCTTTCCCATAACTTCATTGTATGGCTCATCAGCTTTATTCCTCTGTAGTTGCCACAACTCTGCACATCTCCCTTGTTCTTAAAAATGGGCACCAGCACACTTCTCCTCCACTCCTCAGGCATCTTCTCACTATCTAAGATCCTGTTGAACAACCCAGTCAGAAACTCTACTGCCACCTCTCCTAGACACTTCCAAACCTCTACAGGTATATCATCAGGACCGACTGCCTTTCCACTCTTCATCCTCCTCATTGCTCTCCTCACTTCATCCTGACTAATCTTTGCTACTTCCTGGTCCACAACAGTCACCTCTTCTTGTCTTTGTTCTCTCTCATTTTCCACGTTCATTAACTCTTCAAAGTACTCTTTCCATCTTCCCATCACATTACTGGCACCTGTCAATAGACTTCCATCCCTATCCTTAATCACCCTAACCTGCTGCACGTCCCTCCCATCTCTGTCTCTCTGTCTTGCCAACCAGTATAGATCAGTCTCTCCCTCCTTACTGTCCAACCTAGCATACAAGTCATCATAAGCCCCTTGTTTGGCCTTTGCTACCTCTACCTTCACCTTACGCTGCATCTCCCTGTACTCCTGTCTACTCTCCTCAGTCCTCTCAGTGTCCCACTTCTTCTTAGCTAACCTCTTTCTCTGTATACACTCCTGTACCTCCTCATTCCACCACCAAGTCTCCTTATCTACTTTCCTTCCAGATGACACACCAAATACTCTCCTACCTGTCTCCCTGATCACATTAGCTGTAGTTGTCCAGTCATCTGGAAGCACCTCCTGACCACCCAGAGCCTGTCTTAACTCCTTCCTAAAAGTCATGCAACACTCCTTTTTCAGCTTCCACCATTTCATCCTCTGCTCTGCCTTTGTCCTCTTCATCTTCCTCACCACCAGAGTCATCCTACACACCACCATCCTATGCTGTTTGGCTACACTCTCGCCTACCACTACTTTACAGTCACTGATCTCCTTCAGGTTACATCGTCTACACAAGATGTAGTCTACCTGTGTGCTCCTACCACCACTCTTATAGGTCACCCTATGTTCCTGCCTCTTCTGGAAGAAAGTATTCACTACAGCCATTTCCATCCTTTTAGCAAAGTCAACTACCATCTGTCCTTCTGCGTTCCTCTCCTGGATACCAAACCTGCCCATCACTTCCTCATCACCTCTGTTTACCTGCACCAACATGTCCCGTTGAAGTCTGGACCAATGACAACTCTCTCACTTCTAGGTATGCTCTGCATCACTTCATCAAAGTCCACCCAGAATTTCTCCATCTCCTCCAGCTCACATCCTACCTGTGGAGCATACCCACTAACAACATTGACCATCACACCTTCTATTTCTAGCTTCAGACTCATCACTCTATCCGACACTCTTTTTACCTCCAGGACATTCCTAACAAACTCCTCCTTCAAGATAACTCCTACTCCATTTCTCTTCCCATCTACACCATGATAGAACAACTTGAACCCTGCTCCTAAACTTGTAATCTTGCTACCTTTCCACCTGGTCTCCTGGACACACAGTATGTCTGCCTTCCTCCTCTGCATCATGTCAACCAACTCTACCTTTTCCTGTCATAGTTCCAACATTCAACGTCCCTACTCTCAGTCCTATACTCTTGGTGTTCCTCTTCTCTCTCTTCCTACAAACACACTTTCCTCCTCTCCTTCTTCGACCAACAGTAGTCCAATTTCCACTGGCGCCCTGTAGGTCAACAGCGCCGACGGCGGTCGTTCTTAACCCGGGCCTCGACTGATCCGGTATGGAAGTCATAGGTCTGATTCGCATCTTTGATTTGGCAAAAGTTTTACGCCGGATGCCCTTCCTGACGCAACCCTCTGTATTTATCCGGACTTGGGACCGGCACAGTAAGACACTGGCTTGTGTCCTCTTGCGGCTACAAAACCAACCTGTGTACGACTTAATTTCGTAAATAAATAGTATCATTCCATTTTATCCTGTCTTACAAAAACCTCTCACCACTGTTCCCTGACCCATAGGGGACCTCTGAAAGTGTGCTCTGGTCTGACACCAAGACATTAGCAGCAAATCTTTTAAGTCCTGTAAGTTGCAAGGTGGGGCCTTTCGTGAATCAGACTAGTTTATCCAGCACATTCCATAGATGCTCAATTTGAGATATGGAGAATTTGGAAAATGATCATCTCAAGCTCCTCACTCTCTGACCATCCTGAATCATATTGGATTTCTGTCCGGATGCATTATCGTACTGAAAGAGGCCACTGCCATCAGGGAATACCATTCCCACCAAATAATTTGCATGCCTTTCAACAACATCTAGGTAGGCAGTACATATCAGAGTGACTTCTATATGGATGGCAGTCTCTCAATCAAGCAATATCCCAAACAGAACGCTGCTGCCAGCATGACTTCTTAAAGGTCCCGTATGATGCTTTTTTAAATTCATGTCATTCAGCTGCCAGATGTCCAGCTACACTGCATTTGAAATGTCTTGCCTCAAAGTGATCCGTGGTCCTCAATATCTTTCATTGAATATTGATAAATCCTCCTTCTCTTTGTGAAGGTCTGTTTTAATGGGGCATAGCTCTCAGCTCCCTCTCTCCTCCCCCCTCCCCCCTCTGAGCCTTCCCTATCTCCTCCCCCCTCTGAGCTGACCAATCAACGCGCATTCACGTGCGTTTGTTTACTTGGCCACTGGAACGTGTCTGCATTACAGATCGATTTGATCAACAGTCTGCAACTTTTTTAACTTTCAGTAACTTCACTGCTACGTATTTCGCTCTAATTCTTCTCATGTTTTGCACTCTTGTTTTTCATGATATAACATTTGATTTTTTGGTTGATCGTTACCACACACCGCTACCGTAGCCTGATCATCAACCACACACGCTCACACACGACTGAAGTGGACCTTGTGGTGAGAGTGTTTTATTCCAGCAGATACCAAAATAAAACGCAGCACAACACAGATTGGTGTTCCAGCCAAAACGGGAATTCTTTAATTTATTCTCAGCTCATCAATACAGATCAATCGGGAATCAATCTCTCATGACCCTTTTATACTCGCTGGTCCCCATTCTTGTGTACGTATGTAGGTGTACATTTCTTTTCTTGGGAAAACAGGAAACATTGGATTTCCAGGGGAACATCCAGATCTTCGTCACCACCCTAAAGTCACCATGACCCCCTTCCTGTCTTACCGGTTTTAAACAATTGGGTTCTTCACTGCCAAACCTGGAAATCTGTTTCCTCCTGATCTGAAGTGTGGCCTGAGCATGCATTATTTCGCTTCTACAACCTCTAACTATTTAGCCAAATGCTAACTGAGTCCAACAGCTTGTAGGTGTGTAGCTCTGAGCTAGGACATTACCACACAATGCTGCCGTAGCCTAAACGAACTCCCCCTTCGGGAATTGCCACGCCCTTGGGTATGTCATCTAATCAATATCGTCAATCACAGAGCGCCATCTGTGACGTAAATTACGTCACAAACTGTGTTCTAGCAAAATCTGATGGTTTGATTCGTTCCGGGCCATGAATTCCTAAATCTCCAAATATCTATTGATGCATGCAGCGTCTGTTTAACCAGATTCTAGGAGTTGGTCGGGTTAGGGAGGACCACTGTGTATAAGTAGAGACCTGAAAAAGTGTGATTTTCAGAATAGGATCCCTTTAATATACTGCGTCCATGCGCCATGTGTTCCTTGGTTAAATAACATGGAAGTGGTCATCCATGTGAGATTGTGAATCAGCAGATGATGTCACAACTCGGCTCAGGACCCGCCCCCAGTCTCGCGCTGGGTATCCCGCGGTGCAGATCCCACACCTGCGTCCAATCATTCAGACACACCTGCCACCGTTTTACCCGTAATCAAGAACCATAAAGACTCTGCTTGAACACAGACCCAGTGTCAGATCCTCTGTGTTGATGCCTTGTTTGTCACCAGTTCATCCTGACTCCTACCTTGACCCCGGATTGTTATTGGACCCCGACCTGCCTGCCTGGACCCGTATTAGAACTCTGCTTTGTCCCCGACCACGAACTCTGCCTCTCAGACTTGTACCTCGGTCTGCCTGTCTGTTTCCCCGTGAGTCCTGTCTGTATCCTCCCGTGTCCGCACACTGCCTGCCCCACTCTGTTTCCCTGGACTCGTGCACCGGTTGTTCCCGTGCTTCCTTGTGTGCCTTTGCTGACATAAAGACTTTAGTTCAGACGCACCTGGCCTACGTCATCACCCACCTCACGGGTTGTGCTCAGCTTTGGGCGACAGCTGAGTACGAGCGTCAGTCTCCCGCCTGCTCCTCCTTCCACCTGCTCTCGACGGAGATGATCAAGGTGTTTGATCTCGGGTCTTCGATGGCAGAGGCATCCAGAGAACTCATGTCAGTTCGGCAGGGGCGGAGCACAGTGGCGGATCATGCCATTAACTTCCGGACTTTAGCAGCACGCAGTTCATGGAATAATGAGGCGCTGATGGACGCTTTTTACCACAGTCTGGCGGACTATATTAAAGACGAGCTGGTCTCCCACGAACCCCAGACCACTCTCGACGGAGCCATTGCCTTGGCGACGCGGATCGATCAGCGGGTCCATGGTCTCATATTGCCCTGGACTTTGTTACGGGACTTCCATCCTCTGACGGCATGACCACCATCCTCACGGTGGTTGATCGGTTCAGTAAGATGGCACATTTTATTCCCCTGCCCAAATTGCCATCAGCAAAAGAGACTGCCCAACTGGTCCTCCTGCACATCTTCCGACTACATGGACTTCCAAGAGATGTAGTGTCAGACCGTGGTCCGCAATTCGTCTCCGCTTTCTGGAAGCAGTTTTGTCAGCAGCTGGGGGCCACAGTTAGTCTCACCTCCGGTTTCCATCCCCAGTCCAATGGCCAGTCAGAGAGGGCTAACCAGGAACTGGAGAAGGCGCTCCGGTGCATGGCTTCGCTGAACCAACGCTCCTGGCACGACCAACTCCTGTGGGTGGAGTACGCCCACAACTCTCTCACCAGCTCTCCCACCGGACTCTCCCCTTTCCAGTGTGTGTATGGGTACCAACCACCGCTGTTCTCCAGCCAGGAGGGAGAGGTTACCTGCCTGTCAGCGTTCGCCTACGCCCGACGATGTCGCCGCACCTGGGTCCGTGCCCGTTCCGCCCTGCTGAGGTCATCGGCCAGCTACGCTACGGGAGCCAACCGCCGGAGAACCCCCGCACCTGCCTACCGAGAGGGCCAGAAGGTCTGGCTCTCCACCAAGGAACTCCTGCTCCAGATGGAGTCCCGCAAGTTGGCTCCATGGTTCATCGGTCCATTCCCCATCCAGCAGGTCATCTCGCCAACTGCTGTCCGGCTTCAGCTCCCTCCGACCATGAGAGTGCACCCAACCTTCCATGTTTCCAAGGTCAAGCGTCCACTGTTTCCTGCGACTCCTCCTCCTCCCCCCCTCGTCTGCTGGAGGACGGGCCTGTCTACTCCGTCCGTCGTCTGTTGAAGTCCTGTCGGAGAGGAAGGGGTCTACAGTACCTCGTGGACTGGGAGGGGTATGGTCCGGAGGAGAGGACATGGGTTCCTGCAAGGCAGATCCTGGACAGGACTCTCATCACAGAGTTCCACCGCCTGCACCCTGACCAACCCGCTATTCGACGTGGCCGCCCGAGGGGGGCTGGCCGAGACCCACCGGCTCCTACCGTTCCTACCTCTGCGGGTCCTAGGGATTCTCGGCAGGACGACGATGTTGGCCGGGATTCGGACCAATCGGAGGAATATTAGACTGTTCGGTTTGCTTTTCCCCCCCGCCCACCCGGCACTATGGATTCTGCTTTTGGGACTTCGGGAGCCGTCCCTTAGGGGGGGGGTTCTGTCACGACTCAGCTCAGGACCCGCCCCCAGTCTCGCGCTGGGTGTCCCACGGTGCAGATCCCACACCTGCGTCCAATCATTCAGACACACCTGCCACCGTTTTACCCCTAATCAAGAACCATAAAGACTCTGCTTGAACACAGACCCAGTGTCAGATCCTCTGTGTTGATGCCTTGTTTGTCACCAGTTCATCCTGACTCCTACCTTGACCCCGGATATTTATTGGACCCCGACCTGCCTGCCTGGACCCGTATTAGAACTCTGCTTTGTCCCGACCACGAACTCTGCCTCTCGGACTTGTACCTCGGTCTGCCTGTCTGTTTCCCCGTGAGTCCTGTCTGTATCCTCCCGTGTCCGCACACTGCCTGCCCCACTCTGTTTCCCTGGACTCGTGCACCGGTTGTTCCCGTGCTTCCTTTTGTGCCTTTGCTGACATAAAGACTTTAGTTCAGACGCACCTGGTCTCCACTCCTGTCTTGGCCCTGACAGATGATGCCACCTCCTTCCATTGCTCACTTGCCCACTGTTGTTTTGATGTTTTGATCCAGTCAGTCTAGTCGTTATCATTTGGCCCTTGTCAATTTCAAACCCTTTCCTTTTCCATTTTTCCTGCTTCCAATACATCAGAGTCGAACAAGCAAAAGTCACGTGCCGACTAATTTAGCAAATAATAGGTGACATTGTAAAGAAATAATTTGAGATATTCACTTCATCTGTCAGTGGTCAGTATGTTATGGTTGATCAATTAATACATTAGTGGATCATTGGTCCATTCCCCAATTTCTGACTACATCTCACTCAAAATCAATAACTAAAAGTACTACGTTAACTACTGTTTCTACTATGATCTGTTGTGGAAAATCTATCTTACTGAAAAAAGGGAGGCAATTACTATTCTTGAAGCAGAATAGATTCAGAAAATGAAGATTTCTTTTTGTAATTCTTTTTTTTTTTTAGAATTCTCAGACTCAGTTCACATGAGCAGTAGGCTGGATGAGGGAAGTGAGCAAAGAGTATGATATTTGTGTATCCTTCATTGGAGTGTTGCATTATGACCTCTAACACCTATGCAAGATTGATGAGCTTGGACCATATCTGAACACGGCTCTGAATATATTTTACTCACACAATTCCCTCCTTTTGTTCATATTTCAACAACCAAAGAAACAAAGAAAAATAATCCAAAAAACACCAGAAACTCAGACCCAAATGTCACGTCATAAACAGGGAAAACACATCACACATCATGTGAAAGTAAGGAATCCTAGTAATCGTCATAGATACGGTAAAGAAAGGCAAACTGGGTAGAAAAAGCATCAAGTTAAATATCAACCATATAGCGATGAGCTAGGGGAATTCCACAAGAGACAACTAGGAAAACGACCATCCCAATAATGAATATTCTAATCACCCCCCACGCCAAGTGAGCCACATATACGAAAATGAATCAGAGGGATAACCTACGGAATCCTTGGCCATGGCATCTTGCAGCTCGGTCTTATTTTTCAAGGTCAGTTGAATTACATGTTCATTAGCATGATTCTCTGGAAGGAAAGTACGACAGGAGGATCCTACCACAACACAAACAGAACAATACTATTTATTATGTACTTTTAAAGTGCTGGGGATCAATAGTATTGTTACGATGTGGCTCTTTTGTCATCGATTGTTAATATGTGACAAGGGTGGAATAATTAGCATCCAACCCAGGAGAGGAATGACCACCATAAAGCAGTCAAAAACATTTCATTGTCCATATGTCGATGAATGAGATCCAGACCAAGTCCTGGATATTAAATCATCTGGGCTTGGAGAACAGACGACGTCCCAATACCCTGCATAGGCCTGGCTCGAGAGGGTCGACAGTAGGAAGATAATTTGGCTGACCCCCAATTTGGTGAGGAAACGCTCCTCGACACTTCTGGCTGGAATTAGTTTGGTCTGAAGAATCGATCATCATCAGCATCTCTCTTTTCTAATTGTACCTGTTTTTTCAGTTGCTGTTTTTCCTGATTTGTGTTTTTCTCACACTGAAATGTTGAAGAGTAACAAAATAACATGGAACGCAGGAAGCTTCAAGTAAGTTAAGTTATTCAAAACCGATACCGACTGTCTGGAGAAAACCCCAAAAAATGTTGTATTCTTCTTGCACAGCGGTGGTTTTCGCCCTGGTATTCTCCTGTGGATACCATGCTAACTAAACTGATGAATACTGTGAATACTGCAGTTCTTTAGATGCATTTCTGGTTTCTTTTGTGATCTTATAGATGAATCTTTTTACTGGAGGAGTAATTTTGGTCGGCCACTACTATAAAGGTTTAGCACTGTTTCAAGTTTGCTCCATTATTGGATAAAGGCTCACTGAGGTTCTGTGGGGTCAGGAAGCCTTAAATTTGCTTTGTAACCCATTCCAGATCAATACATGTCAAGGAATTTGTTTCTCATTTATTTTTGAATTTCTATTGACTAGAGCATGATGTGTCGGTCCTGGATATATTTCAGCATACATCACACTGTCATTAGTTCTATTTAAATGATTCATTGATTAAGCAGATTTAGCAGTAATCAGGCCTGGGTGATGTGAATGAAATTGATCGCAGATTTCCAAAATTGTAAATCATAATTAATTCCCAATTTAACTTTTTGACTTTAAATAAATCAAATCATCATTGTCACATATTCAAATCAGTTTGTCATCAGAAACATGGAAGTCTGACATATATGGAATAGAAGAAGAAATCATTGGACAGCAAATATTCAGAGAACTGTAAGCTGACCCTTGTTGGCAGGCCTCACAAGGAATCATCTGTCTCAGAAAAATCATAAATAGCATTAAGAATGCATCAGAGCTGTGTTAGTCCTACTCCTGTTGTGAACTGGACATGAGATATGTTGAGGAAAAGAATGGAGCTGCATCTATGAATTATTGACAGACCTGCATCAAAAGCAGCAGGACAGTAATATTTTTGCTGGGTGAAAGCAAAAGCCATCGGGTCAGACTGGAGGTGTGAAGCAAAGCCATCTATCGTTGCTTGTCGAGATAGAAATAGATGTCTTAACAAGCAGTGGTTTTTGCTTTTGGATGTGACTTTTCACTGTGAATTATTACAAGAAAAACCTTCACACAAAATCCAAAAGTAGCCAAAAATCAGCAACACTGTGTAATCTACTGTCAGGGTGGGATTTTTTGCAGACAAGTCTGCAGGTCGTTGTGTTCCTTCCATTGACTAACTGGTCTGTGGGTTTGCCCTTTATGCCAGACTCTAAGTGACTCTTTTATGCCTATCAGTAACTGCTGTAATAAAATTGGACACAGTACTTTGCTAAAGCTGGGCCAGGCACATGGAATGAATTAATATTTCCTTTGCACAAATATACAACTAGATAGCAATGAATGAATGAATGAATGAATAAATGGATGGATGAATGAATGTTCACCCTTTAGGCCATTTCACTAAAGTCATGTATTTTTTTTCTCAATTGGTTGAGTTTAATCAGTGATTTTTATCTAGACCAAAACCATCATCAATTAATCATGAAAGTCCCACGTGTCTTATTGGTACACGTTTTTGTCAACTGGTACAGAAGCTCTCTGTACTACAAGTACGTGTGTCCTTTGTTGAGGTTGGAAATGGAAGAAGTAACTCTACTTTTTGCTTGATCAAAGCATACTTTTAACAGTGTAGCTGTCACGGAGGTAGGGGTTTGGACCCAAATGCAGAACACCGAAGACACCACTTTTGTCCATAGCTTTAATCAAAAAAAACTTGAACTACACCGGCAAGATGCAAACAAGAACTCAGGCAGACCAAGGCAGAAAAACAGAACAGACTTACAGGAACCAATCTTCAGAAACACTACAACCAGAACAGACTCGGGGAAAACCAAACAGTAGAAACAATCCAGCACCGAGCTCTCATCGAGCCAGGCTTAAAAAGCCTTATGGTCATTTGCTCAAACAAGTTCAGGTGTCACGATCAGTAACGGGTGTGTGGATGAGTCTCAGCTGTGGAGAAGACCAACAAGTGTGTAGCCGTGGCTCCACCCACAAGCTTGGCCCCTCCCTGCCACACACCAGCACTGCCACGCCAAACCGTGACAGCAGCAGGTTTGGTCTCCATCTCTGGCAGTGACAGGTTTTTTTTTCTTCAGCCTACATGAGTGATAAATAATAAAGATTAGCACATTAGTATGACATGAAAATAGCGACTGAGGGGTGGCACGGTGGTGCAGTGAGTCGTTCTGTTACCGCATAGCAACAAGATTCTGGATTCAAGTTCTTTCTGTGTGGATTTTGTTTGTTCTCCCCGTGTCTGCGTGAGTTCTCTCCAATCTAAGTGAACTCCAATCTAAGTAGGTGTGAGTGTTTTTCATGTGGCTCTGCGATGCACCACCCGATGCGTACAGAACGTACATATTTAAAAAAAATATTTTCATTGCTTCATTGCTGTCAGGAAAGCTTTGATGTGGCGCATCTGAAGGGAGCTGAGAAATGTAGCCGCAAGAGGGCACAAGCCAGTGTCTTATTGTGCCGGTCCCAAGCCCGGATAAATACAGAGGGTTGCGTCAGGAAGGGCATCCGGCGTAAAACTTTTGCCAAATCAAAGATGCGAATCAAACATATGACTTCCATACCGGATCGGTCGAGGCCCGGGTTAACAACGACCGCCATCGGCGCTGTTGACCTACAGGGCGCCGGTGGAAATTGGATTACTGTTGGTCGAAGAAGGAGAGGAGGAAAGTGCGTTCGCACGAAGAAAGAGAAGAGGAGCACCAAGAGTATAGGACTAAGAGTAGGGACGTTGAATGTTGGAACTATGACAGGAAAAGGTAGAGAGTTGGTCGACATGATGCAGAGGAGGAAGGTAGACATACTGTGTGTCCAGGAGACCAGGTGGAAAGGTAGCAAGGCTAGAAGTTTAGGAGCAGGGTTCAAGTTGTTCTATCATGGTGTAGATAGAAAGAGAAATGGAGTAGGAGTTATCTTGAAGGAGGAGTTTGTTAGGAATGTCCTGGAGGTAAAAAGAGTGTCGGATAGAGTGATGAGTCTGAAGCTAGAAATAGAAGGTGTGATGTTCAATGTTGTTAGTGGGTATGCTCCACAGGTAGGATGTGAGCTGGAGGAGAAGGAGAAATTCTGGTTGGACTTTGATGAAGTGATGCAGAGCATACCTAGAAGTGAGAGAGTTGTCATCGGTGCAGACTTCAATGGACATGTTGGTGCAGGTAACAGAGGTGATGAGGAAGTGATGGGCAGGTTTGGTATCCAGGAGAGGAATGCAGAAGGACAGATGGTGGTTGACTTTGCAAAAAGGATGGAAATGGCTGTAGTGAATACTTTCTTCCAGAAGAGGCAGGAACATAGGGTGACCTATAAGAGTGGTGGTAGGAGCACACAGGTAGACTACATCTTGTGTAGACGATGTAACCTGAAGGAGATCAGTGACTGCAAAGTAGTGGTAGGCGAGAGTGTAGCCAAACAGCATAGGATGGTGGTGTGTAGGATGACTCTGGTGGTGAGGAAGATGAAGAGGACAAAGACAGAGCAGAAGACGAAATGGTGGAAGCTAAAAAAGGAAGACTGTTGCATGACCTTTAGGAAGGAGTTAAGACAGGCTCTGGGTGGTCAGGAGGTGCTTCCAGATGACTGGACAACTACAGCTGATGTGATCAGGGAGACAGGTAGGAGAGTATTTGGTGTGTCATCTGGAAGGAAAGTAGACAAGGAGACTTGGTGGTGGAATGAGGAGGTACAGGAGTGTATACAAAGAAAGAGGTTAGCTAAGAAGAAGTGGGACACTGAGAGGACTGAGGAGAGTAGACAGGAGTACAGGGAGATGCAGCGTAAGGTGAAGGTAGAGGTAGCAAAGGCCAAACAAGAAGCTTATGATGACTTGTATGCTAGGTTGGACAGTAAGGAGGGAGAGACTGATCTATACAGGCTGGCAAGACAGAGAGATAGAGATGGCAAGGACGTGCAGCAGGTTAGGGTGATTAAGGATAGGGATGGAAGTCTATTGACAGGTGCCAGCAGTGTGATGGGAAGATGGAAAGAGTACTTTGAAGAGTTGATGAACGTGGAAAATGAGAGAGAACAAAGACTAGAAGAGGTGACTGTTGTGGACCAGGATGTAGCAAAGATTAGCCAGGATGAAGTGAGGAGAGCACTGAAGAGGATGAAGAGTGGAAAGGCAGTCGGTCCTGATGATATACCTGTAGAGGTTTGGAAGTGTCTAGGAGAGGTGGCAGTAGAGTTTCTGACTGGGTTGTTCAACAGGATCTTAGATAGTGAGAAGATGCCTGAGGAGTGGAGGAGAAGTGTGCTGGTGCCCATTTTTAAGAACAAGGGAGATGTGCAGAGTTGTGGCAACTACAGAGGAATAAAACTGATGAGCCATACAATGAAGTTATGGGAAAGAGTAGTGGAAGCTAGACTAAGGGCAGAAGTGAGCATTTGTGAGCAGCAGTATGGTTTCATGCCAAAAAAGAGTACTACAGATGCAGTATTTGCTTTGAGGATGTTGATAGAGAAGTACAGAGAAGGCCAGACGGAGCTGCATTGTGTTTTTGTAGATCTGGAGAAAGCTTATGACAGGGTGCCCAGAGAGGAACTGTGGTATTGTATGAGGAAGTCTGGAGTGGCAGAGAAGTATGTTAGAGCGGTGCAGGACATGTATGAGGACTGTAAGACAGTGGTGAGGTGTGCTGTAGGTGTGACAGAGGAGTTCAAGGTGGAGGTGGGACTGCATCAGGGATCAGCTCTGAGCCCCTTCTTGTTCGCTATGGTGATGGACAGGCTGACAGACGAGGTTAGACAGGAATCTCCATGGACTATGATGTTTGCAGATGACATTGTGATCTGCAGTGAGAGTAGGGACGAGGTGGAGGAGAAGCTAGAGAGGTGGAGGTTTGTCCTGGAAAGGAGAGGGATGAAGGTTAGCCGCATTAAGACAGAGTACATGTGTGTGAATGAGAGGGACCCAAGTGGAAGAGTGAGGTTACAGGGAGAAGAGATCAAGAAGGTGGAGGATTTTAAGTACTTGGGGTCAACAGTCCAGAGCAATGGAGAGTGGGGAAAAGAGGTGAAGAAGCGTGTCCAGGCAGGATGGAATGGGTGGAGAAAAGTGTCAGGTGTGATGTGTGATAGAAGAGTTTCAGCTAAAATGAAAGGAAAGGTGTACAAAACTGTGGTGAGACCAGCGATGTTGTTTGGTCTAGAGACAGTGTCACTGAGGAAAAGACAGGAGGCAGAGCTGGAGGTAGCAGAGATGAAGATGCTGAGGTTCTCTCTGGGAGTGACCAGGAAGGATAGGATCAGGAATGAGTACATCAGAGGGACAGCACATGTTAGAGGTTTTGGAGATAAAGTCAGAGAGGCCAGACTGAGATGGTTTGGACATGTCCAGAGGAGAGATAGTGAATATATTGGTAGAAGGATGCTGAGTTTTGAACTGCCAGGCAGGAGGCCTAGAGGAAGACCAAAGAGGAGGTTTATGGATGTAGTGAAAGAGGACATGAAGGTAGTTGGTGTGAGAGAAGAGGATGCAAAGGACAGGGTTAGATGGAGGCGGTTGATTCGCTGTGGCGACCCCTGAAGGGAAAAGCCAAAAAGGAAAAGAAGAAGAAGGAGATGCTGAGTTTTGAACTGCCAGGCAGGAGGCCTAGAGGAAGACCAAAGAGGAGGTTTATGGATGTAGTGAAAGAGGACATGAAGGTACTTGGTGTGAGAGAAGAGGATGCAAAGGACAGGGTTAGATGGAGGCAATTGATTCGCTGTGGCGACCCCTGAAGGGAAAAGCCGAAAGGAAAAGAAGAAGAAGAAGAAGATCTGAAGGGAGCTGAGACACTCACATATATTAAATATTATATTATTATAGAAACTTTACATATTGCTATTGAAACCATGGCCCTGGCCCAAATTATTTTTCAACTATCCATCCATCCATCCATCCATTTTCTTCCGCTTATCCGGGGTCGGGTGGCGGGGGCAGCAGCTTGAGCAGGGAAGCCCAGACTTCCCTCTCCCTAGCCACTTCGTCCAGCTCCTCCGGGAGAATCCCAAGGCGTTCCCAGGCCAGCCTGGAGACATAGTCTCTCCAGCGTGTCCTGGGTCGTCCCCGGGGCCTCCTCCCGGTAGGACGTGCCCGGAACACCTCACCAGGGAGGCGTCCAGGAGGCATCCTGACCAGATGCCCGAGCCACCTCATCTGGCTCCTCTCGATGCGGAGGAGCAGCAGCTCGACTCTGAGTCCCTCCCGGATGACCGAACTTCTCACCCTATCTCTAAGGGAGAGCCCGGACACCCTGCGGAGGAAACTCATTTCGGCCGCTTGTGTCCTGGATCTCGTTCTTTCGGTCACGACCCACAGCTGGTGACCATAGGTGAGGGCAGGAACGTAGATCGACCGGTAAATCCAGAGCTTTACCTTTCGGCTCAGCTCCTTCTTCACCACGACGGACCGATACAGAGTCCGCATCACTGCAGACGCTGCACCGATCCGCCTGTCGATCTCCCGTTCCATCGTACCCTCACTCGTGAACGAGACCCCGAGATACTTGAACTCCTCCACTTGGGGCAGGATCTCATCCCCAACCCGGAGAGGGCACTCCACCCTTTTCCGACTGAGGACCAGGGTCTCAGATTTGGAGGTGCTGATTCTCATCCCAACCGCTTCACACTCGGCTGCGAACCGTTCCAGTGAGAGTTGGAGATCACGGCTTGATGAAGCCAACAGTACCACGTCATCTGCAAAAAGCAGAGACGCAATACTGAGGCCACCAAACCGGACACCCTCAACGCCTTGGCTGCGCCTAGAAATTCTGTCCATAAAAGTTATGAACAGAATCGGTGACAAAGGGCAGCCTTGGCGGAGTCCAACCCTCGCTGGAAACGAATCCGACTTACTGCCGGCAATGCGGACCAAACTCTGACATTGGTCGTACAGGGACCGAACAGCCATTATCAAGGGGTTCGGTACCCCATACTCCAGAAGCACCCCCCACAGAACCCCCCGAGGAACACGGTCGAACGCCTTCTCCAAGTCCACAAAACACATGTAGACTGGTTGGACGAACTCCCATGACCCCTCAAGGATACTGCGGGGGGTGTAGAGCTGGTCCACTGTTTCACGGCCAGGACGGAAACCAAATTGCTCCTCCAGAATCTGAAATTCGACTTCCCGACGGACCCTTCTCTCCAGAACCCCTGAATAGACCTTACCAGGGAGGCTGAGGAGTGTGATCCCCCTGTAGTTGTAACACACCCTCCGGTCCCCCTTCTTAAAAAGGGGGATCACCACCCCAGTCTGCCAATCCAGAGGCACTGTCCCCGACGTCCACGCGATGTTGCAAAGGCGTGTCAACCAGGACAGCCCCACAACATCCAGAGCCTTTAGGAACTGCGGGTGGATCTCATCCACCCCCGGGGCCCTGCCACCGAGGAGCTTTTTAACTACCTCGGTGACCTCAACCCCAGAGTTAGGAGAGCCCGTCTCAGAGAACCCAGACTCTGCTTCCTCATGGGAAGGAGTGTCGCCGGAATTGAGGAGGTCTTCAAAGTATTCTCCCCACCGAGTCACAACGTCCCGAGTTGAGGTCAGCAGCGCCCCATCCCCACTATACATAATGTTGACGCTGCACTGCTTCCCCCTCCTGAGACGTCTGATGGTGGACCAGAATCTCCTCGAAGCCATCTGGAAGTCGTCCTCCAAGGCCTCACCGAATTCCTCCCACGCCCGAGTTTTTGCCTCAGCAACCACCAAAGCTGCATTCCGCTTGGCCAGCCAGTACCCATCAGCTGCCTCAGGAGTCCCACAGGCCAAAAAGGCCCGATAGGACTCCTTCTTCAGCTTGACGACATCCCTTACCGCCGATGTCCACCAACAGGTTCCTGGGTTGCCGCCACAACAGGCACCGACCACCTTACGGCCACAGCTGCGGTCGGCCGCCTCAACAATGGAGGTGCGGAACATGGTCCACTCAGACTCAATATCCCCCGCCTCCCCCGGGATGTGGGTGAAGTTCTGCCGGAGGTGGGAGTTGAAACTCCCTCTGACAAGGGATTCCGCCAGGCTTTCCCAGCAGACCCTCACAATACGTTTGGGTCTGTCAGGTCGGACCGGCATCTTCCCCCACAATCGGAGCCAACACACCACCAGGTGGTGATTGGTTGACAGCTCCGCCCCTCTCTTCACCCGAGTGTCAAGGACATGCGGCCGTAATTCCGATGACAAGACCACAAAGTCGATCATCGAACTGCGGCCTAGGGTGTCCTGGTGCCAAGTGCACAAATGGACACCCTTATGTCTGAACATGGTGTTCATTATGGACAGTCCATGACGAGCACGGAAGTCCAACAACAGAATACCACTCGGGTTCTGATCGGGGGGGCCGTTCCTCCCAATCACGCCCTCCCAGGTCTCACTGTCATTGCCCACGTGAGCGTTGAAGTCCCCCAGCAGAACAATGGAGTCCCCAGTGGGAGCGCTCTCCAGCACCCCCTCCAAGGACTCCCAAAAGGGTGGGTACTCTGAACTGCTGTTTGGTGCATAAGCACAAACAACAGTCAGGACCCGTCCCCCCACCCGAAGGCGGAGGGAGGCTACCCTCTCGTCCACCGGGGTGAACCCCAATGTACAGGCGCCAAGCCGGGGGGCCATAAGTATACCCACACCTGCTTGGTGTCTCTCACCATGAACAACTCCAGAGTGGAAGAGAGTCCAACCCCTCTCGAGAGGACTGGTACCAGAGCCCAAGCTGTGTGTGGAGGTGAGCCCGACTATATCTAGTCGGAACTTCTCCACCTCACACACCAGCTCAGGCTCCTTCCCTGCCAGAGAGGTGACATTCCACGTCCCAAGAGCCAGCTTCTGTAGCCGGGGATCGGATCGCCAAGGTCCCCGCCTTCGGCCACCGCCCAGCTCACAGTGCACCCGACCCCTATGGCCCCTCTCACAGGTGGTGAGCCCATGGGAAGTATTTTTCAACTAAAAGATTTTATTTTATTTTATTATTTGCATACTATTTATGTCTGTTGACCTAATTATGTTGTCCCCACTGGGAAAAGGCCAGTGCACCAGTGTGTCTTGGCACATATTCAACTGTGTTATCATTTACAGAGTCAATCATTATCCTCCAGAAAAAGTCAACGTGAACCTTACTACACAGGTGGATAATAAAACAAATGCTGCCTTAGCAATTGGCAGTCAATCTGGAAGTGTTGGTGCCACATTTTTCTAACTATATAATCTGCGGCAATTAGTTGGCATTATGTTTGCAAGGAGATGCATTTGTGTGTAACCGACAGATCAGTTTTTTCTTGAAAATACTTTATTTAACCTCCAGAAAGTAGTGCATCCTGGGATGCACTTTAAGAAGAGTGTACATCCCAACATGACGTTTATGCATCCCAAAAGTAATAAAAGACTATACGGTATAATCGCACGCAAGGATTGAGTTTTGCCCACAGTTCAGTATAAAAACTAAACAAACTGTTAATTTTAATATTTTTATTAATAACATAACTGTTTAGTAAAAATATATGCATGTATGTATATTAGTTTTATCAAAATGTTGAAGCCTGGTAGTCATTTAAAAAAAAAGAAATAAAGATGTAATACAGTTTTTTTTTTTCACTTTTGTTTTTCACTCAATAATTTTCTTTACCTTTAATTCATATTTTCTCCTGTGGACACTGAACCAAGCTGACAGAACCTTCACGCACATTTAGTAATATCTGTAGTAATATCTGTAGTAATATCAGTAGTAATATCTGTAGTAATATCTGTAGTAATATCTGTAGTAATGTCTGTAGTAATATCTGTAGTAATGTCTGTAGTAATGTCTGTAGTAATATCTGTAGTAATGTCTGTAGTAATGTCTGTAGTAATATCTGTAGTAATATCTGTAGTAATGTCTGTAGTAATATCTGTAGTAATGTCTGTAGTAATATCTGTAGTCATGTCTGTAGTAATGTCTGTAGTAATGTCTGTCCCTTTTTCTTCACTAACTTTTGGTTTTTATTCAAAAACGCACTCATTGTCGCTTTTTCTCTTAATTTTGCATCTTTTTTCCGAGGCATGGGGATAATCAATCAACCATTATTTGTATAATGCTTAATCACATCAGCAGACATTTCAAACAGACAAACCCAACTGGACTCTTCTTGTTGCTCTGGAGGCTCTGACTAACTCCTCTCTCACTGCAGCGTTAAAACCAGCAGACGTGTTGCTGTTTGGTAGATTTTAATAAGGTAGAATCACACAGGTGAGTCACACAGGTGAGTCTCGTGACGAGAAACTCACGTGAGATCAAACCATGATGGTGATTTCCAGGTTCCAAATTTAAGTAGAAAAATTTAAAAATTACAAATGTTTTTGTTAAATGGAAGTCCATTTAAAGCTTGCGTCCCAGAGACACACGCTGTCTGACGATCGTGCGTCCCTGTCAGAAAATGCGCGTCAAAGACACAAGGACGCACGCAAACGAGAACGCTGCATATTACAGCTACATCATGCAGTAACGCAACTGTTTCAGGTTGCCAAGAGAGGGTACTCAATCCATCCATCCATACATGCATTCATACATATAGGATGCAATTTTTTCCAAAAAAAAAAGAAGGAATTTTTTACATCATGAAAAAATACGCCATCACCAGGCCTGATTCTTTCTTAAGTTAATGTTAACCAAACTTTCAAACAGAGAATCAAATTATCAAACTGAGCAGCGAAGCTCGTTCTCCAACAGACTGCTACAGCTCCGCAGTCGAAGGGACAGATACAGGAAGTCATTCCTGCCACAAGCCATTGCTCTGTACATCATATAGAGTTCCAACAGTCTGATGTTTAGATATGCCTTATCATAAAGTCCTGTGATATAGCATATGACTGAGTGTATGGGGTATAGTGGCTACATGGAAAAGAGCCAGACCATTTCACTAGGGGGCATATCCTTGAGGGCATATCCTTGGCAACAAACCAGAGAGCACATCATGCAGTGGACTGGGCATGGGGATAGAAGAGGAAAGCAAGCCAGAGGCTGTATTGATTGAGGGAGGGGCATCATTGCAGGTCCTCCATTCAATTTAATGACCCACGAATGGTTGAGGTGGAACATGTAGTTATTGATGCTTCTCTGGTAAATGTGTTGCCCTGCATGCCTCGAATATCACAAATAGCCCCTTTCTGTCCATTTGCCTAAAGACATAAGGACAGGGCATGCCAAACAAGCTACACCCAAGTATCTTGGGGTCTTGGACTGGACATGATTGGGGGAAGGACAGAGCTTGGGACTGAGACAGAGATCAGTGCAAATTCTGTGATGATCTAGTTAGGCCTAAAGACTACTTCGTTAATCTTTTGGACTCACCAGGTAGAAAGCAATACAAAAAGAGACAGCAGTAAATGAGATGTTAATAAAAAATAAAATTAAAAAAACAGGAAAACTTGGGTCTTCAAGGAATTCGGGGAGGTCATGGACAAGAAATATTGGCCAGTCTAGAAGAAATTTAGGCAAACCATCCCCTCAGAAGGGGAAAGCGGTTCACCAACAACACGGTTACCAGCTGAGGAGGTCAGCAGCTGACCTCAACTGAAGATATCGTTGGGCGGTAGAAGGAACACAGAGGATCTTCTCAATCGCACTACCATGTCCTCCAAGGAGCGAGCAGAGGATAAGGTCTCAGAGTTGGAGCTATAGTCACCGAGTCGGTTGTCAATCTCCTTGCTGGATGGGCACCAAGTGCGGATGAGATTCGTCTTGAGTACCTCAAGTCTCTGGAAGAGCAGGGATTGTCTTGGTTGATGCATCATGGTAGTCAGGGACAGTATCTGTGGATTGGCAGGCTGGGGTACCGGTCCCACTTTTCAGGAAAGGGGACTGTCTAGTGCTTCTCACTCTTGTGAGGATTTGCACTGCAGTTTCCCGCAAATGAAAGGGCACTTGTTCCAGAATATTGGACTGGAATTCATTCAATGTCCACAAATCCACTTTCTTTCTTTCATTTCTTTTATTTGAAAGTCATTTGGCCACACAGGTGAAAAACCTTCAAACACAAACATAAATATGTAACTCAAAAACCAACAATCAAACAATATACCCCAAAATCAAATACTTAATTTTTTAAACTAATTTCAAGCTATTTCAACTACTAGAAATTTACCCTGAAAATAAGTAGAAAATACCCACATTTAAAGCACCCAAACAGATTAAATACATTTTAAAGCATTAACTATTTAACTTCCTCTGTGATTCTGAGTAGATGTACTGAAGAGATTTTTAATCTTGAAGACTTTCATTAGATATTGCTCAAAGGAGTAATATCTCATGAAAAGACACTACATTAGTCAATTTACGTAAGCAATTATCATGTGACGTAAATGGCAATGGAAGGGGGTGGAGCCCATCCCCACTGCCCAACTGATATTGGCAGGAGGCAGGGTGCACACTCAACAAATCACCAGTTCATTACAAAGCCTCATGTAAGACAACCAATCACGCTACTATGAGTCACCAATTAACTTATACTGCATGCATTTGGTGGAGGAGGAAACAGAAGAACCCAGAGAAAACCCACACAGAAAATAGTGACAAAATTCTGTCAACACATAGAAAACTATCAGTTGGATTTGAACCCATGACCTTCTCTCTCTTAGACAACAAGTTTACCAATTGCACCCTTGTGATGCCTAAGATTTACCAAATGGTCTTTAAATAAAGCAAAAAGTTAAATTAATAGAAAAAAAACACAAACAGTGGTCCCTTGTTGCTTGCGGTTAAAGCGTTCCAAAAACAACACGCGAAGAACGAATTCCGCAATACAGCGACAAACGTTCTTATTATTTATGGTAATGTAAACGTTTCTGAACCCCCCCCATACTGATATTAAACCAACTTCTATCTGTATTACCTTTAAAACACTCTGATAGACTGTTTAAAGCACTTTTGTGTCTCATGGAATTGTGTTGCGTTCCGAGACTCACAGAATGTAGCACACTTCCGGATGCCATCAGCCAAATGAATGAGCGCATTTAACCACCACCTCCACTTGTCTTTTTTTTTACCCGTTTGTTCTAAACTCTGTTCAAATTAATAATTCTATACTTTCTATACTGAGACATAGCGCACACACACACACACACACACACACACACACACACACACACACACACACACACACACACACACACACACACACACACACACACACACACCACTATCAACATTGTTTAACTTTATGTGGGAAAAAAAATGGCAAGAACATTAGGTGCTAAAAATAAATATTTTTAAAAAAAGTTTGATTCTAAAAAAAAAATAAGATGAAAAAGAAGAAAAAAAAATTAAAGTTTTGTTGAGTATGACAATTCTTGTTCATGAATACTTCGTAGTTGATAATTTCCTATCGCATGCACTTCATGAATGCACTTTGTGTTTACTCGTTCTATATATAGTTCCTTACTATTGTTATCAAAAGCGTTGAATCTCAATTCTGAGGCTCTTCGGTAAATATTCATTCATAGACTTAAGAATATTCATGTTCTGACTCAGTTCCATTAAAAACTTGTTCTGTAAATAGTTCTCTTACTTTTGTGATCAAAAACATTGATTTGAAACTCAATTTCGAGGCTGTTCAGTAAATAGTTTTAAAATAAACAATAAATACAGCAACTTGTGATCAATACATATCAATTTTAGACTTAAAACAATGTAGTGATTTAAGCCGCACCCAATTCCTGTCAAACCACACCCACTTCCGGTTTAAGCCCCGCCCATCCCGAGTACACATACGGATACAGATAATCTAGTTGGTTGAACAGATACAGATAGTGGTGAACTCACTCATCCCTAGTTATTCACAGATGTGTTTTAGACACGTCACCACCCGTTACCTTTAGAAAGAAATAAACTATCATCACACTAAGTCAATCAGAAATAACGAAAAATGAGTCACGTCGTTGGAGGTGAGAAAAACTGGTTGGGCTGTTGTTATTTTAGTCATATCATAAATATTATACATTTTATTTTCACAGCATATTTCTCTTATTTGCTCGTCCAATGGTGTGTCAGGAATCTTGTAAGTCTGGATGGAACATGTGCGTTAATGTGTGCGTTACACATTAAGTTTTGCTCTGTGTGAGGCTTTATTTCGTGGTCATTTTGTATCCATAGATTTCATTTTCTCTTTGAACGTGACTATGAAAGAATGCTAAAGCTGAAAACCAATGACGTTCTGTATGTCTGCAGTCAAGGCTGTACTTATGAAAGCCAAATTCTTCCATTTCTGGTTGTAACTAGTGATCAGTCAGTATGTGCATGTCTTTGTGTGTTTCTTTCTTCTTGTCTGTCCCTCTGCTCTTTTTTGAAAAGAATCATTGGATGAAGGTTAGCATTTGGTGTTGAAAAGCATTAGTGACTTATTGATTTGTAAAAGGAAGAAGACAAAAATAGAGTAATCAAAAATGACTGAGGGGGTCTAAGAGCAACACGTTTCCCCTGCTCCATGCAGGTAAAAGCTCAACGATTTTTTTCAGCAAAGTGATATTTAGAGACTGGAAACATTAATTGAATACAAGAGAAAGACTCATGTTGCTGTTGTGGGGAGATAATCCAGTCTGTGTGTGTGTGTGTGTGTGTGTGTGTGTGTGTGTGTGTGTGTGTGTGTGTGTGTGTGTGTGTGTGTGTAATGCAGTGACTTTGTGTGTTGTTCACAATGGATAGGATCACTCTAAATGTACTTCCAGTTCAGAAGAGCTTTTGGTAAAAAACGGAACCTTTCAGAAATAATTTATGACAAATGGTACAAAGTCCACAATGTCAGTTCATGTGAGATGTGTAGTTTACATTACAGACTGACACCAAAATAATATGCTACACATAAAGTGATAATATGAAGTCCTTAATTATTCATTCCTACAGGTGTTTTGTGGGAAAACCTGGACCAATCAGACCCTTCCCTTCAAAACACCTGGCACGTTGTTTTCCTTGCTTAGGGACAGGAACATGGTCCTCTAGTGTCCACGAGGTCCCGACACCATCACCATTCTGCTGACCTCAGTTTGGCTTCAACTCCATGGCCTGCATTTCATGTTTGATCACTGAACTGATGAGGAGACCCAGGACAAGCATGTGATCGAATCCAGTACTGAAAGAATTGCCATGGCAACGGCTGTTGTCGCATTTCAGTAAAAGAACGGGAACGTATCCTGTTCAACTCATCTTAAGAATAAAAGCTGGTTTCCAACTGAAAAATGTCTTTAGAACGACCTCAGGATCTACTAAATATGCTGTAACTGAGACTGATGACAAGTCCCACTTTGAACTGGTCCTGAGTGATTCCACCAACATGTAAACACGACCAACAGGAAGAGGAAATGGACTCAATAACAACAATAATAATAATAATAATAATAACAATAATAATAACAATAATAATAATCATAATAACCTTAATAACAACAACAATAATAATAATAATCATAATAATAATAACAATCTTCTTCTTTTCCTTTCGGCTTTTCCCTTCAGGGGTCTCCACAGCGAATCAATTGCCTCCATCTAACCCTGTCCTTTGCATCCTCTTCTCTCACACCAACTACCTTCATGTCCTCTTTCACTACATCCATAAACCTCCTCTTTGGTCTTCATAATAATCATAATAACCTTAATAACAACAATAATAATAATAACAACAACAATAATAATAATAACAACAATAATAATAATAACAATAATAACAATAATAACAACAATAATAATAATAACAATAATAATAACAATAATAATAATCATAATAACCTTAATAACAACAACAACAATGATAATAATAATAACAATAATAATAACAATAATAATAATCATAATAACCTTAATAACAACAACAACAACAACAATAATAATAATAATAATAATAATAATAATAATAATAACAATAATAATAATAACAATAATAACAACAACAACAACAACAACAATAATAATAATAATAATAACAATAATAATAATAACAACAACAATAATAATAATAACAACAATAATAATAATAATAACAATAATAATAATCATAATAACCTTAATAACAACAACAATAATAATAATAATAACAACAATAATAATAATAATAACAACAATAATAATAACAATAATAATAATAATTTTATTATTATTATTTTATTATATTATTTATTATTATTATAATTTTATAATAATAATTTTTATGATAATGGATTATATTTATATAGCGCTCTTTCTAGACACTCAAAGTGCTTCACAGTGGTTCTGTTATTCGATGCTAGACTACATGTGGAGTCACAGCTGCCCGGGGGCAGATTGATAGAAATATGGCAGACACCAGAACATTCACACACATTCACACATGAGTGAGTCCCTCATTGGAGACAAGGTGGCTACCAGTTGACTACCAGTGTGTCTGTTCAGCAAAATGTGTGGGCAAATAATTTCCGTTCGAGGATTAATAAAGTTCATCTAATCTTTAATCTTAATCTTTAATGTTAATCTTTATTCCACGTCATGAAGGTCTTATTACTATTATTACTTATTACTATGATGAAGAGGTAGAATGTTGAGTCAACATCATGGGCTTGGTAAACACCACATTGTGGGTCCCGGAGTCTTCGGCGTTTAATGTCATTTTGCCACCCTGCCCTGTTTCTCATTGGCTGACTCTTTTTTTTTTTTCATTTTTTTGCAGGAAAGTTAATTTTTTTACGCTTGAGGCACTTCTATGTTTTTGTCTCCTTCTTCTGAAGATGATACATGATCTACTACTTCTGTCTCATTCTCAAATTCCCTCTTCAGGACCCCGGTGGTCTTGCTGAATATTTTAGTCATTTCTAGTTCTAGTCATTGCTCAGCAGTGAAAGGCACAGTCTTGGTTTTAGCATATTGGAGAAACTTTCTGTAATAAAAGCTTACAATAGGTATAAATAAGCTAACATGTCATCAAAACAGCATCAAGATTGTAGAATCAGCCATTAATGTGTCACACCTGCCATATCAATAGCTTCCAGTTGGCAGTGTTGTAGATGTTACACTAAGTTAAATACATGGAGGATGGTTTGAGATGTGTGACAGCCTCCCACTCAAACCAATACTGTTGTTTTCTCAGCACATTCAGAATAGATTAAATAGTCCCTGGGCTCAATTTTTCACAAAGACAGAACTTCACGTCTGTTCATGTCACTTCACTTTACTTACCTCGGACACATCCTCGGATTTGTCCTATGATCAGCACCATTATGTCCCTCTGATACTCCACATTAGAAGTATTACTTAAGCCTGATGCCCATTCTAAAACCCTCAACACGTCACATACCTGCTCGATGTTAAAACTTTCATCTTTTACATTGAAAGTTGAACTGATCAAAGCTGATTTTCACCATCATTTATTTTTACATCTCTATTTAATCTTAGTTCCAGATTAAATAGAGAGGAATTACTTTGAGTTTGTTTGTTATTGATTTTTTTAGTATATGTAATAAATATAAAAATAAAGCTTCCTACTTATAGATTTTAGTCATTTATTCAGTCATTTGTTCATTTTCAACCATCTGGGTGGTGTGGGCAGCAGTTTGAGCAGGGAGGTCTGGACAATGTTCTCCCCCCACTATCAGCAGCTCCTCTGGGAAATATCTCAAGGTGTTCTCAGGCCGACCAGGAGATAGAATCTCCCCACAGAGTCCTAAGTCTGCCTAAGGGCCTCCTCCCAGATGAGCATGCCTGAAACACCTCTCTAGGAAGGAGTCCAAGGGGCATCTGGACCAAATACCCAAACCATCTCAACCAGCTCGGATCAATTCAAAGGAGCGGTGGCTCCGCCTTGAACATCTACTGAATGTCTGAGCTCCTCACCCTCTCTCTAAAGCAGAGAAAACTCATTTCAGTCACCTTTCCTCATGATCTTATCCCAGAGCTCGTGACCATGGGTGAGAGTTCGAATGTGGTCAGAGGTAAATAGAGCTTACCTTGTGTTTCCTTTCACTCTTTACTGCCACACACAGATTAAACAACCACATTCTGTGGACTCACTTATCAGCCTGTCTATTTCCATCAGTTGTCAATAAGACCCCAATAGACTTGGACTCCTACCTCCTAAAAGTGGCCACCTTACCTTTTGTCAGCTGATAACCATGGTGTCAGATTTAGAGGTGCTCATCTTCACGCCAGGAACCTCACACTTCAAACTGCTCTGGTGTGATCTGGAGGTCACTGTTCAATGAGGCCAGTAGGACCATGTCATCTGCAAAAAGGCAGAGATGAATTTCCAAGGACAGCAGACCTGACACCCATCACCATTGACTGTGTCTACAAATCCTGCCCACACAGTTTATGGACAAAACCAGCGTTAGGTACATTTCTGTGTGATGTCACACAGTTCTGCGTCACTGTTGTTATGTTGTCTTTTCAGATGGAGCTAAAATTAAAGGGCCATTACTGACCTGACCAAAAGCAATTCTCTCCCAAGAAAGCGAACAAAATTACGCTGTAGCTGATCTGACACGTGACAGTTCCCTTATACTGAGTGTCATTCACTCAGTGTTGATTCGTCAAACAAACTGGTTTCTGTGTCGTCCTTTTAGCTGGAAGATCTCTAACATTAATATGAATAATTGTCTGGATGTCTTTAATGTGACTAACTCAACCAATGATGCTGCTGCTTACATCCACAGCAAGCATACAGCAAGGAATCAATCTATGACCATATTTCATCAATGTTATATAAATTGAGGCAGAAATGAAATGATTTAAGAACTAAACGTACTAACAGACGTACGACACTCTGAGTCTGTGTCAAAGAGCCGCCGTGAGCATTAGCCAGTGCTACCGTTAGCCATGAACAGGGTGTGTTGACAGATGGAGCTCATTAGCATAATAATATTAAGGAGGCCTGAAACAGCACTTTTTAGCAACATTTAGACAGCTGAAATTCAGGACCATAGATCAAAACATTCTGAACACAGACGTCTGAGATTAATTAAAAGGAGTATAATATGGGACCTTTAAGACTCAAACATAAGACATACCCAAATAATTAATTTTGCACAGTTTTTTTCACATTATAACAAGACGTTGACTTAAGAAAACAAGTACCTGTCCTTTAAAGTCTTGTTTCATCTCCGCTCCATTCCCTCACCCTCCATGTCTCCTCTTCTCACCTTCAATGCTTTCCCTTTCCCTTTGTTCTTTTCTTATACTCTATTTTTTACCTTTCATGAAACCTCTCACCTGCTGAAGGACGTCCAACGTTGTTCTCCTCAAATGAGTCTCTTCCTCCTTTTTTCAGTGTTGGAGGGGAGAATACAGCAGCATCACCTGAAGGCAATGGGCAGCAGGTAATAGGAATCGGCTGCCATCAACTTACAGTACAGGTGTAGTACCTGTACTTTACCTAATTTAATCCACATGGAAAGTCCATGGAGAATGTATGTGTACTGTCAAAATGAATATTTTTTTTATTTTAAATGCCTGTATGTTTATTTTTTGAATGAATGAATGAATGAATGAATGAATGAATGAATGAATGAATGAATGAATGAATGAATGAATGAATGAATGGCAAACTTTAAATTTAGTTCTGAAAAAATTCTGAAAAAACAATGAAATGATTGTTCTGACTGCATCAAACAGATTGATAGCAGTATATATCTATATACTGTATCTATATATACAGTATATATATATGTGTGTGTGTGTGTGTGTGTGTGTGTGTGTGTGTGTGTGTGTGTGTTCTCTTGCAACTCTTCAGGAGTTATAAACTTCCTAACTGTCTTAAAAAGCCATGAAGTTAAGAGCAAAAGTTGAGGAAAACAAAATGCTGCGATATAGCGACAAAATATTTATCTTACTATTTACAGTGATTTAAACATTTAGGAACCCTCCTCATACTGATATTAAACCACCTTCTATCTGCATTACTTTTTCCTATTCTCTGATAGACTGTTTAAACTACTTCTGTGTTAAAGAAAAGTGTCTCTTTAATGAGCATTTCCATATATTAACGAAACACGTCTCTTTAATACAAAAATGTTTAAAACATCTATAAAAGTCTGTCCGTCCGTCTGTCTGTCTGCTGTGTCTTCTCTCTGTATGTCTCTCTGCCCAATGCTGGAATTCTTGTAGTATGTTAATAAAGCTTCCTCATACGTTCTAATGACACGCTGCTTGTTAATGACATATTTTGGCCCAAGTTTGAAAGACTCATTTACTTCGTCCTCGTGTCCTAATACAGCAGGACGTTAACACCTTCAATTATTACTTTAAAAGGCAAAAACTCAATCATATTTTTGCCCGGAGCTTTACTTCAGTAAAATCTATGGGCTTTAAGGCTCTGGAGAAGAAAAACAGTGCAGACCAGTTGACTGCTTATATAAATGGAGAAATTTGTGTATGTATAATTTGAATGTATAATTCAAATGTTTTTATTCAGATGACTATATGAGGGGCAACACAGTGACGTATATATAGTGCAGTCGCCTCACACTATGAAGGTTCACTCACGGTCACACTGAAGCTCCATCAGCTCCATCAGGTGAGGTGGAGTCTCCCCCTCTTCCCCCTCCCTCTTCGCTCTGAGAGTAAATTACATACTACATGAGGTTTGGAAGTGTCTAGGAGAGGTGGCAGTAGAGTTTCTGACTGGGTTGTTCAACAGGATCTTAGATAGTGAGAAGATGCCTGAGGAGTGGAGGAGAAGTGTGCTGGTGCCCATTTTTAAGAACAAGGGAGATGTGCAGAGTTGTGGCAACTACAGAGGAATAAAGCTGATGAGCCATACAATGAAGTTATGGGAAAGAGTAGTGGAAGCTAGATTAAGGGCAGAAGTGAGCATTTGTGAGCAGCAGTATGGTTTCATGCCAAAAAAGAGTACTACAGATGCAGTATTTGCTTTGAGGATGTTGATAGAGAAGTACAGAGAAGGCCAGAGGGAGCTGCATTGTGTTTTTGTAGATCTGGAGAAAGCTTATGACAGGGTGCCCAGAGAGGAACTGTGGTATTGTATGAGGAAGTCTGGAGTGGCAGAGAAGTATGTTAGAGCGGTGCAGGACATGTATGAGGACTGTAAGACAGTGGTGAGGTGTGCTGTAGGTGTGACAGAGGAGTTCAAGGTGGAGGTGGGACTGCATCAGGGATCAGCTCTGAGCCCCTTCTTGTTCGCTATGGTGATGGACAGGCTGACAGACGAGGTTAGACAGGAATCTCCATGGACTATGATGTTTGCAGATGACATTGTGATCTGCAGTGAGAGTAGGGACGAGGTGGAGGAGAAGCTAGAGAGGTGGAGGTTTGTCCTGGAAAGGAGAGGAATGAAGGTTAGCCGCAGTAAGACAGAGTACATGTGTGTGAATGAGAGGGACCCAAGTGGAAGAGTGAGGTTACAGGGAGAAGAGATCAAGAAGGTGGAGGATTTTAAGTACTTAGGGTCAACAGTCCAGAGCAACGGAGAGTGTGGAAAAGAGGTGAAGAAACGTGTCCAGGCAGGATGGAATGGGTGGAGGAAAGTGTCAGGTGTGATGTGTGATAGAAGAGTTTCAGCTAAAATGAAAGGAAAGGTGTACAAAACTGTGGTGAGACCAGCGATGTTGTTTGGTCTAGAGACAGTGTCAGTGAGGAAAAGACAGGAGACAGAGCTGGAGGTAGCAGAGATGAAGATGCTGAGGTTCTCTCTGGGAGTGACCAGGAAGGATAGGATCAGGAATGAGTACATCAGAGGGACAGCACATGTTAGAGGTTTTGGAGATAAAGTCAGAGAGGCCAGACTGAGATGGTTTGGACATGTCCAGAGGAGAGATAGTGAATATATTGGTAGAAGGATGCTGAGTTTTGAACTGCCAGGCAGGAGGCCTAGAGGAAGACCAAAGAGGAGGTTTATGGATGTAGTGAAAGAGGACATGAAGGTAGTTGGTGTGAGAGAAGAGGATGCAAAGGACAGGGTTAGATGGAGGACACTGATTCGCTGTGGCGACCCCTGAAGGGAAAAACCCAAAGGAAAAGAAGAAGACTATTGTGATCAAAAGCGTTGAATCTCAATTCTGAGGCTCTTCAGTAAATATTAATTCTTAGACTTAAGAATATTCATGTCTGACTCAGTTCCATAAAAAACTTGTTCTGTCAATAGTTCTCTTACTTTTGTGATCAAAAACATTTATTTGAATTTCAATTTTGAGGCTGTTCTGTAAATAGTTTTAAAATAAGCAAAAATACAGCAACTTGTGAACAATCCATATCAAAGGAAAAGAAGAAGAAATGCTACATGCTACAGTACCGTATAATATCAATAGCTGATTATAATTGCTGTTATTGGATTTGCTTAAAAAAGTAATCAAAAGTTCCTTGAAGTGTTTTCTTCTCCTCAAGGATTAAATTATAAGGAGCAAAATCTTACGGTTGACTAATCTGAATTCAAAACAAACGTGTGAATTAGGAGTGATGCCAACTGATAAATATTGTAACTATATGTACATATTTTAATATGATTATATGTTTCTATTCTTATTTATTGTACAGTCACGATATCATGTGCTTTTAATGGTTTTCTAGTGATTTTAAAAGTCCAGTATTTATGGAAGACAGAGGTGAAGACGACTGAAATGATGTAAATTTGATTTTAAATTTTCGGTGTATTTTTCTGTTTTTGAAGACCGAAGTATAATCGAGAATGACTTCCGTCAATTTAATAACAAACATTTCAGCTTTCGATGTATAAATATTGTAATTGCCACCCGTCCTGGAAGCTGCATCTTCATTGTCAACTCTCCAGTTGAAGCGTCAGAGCAAACTTTATTTGGACGTCTAATTGTCCGCTCAAGCAAGAGCACCAGCGTGCGCTGTGATTGGTCCGTTATTCAGGCCCTGTCCACACGTCACTGGATCTTTTTAATAACACGTCTTTTTTTACTCCGCATAGAAAAAAATTTGCATCCACTCGACATCGTTTTCAAAAAAATCTCTGTCCACGCTTAATCACAGACATGCATTTTTGAAGACACCTATAAGCCTGCCAACCAATGCGTTGGCAGTATTTCCCCAAATTCTATCCAATCAGAACGTTCCGCGTTTTGTCGTTAATTTCAGTTAAAACATTAAAAGATGCCACCAGACATGTTTGTGTGGAGTGAGGAGGTAGAATTACCCCTGAACATTATTTTATTCTAAATGTTGGCTGTTTGGTTGAGCACAAATCATAGATTACTGATTTGTTGACATGTTGTCACATTGAAGAGCTTAGAATGCAATTGCTTTATAATAACGAACTACAAATCTCTTTCCAAGGCTAAACTGAATGAATACAGACATGGTAATTTGGAGAGAAAGCTGCCAGCTGAGACCCAGCGTCTCAATGCAACGGAAGAGGATTGATGTGTGCAGAAGACATTTCTGGAGATCTTTGAGAGATCAGAAAAAACGGGTCAATCCTAATTTTGATTTACTTGGAAATACTCTGACTATGTTCATCCATAGCTGAAGGTTTTTCTCGATTGAGACGAGTCACGCAGCCCCCTCCGCCTCAGCCTTCACACTACAAGAGGGCACATTTCACACGCGTTGCCTCGACAATCAGTCCACCCAAACCAAGCATGTCTTCATTCACACACTCACACCTGTGCTGTGAGTGGAACACACACAGCACACAGGACGCACCTCGCTCCAGCACACCTCCTGCAAACTCAGGCCTCACGGGGACTTCCTGTACCCCAGGCCCCCTCAAGGATGATTAGGCAGACCCACAGGGCAGGGCTATACATTTTTGTTAATATACTGTAAATCTTCTATTGTAAATTATTGTTAATATTAATGTTCTGATTGTTGTTAAATATTGTAAAGACGTAATTTGTTAATAAAACCTGGTTTGATACTGTCAGAAATGACACCAGACTAAAAACATGTGCAAGAATGTTGCCACCAACAAGGTTCTAACGACATCCAGTATGTTTGTACATGTGAACACGAGTCACACAAATGACGTCACGGCAGTTTTCGTTGCAGGTAAGATGAAACTGGACAGAAAAAGTTTCGGTTACAGCGTCCACACGACAACCCAGACCCGGCATTTTCAAAAAGTTGGCAACCCGCGGCTCCGGAGCCGCATGCGGCTATCTAGTGCCTCCCTTGCGGCTCCCTGGGGATTAATCACAAAATGAAAAAAATAATACTGAAAAGGAATAAAATAGACACATATTCTACTCATAGCCAAATATATTAACAATCAAAACTTATAAAATTCTTTTTAGTGACATTTTTCTTGAATATGACTACATTAGGCCTACATATCAACATTTCTGTCGACGAAGGATTGCGTCATAGCCTGCAACAGAAAATAACTAACGATAGCTGATGAGAACAGAGGATTTGAGCAAGAATGGACCAAATCATCTACTTTCGTTATAGAAGGATTCTCGGCACGTTTGTGCAATTTTAATACGACTAGAGAAATTAGAGGAGCACAAAGACAGTGGATTACATCTCCAAAGTACTACTGCTGCTAGTTTAGTTGTAACCCAAGAGAAAATAAAAGACAGAAAACCGCTCTCAGATGGAGCAGTAAATTCTCTGTTTTTTTACATTATTGTGTTTATTTTTAGTCAGGCACCTTTTAAAACGGCTCAGATACACTGTGGGGTCCGAGCGATGTGTGTGCCGTGAGTTATATACAGTTATACCTCTACTTACGAATGTCTCTACTAAGGATAGTTTCTACTTACGAAACGTCTCAGAAGGAAAATATTGCCTCTAGTTACGAAAGAAATTTTGACTTAGAAAAGGTAAAACTACAGTATGGGCTGATACTCACAGCTCCCACAGGTTCCTGAACGCAACATTCTCATAGCTGCTCTCCCATTGGCTATTACCTAGCATCCTGACATCCCATTGGCTAAGAGGAACCTCTGTGTGGAGCTAGATAGGTGTCTATGCAGCATCGTCATTCGGCCCTGGACCCATGAGGTGTTCTGATAGTTTTACGTAAATATATTAACTTTTAGAGTATTCACTATGGACCCCAAGAAAGTGACGGAGAAAAGAGGAAAAGAAAAGACGAAGAAAAGAGTTTTTTTGTCCGTACAAACAAAACAAGAGATGATAGAAAAGCATGAAAAAGGGATGCGTTTGGTTGATCTCTCCAAAGAATATGGCCGTAATGCATCTACAATCACCACGTTATTAAAACTAAAGGAAGGTTAAGGAGTTTAAGGCATGGCGTGGGTGGTTGGAGAAGTTCAGAAGGAGGACTGGAATTCACTCTGTTGTTCATGGTGAGGCAGGAGCGCATGAACCAAAGAGGGTAAAAAACAATGAGGACAGCAGTTAAAAGGTTAATGACCATCAGTTTATTCTTTATTCTTTGTTTTTTACGTTATGCACAACTCTCATTTATTGTGTAATAATCTAATTGTAACATGTATTTGTTATGTTTTGATGCATTTTTATGCTTTATAAAACATTTTTGTCTGAATTTTTGGGGGCTTGGAACGGATAAGGACATTTGCATGGAAAACGCGTCTCTACGAAATTTTGTACTTACGAAATTTCTTCTGGAACCAATTAATTCGTAAGTAGAGGTACCACACACACACACATATATATATATGTGTACAATATATACACACACACCAGACGGAGGCTGTTTTCCCGTACAAAAACCGATTCGTTCACCAAGAAATTAAGTTCTGTAATACTTGAGTTATTAAATACCAGAAATCTGAACTGTTCCATGTGGCTCCTGCTCTCTGACCGGAGTTTCCGCTGTAGATAAGCTGGTTCCAACAAACAAACACAGTTCCCCCAAGATTATACCTCCAATAGATGGTGATTACACAAAGAATTCATTCATTAAAATAACGAAAACAAAACAGAGATAATACAAAAAATTAAAGACATGCTTCTCTCCACAAAGACCAAATATGGTACAACAGAGGAGTCACGTGGTGTCATTCTCTCCAGGAAACGCTGCATGGAAAATAAACATTTAATCATGAATCTATCCATTTGTAGCCTAGTTAATCAATTTGATAATATTCTAATATAGTTAATATAAACACTTACAGCCTGTGTTGCGTTCAGGTAAGGCTTATCATTTGTTTGCGTCTACCGACAGGTTTGATTGTAGTTTTTTGGGTCCAGTTTGCCTCTTTTTGAACATTTTAGGTTAAAAGGTCTAGAATGACAACACAGATACAGTTAGTGAAAAAACAGTAAATATGGAATGAAGAAACACAATGAGGAAAGATGCTGTAAGAAGCAGCAGGTGTCTATGTCGTGCAAGTTCACTCCTGAACTGGTCACAACAATATTTCATCTTAAAAACAAGAACAAAAAACTCCTGCTAGCTGTGATAAAGCCTCTGTCTTTAATAAAGAGTACAGTTTTTATTTGGATTGTAGGAGCACCTTCTTTCCAATATCCAACCTGGCATTATCTTCCAAGATCCTTCGTCTCCACAAAGATCAAATTACCTATCATATGCTAGAAATACACTAGCTGACACTGAGGGGCTTGAAGGATCACATCATATGTAAATTTGATATTTGAAATAACAACTGCCAAACATGTGACTACTGCCTCACAGAACAGAGAGCTATAGCTGCCAGCCTGCAGCGGTTTCCACAGGCCTCCCCCTGCTGATTGGAACCAAGAATTCCTCATAAATGTAAAACAGTGCATTACCTGTACTGTGTGATGTGTGAGCACTCCGAATGAAGTGTTGGATTTTAAAGCGATAGCCTGAAGGGCGCTGTCCATACTTTATGCATTTCACTGCACACACTTCCTACTGCTCCCAAGTAAAATTTTACATTGTGTCATTAAGATGAATAAAACAAAAAATATTGAAATGCAAAAATATGAAACATTTTCCATCTTGTTTATATATATATATATATATATATATATATATATATATATATATATATATATATATATATATATATATATATATATATATGTGTATACATACACACACGCATACTATTGGGAACCCGCGGAAATTCTACAATAAAACAATAATATCAGGCTTCATATCAAACATTTGAAAAGAATAAACAGCTACCTTGTTCTATGGAGCTAACGCTACACCGCTAACGTGGAGAGGTCCAGCTAAACAATAGCCACCTGATTCTAGCCGAGCTTTTGCTGCAACACTTGAGACACGATGATGTCACGTATCCTAGCGCACATTCCTTCTAGATTGCTTTACTACCTTACAGTGACTTCTGCATTTTACGTGAATGAATAAATAAAAAAATAAAAAATAAACTTTATGACCCATAAAGAAAGAAACAGACGAACAAATATCCAATTGTCAGCATGCTTATCAAGGCGTCTTTGACGTGAAGCTGTTCTATGTCAGAAAATAGCCGGTTTTAACTCCGTCCATTCTGTGTGTACATGTAGACACGGGTCACACACACTGACGTCACAGCGGTTTTCGTCGCAGGGAGACGCCCCCGGATAGAAAAAGTTTTGGATACAGCGTCCAGACGACAACGCAGACCTGGCATTTTCAAAAACTTCATGCTTTTGTCCTGGATATCTTTGTGTGGACGGAAGGCGTAACCGCAACTAAAAGCCTCGCTGCCCGATGCCTTACGCCATATTGTTCACTTGATTCCTTCTGGCAGATGTGCTGTGATTGGTTGGGCCCCATGATTGGTTGGGCACTTGATTGACAGGTGGGTGGAGTTAAAAAGCGTGAGAGTGTGAGGTTTTCAGGTGAGATCCCTCCATCATCACAAAGAGAGGTAATGGACACCGATTCTGAAGTGAGGATCATGAGCTGGCCAGAGGAGGAGATAGAAGCCACAGATATTAAGACTAGAAAGCTCCTCACCATGCATGGAGGGTTTCACCCCAAGTCCAGCACCCTGAGGCTGTACACTAAGCGGAAAGAGGGAGGCCGAGGACTAGTGAGCATCAGGGCCACTGTCCAGGATGAAACATCAAAGATCCAAGAGTACATCAGGAAGATGGCCCCAACAGATGAACTGCTTGGTGAATGCCTTAGACAGCAGAAACCTGAGGAGGAAGAGGAGGAGGAGGAGACAACATGGAGGGACAAGCCCCTACACGGCATGTACCACCGTCAGATAGAGGAAGTGGCTGATATCAAGAAGACCTACCAATGGCTGGATAAAGCTGGACTGACAGACAGCACTGAGGCACTGATCATGGCAGCACAAGAACAGGCCCTAAGTACAAGAGCAATAGAGGCCAATATCTACCACAGTAGATCTGACCCAAGGTGCAGGCTATGTAAAGAAGCCCCAGAATCGGTCCAGCATGTGGTAGCAGGGTGCAAGATGCTCGCTAGCTCAGCATACATGGAAAGGCACAACCAAGTAGCCATGATAGTGTACAGGAACATCTGTACCCAGTATGGACTAGAAGTACCCAAATCCCAATGGGACATACCACCAAAGGTGGTTGAGAACAACAAGGCTAAGATCCTGTGGGACTCCAGCTTCCAGACTGACAAACAGCTGCTGGCTAACAAACCAGACATAGTGGTGGTGGACAAAGAGCAGAAGAGAACAGTGGTGATAGATGTGGTGATTCCAGCTGACACCAACATCAGGAAGAAGGAACATGAAAAGATTGAGAAGTATCAAGGGTTGAATGAACAGCTGGAACACATGTGGAAGATTAAGGCTGATGTGGTCCCCGATCTATGTGGGGATATTATAAATATATATATCTGTACTGCATATATATATATATATATATATATATATATATATATATATATATATATATATATATATATATATATATATATATATATATATATATATATATATATATATATATATATATATATATATATATACACACACGCCAGTGTTTATTTTTCATCCCATCCAAAGAAGAACAGAAGAGACCGTGGTTGCATTTCATTTTTAATGGCTATGTGCGGCTACATCACCTGCACATTTGTTTGTGTGTGAAACCACTTCACTCCAGCCTGTTTTAGCAATGAGGGTCAGTCCAGAAGTGGCTTTGCCTGAGACTGATCCTCATTCAAGGATCACTCCCAACCATACGGGACCAAGGAACTGCACCCTGGTTACAGGTAAGTCTCACCACATATATCTTTTTTGCAGTTGTCCGTTAGCATGAGTGATCGAGTTCTATTTGGCTAACTAGGTAGTACTGCTTTGTTTCGCATTTGCGTGTGTGTGCTCCAACACGTGTGTGTGCTGGACCTACAGTATCTAGCTAAAACACACGTAAGTTGGTCTCATATTTTCTTATTGTTTGTTAGCATGAATGAAGTCATGTTATGCTAGGCTATGTAAGGAGGTCTCCTTTGTTTCGCGTTTGTATATTGCGTGTGTGCGTGCACGCCCGATCATGAGTGTGTGTGCTGGACCTACAGTAGGTACAACCCACATAAGTTGGTCTGAGTCATTTTATTCATTTGGAGCATATCCCAGCGGCATAGGGCGTGAGGCGGGGGACACTCCGGGCACGACGCCAGTGCACCACGGAGCCACATACAAAGACATACAAACATGCACACACATTCCTACGGGCAATGTGGGACCGGCCAATCAACCTGAAGCGCATGCTTTTGGAGGGGGGAGGAAGCCGGAGAACCTGGAGAGAACCCACGCAGACACGGGGAGAACATGAGAACTCTGCACGGAGGGGGACTCGAACCCGGACCCACCGTGTTGTGAGGCGACAGCACTACCCACTGCGCCACCGTGCCGCCCTAAGTTGGTCTCATATTTTCTTATTTTTTGTTAGCATGAAGTCCTGTTATGCTAGGCTATGTAGGGAGGTCTCCTTTGTTTCAAGTTTGCGTGTTGCGTATGTGCGCGCACACTCCAACACGTGTGTAAGTGCCGGACCTACAATATAAAGCTAAAACGCACGTAAGTTGATCTCATATTTTGTTTCTTATTATCTGTCAGCATAAATAAAGTCAACTTATGCTAGGGTAAGCAGGGGGTTGTGCTTTGTTTCGTATTGCGTGTGTGCGAGCACATGTTAGAGTTGCTTGTTTGTTGGTCGTCATAGCGACAACGCACACAGGTCTGTCCTCCTTATCCAAAATCACAACACTGGTGTCCTGAAATTAGTGTCCCTCTTCCTTGTGCATCCATTCAGCCTACAGCTTCAAGGGACATGGGGGGCCAAACTGACCCAGTGGACACCCATACTGGTGGTACACAGCTGTCCTTCAGGACTCTTCATTCCCTCTATAGAAGTAAAGGGATGTACAAGTCATATTCCATACAATGTTTTAATAAAATTGGTTAAATAGACTTTCTAAATATTGTTGTCTACAGGTGTTGTGAATGCACGTGTTGATAGTAGTTCAGTGAAAAATAAGTGTTCTGTATTAGAATATTCCAGCAAGACGGTAAGTGTTTAGTATAAAATTTTTTGAGACCGATTCATGTATGCCATATGATATTGCTTTGGCTCCTTATTTCGTTACGTTTGGTGTAGCCCTCTACAAGATCCACTTTCCAAAGGCTTTTGAAGGGACAATGAGTCAAACCTCACGAGACAGAGCCAACATTCTGTTAGTGTTGCAATATTTTAATATTTCAAAAATGATTTTTGAAATTCTGTTGGTAATTGCTCACAACAAAACACAGTAAAAAGTAACCATACAAATAAATTAGTAGCAAGTACCAGGATGTATTTTGAACACAATTTTTCTAAACAAAGAAATGAATCAAACAATATCAATAACAGTAAAGATATATCTTTGTGTTTTATTGAACAGGTTTTGTAGCTGACATGTTGGACCTCATATTTGACAAAGTCTTGGTGGACCCCATGCCATACACAAATGAGATGTTGTCCATTCCTCTCCCCGAGAATCTGTCTGCCCAGTATGAGTGTCCGGATAAGGAGGAGGTCATTACCAGCTACATGACCAGGTTCAACCCAGACTCGGTCTAAATCCAGGGTAGTGGTCTGTGTCTTCAGGAAACTCTCTGCGTCTGTGAAGGACCACACAGGCTGGGATGACGACCCGGATTCTGCACCCTAAGTAGCCCCAGCACCAGCCAACAAAGGTGCGATAGGCCAGATGTCTGCACCGTCTACAGAAAAAGGACACAATTATTTATTTCACAATGTTTTCAATCCTGAGTATTAAACTGTTGTTGATCTCCTGATAGGATGGCCCTGTGTTCTCATTATTGTTACTGGATGTATAGTTTTATGTAAATAAATGCTTGTATATGTTAACAGAAATGGATTGTGAATACCAAAAGATGTTCAACATGTCTATTAAGACAAATCAAGGTGTCGCAATTACAATATATTGGACTTTGTTGTCCCTATATTTGTCATGTGTTACTGCCTGATGGAGCAAAATAAGACATAACTGTATTTTTTATTCTGACATTTTTCAAAGAACGACTTACCGATGTATTGGTCTCAGTACGTGAAGGGCCGTACTCACCCTTAGCACGTGACCGGCCGTTTGTAGGGTGTACATGTTTAGGGTCACAGGCTGGAACCCAGGATGTTGGGTCATGCACGGAACCTCATCAACCTCCTGAAGACGGCTCCTGACCTACAGTGAAAAACATGGTAAAGGTTATTTGAATTTATAATTGTAAAAGTAGCCAAACAGAGACATAACTTTTTGGTTTAGCTGTGAGCTTGCTACCTGTGGTATCTCCAAACAGCAGATGTTTTCTGCTTCTGTTGGCATCTGTTCAGTGTCCACAGGAACACCTGTACAATAACCAGAAGGTGAAGACATCTCAAAATAGAGTAGATAAGGGCATCACTGCAATGTGGTGACATCATTTCACCATTAACCTGGTGTGATGTGACAAGTGTGTCTTGTCACAGAGGACTGCTTCAAATATTTTCCAGCTTAGTAACGGGTTAAATCAATGTGATATAAAAATAAAGTAACTTAGCCGTGAGCAGAAGCTAGCATTAGCCACATGGTAATAACTATCAGAACCACCAGACTTCACTGTCACTTATAGAAATACAGCAACATTTTAGCAGTCAACACATCTGTACATGTACAAAATACATAATAAGTAGGGATGAGCGAGTACACCACTATCTGTATCTGTATCTGTTCAACCAACTAGATTATCTGTATCCGTATCTGTATTCGGAATGGGCGGGGCTTAAACCAGAAGTGGGTGTGGTTTGACCGGAAATGGGTGGGTCTTAAATCACTACATTGTTTTAAGTCTAAAATTGATATGGATTGATCACAAGTTGCTGTATTTTTGCTTATTTTAAAACTATTTACAGAACAGCCTCAAAATTGAAATTCAAATAAATGTTTTTGATCACAAAAGTAAGAGAACTATTTACAGAACAAGTTTTTTATGGAACTGAACATGAATATTCTTAAGTCTATGAATGAATATTTACTGAAGAGCCTCAGAATTGAGATTCAACGCTTTTTGATCACAATAGTAAGGAACTATATATAGAACGAGTAAACACAAAGCGCATTAATGAAGTGCATGCGATAGGAAATTATCAACTACGAAGTATTCATGAACAAGAATTGTCATACTCAACAAAACTTTTTAATTTTTTTCCGTCTTTTTCATTTAAATTTTTTTCTAGTACTTTTTTTTCAATTATTTATTTTTAGTACCTAATGCTATTGCCATTTTTTTCACATAAAGATAAACAATACTGATTATGGTGTGTGCGTGTGTGTGTGTGTGTGTGTGTGTGTGTGTGTAGGTGTGTGTGTGTGTGTGTGTGTGTGTGTGTGTGTGTGTGTGCGCGTGCACATGCTATGTCTCAGTTAAAATATTAAGTATAGACATTGTTAATTTGAACAGAGTTTAGAACAGGTAAAAATAGACTTTAACACCGAGGCAGGGGTTAAATGCACACGTACGTGCAACAAAAAAACAAAAAAAAACAAAGTTCACCACATAACCAAACACCAAAATAGAGGCAAGCTGAAGAAAATCTAATAAGGACGTGAGCAACAGTGAAGCCACGAACAGAGAGATCAGTAACTGCGTGTACCGGAGACAGAGAGTGGGACAGGGAAACTCCGCTCTAACTGCAGCGACTAGGGAGGGGCGGGAACTATGTGTGACTGGCCAATCACAGAGCGTGACAACAGTCCGTCTGATTTTCCTTCAGTCCGATCACGAGTGTTAACGGGCTTTATTCGTATTCGTACTCGTACTCGTCAAAATGCATTAACCGTACCGGATACTCGTATGAAACGAGTATCCGGCTCAACCCTAATAATAAGACATATGACATTATTACTGTGCGATAAGAGGCGGGAGTAGAAAAAAAGTAGCTACCGGACGATGCTAACGTCCTGTGATTACAGGTTACAAAACACAAAACAACACAGAACAACTAAGTAAAGTTCACACTCCTGTCACACTGCTGCAGTATTTTTCCACTCTCCCTCCCTCTGCTCCACTCTACCTGCCGGCCACGCCTACTGCACCAGCCCACTCTGCTCACCTGCTGCAGATCACTGCAATCAGGCCTGCATATAGTCTCTCCAGCACCTTCACTCCTTGCCAGATTGTTCTTCAGCGTCATGCGAGACTTTCCAGCGTTCATTTCTTGTCTGATCTCCCGGTGTCGACTCTGCCTGTCCCTGACCTGCCATCCTCGTCTGTCTCCCGGTAAACTCACCTGCCTTCTGTCCCTGACCTCGTGCTCTGCCTCAGCGTCTCTGGTATCTGTCTGCTCGTCTGGTTTTGACTCCTCCGCCTGACCTCGTCTCCCCTCCTGCCCGCTCCCCAACGGTGCCTCTGTCTTCTCTGACTGCTCACCTGGCTACGACCCCCCCCCCCCCCCCCGCCTGTCCCCGACCTCTCTTCAGCCTACTCCTCATCGGCCTCACAGCACGTGGAGCCGGCTCTCCAGAACGCAGAGCATCCTGCTCATCTTCCTGGAAATAATAAAGGTCATTATCAAATGTTCCTGTGCACCTGTGTACTGCATTTGGGTCCAAACAACACCCATTACACGTACTAACCAATCAGAAACGTCCTGCTGCAGCCGCACAGTCGCTGTTTCTTCAGGAGCCCCCACTTCTGGGTCCGACTCAGGGTCATAAATGTACGGCGACACGACGGCTCCTCCAAACGCCATGATAACAAACGTAAAGCCGGTCAGTGTCCCGTTAGCCTAACGCTCACCTTCAGAGGGGCGTGACCCAGGTGAAGGAGGCGTTGACCAACGGAGCTCATTAGCATACTACAGCCGGAGGCCTGAAACGAAGCGTTTTGTGAGGAGCTCAGATGAGCGATTTTAAAACACTGATATTTAGGACTACAGATCACTTTAGGTCAAAATATTTGGAATACAGACTAGTTGTACATCTGGCAGCTGAATGACATTAAGTTAAAAATACATAATATGGGACCTTTAATTTCTAACAATATATATATACACACACACACATTCCTGTACATACTGCCTAGTGAGGACCGCATGAGTACCCCTAAAAAGTAAGAACCACCATTTCTGCTTGACATAGGAACACAGAAAAAAACATTTTTGAACTCAGGGTCATTCCCTCACCCAATATACTTACTTAAATTTTATTAAACGTCAGGATTTAGAAAAAGGTTTTTGACCATCCAAGTGAGGACCTTGCCCTGACTCTAAGCATTAATGATTTGAAGTAGCTCATCAAGGATGCCATTTCCATTAAATATATATATATAAATGCAAATTTGTCATGACAAATGTTTTTTTTTTTTTTTTTTACTTCACTTACAGAATTAGAATAGTTGTCCACACCAGTTTTTGAGGTGCCAGTCAACAAAACTTAATTGTTGGTCACGCAATTTGATTAAATATGATTAAGATCATTTTTGATAGAGGAGAAATTTTACAATCAATTGGCTGTCAGCAAAAGTGTACAGTTCTTTCAGAAAGTCCAGTCGCACAATGTTTAACAAAAACATGGCAGACACAATCAAAAATGAACAGAACAGTAATATCTAGTGAGTACTAGATTATTAGTCTTATCAACCAAATAATCCAGTGACAAATCTACTAAATTGTGCAAGGTAGATACTTTTTAAATTTAGCTTTATAGTCTTTTGCCTAAAATGTTTTAAAATTTACATTTTAGTCAACATAGTCTACCATAATTTAAGTAGACTAAAATATGAAGTGTTAAGGGTCAGACATTTTTATGTTTCCCATTATTTCTGGTCATGTTTTCCTCATCGATAAAATGAAACATCTAATAACCCTGTATTCAATACTAGTAAAGTTTAAATGTATAAATGAACAGAAAAAAAAACAAGTTGTGTGTGAAATGCAGTCACCTTTATTATTTTTATTTTTACCTCTTACTCTCTCCCCCTAATCTCCTTGCCCTTATGTTGATTTCCCCATTCTGTTGACCTCCCTTCAAAATTTAAGCTGTCTCTTGATTTTTGCGATTTCATTATAAACAAAATATTTGACATCTCTCCATGTCCGGGCTTTTAGGGCTGGGAACTCTTTTGCAATGCACATAAGGCAGTCCTGCTTTCCAGGAACCTTTTTAGTGTGATAAACTTTGTGAGGAGACATTTCACTGCCTTCCCTTCCTCCTCAGTCCAGGGTCTCTTTCCTTGTTTTGTGGCTTCTGGAGAATCTATAAAACAAAAACCAAAATGAGTTTATTAGAGGTTGAGCTGAGTCTAAACTAAGACTTTATTGATGTTGCACTACCATCTGACCCCTGCCCTTGACTAATAACAGTAATAGAATAAAAAATATAAAAGTTGCATTGATTCACTTCTTATAAGGCATGATTTAAACACCCATAACTTTGTTGATTGGAAGGACACCTTAGTAATAAGTACAGTCAAGATATGATTCGTGTGCATTGTGCACTTCACAGCATTTTTTAAATATTCAGTTTACTTAAACTCAGCTTTGTTAATTATTTTTTCTAATACAATCTATTGTGTGTCCCAAATATCAATGTGTTGTCGAATCCAAAAACATTTAAATTAGGATCAAGACAATTCTTACATGCAGACAATGGCAGTAATAAAATGCCAGCAACCATTAAACCCTAAAGAAGATTCAGATGCATCAGACAGTACATCCGTGAGGCGACTTGGCCTCACAGCCTTCCTCAGTTGTTTTTTCAAAAAAGGTAGGGGGACTTTACATTACATCCGCATACAACTTGTTACTGAGTGGTGAGATTACTTTATGTACTTTCACATATCAGTCTTAAATCACCACCGTTAAATCCCTGTCAGCTGTTTCAAAGGCTGTTGAAACTACCGCTGAAACAAACCCGTGGTGTTACAGTTAATAAAAGCTGTAACACCATGGCCTCATGCACGTTTCTATGGGTGTATCAATCTTTATTTTGAGAAATGTATTTTAATTTTTAAACTTTACCTTGTTTAAACAATTTTACATATGTAATTTTGACTACTTGCCATCTATTGCGGCTGACAAATGAATGACAAAACAGCCGCCATAGGCTAATCACAGGAGTTAACCGATGACGTGCGATCCGATTGATTGCAATTTACTTCTTCATCTCATCAATAATCTTTGTTTCTTGATATGCTGCACTGCAATCAACAGTCATTCTTGATGCCCATAAAACAAAGACAATAATACAGATAATCAAAATCCAAATGCAAGCGGTCAACAGAAAGTTTCACCCCAGTGTTCACCCACGTCATAATCAACAAGCAACCCGTGAAAAAAGGTGAGTAGCATTAATTACTAACTTCTAAGACAAACCCCCAGTGCCACTCCTCCCACCACAATCCAATACCCACACATGCACCATCAGGCACATATACATGCGTCCAACACTCATGGATGGCTCCTACACCATCAGCTGAAAAATGTCCTTTATGAAATCCTCTGAAATCAACCTCCTTTGTCAATGAAGGTTTAGGGTTACTTTTGTTGAAAAGATGTGAACACATCTCTCAATCTCTCAATAAAAAATGCAAGATTTAAAAGTTTCTAGGCAGAGGTGGTTGACCTTTTTCTATTTATGTTAACATGGTAATAGATTACTGTTCTAAAAGGAATGAAAATTCAAGCATACCTTTAAGTTAAGGCAAAGATGGCGCCAGTGTGTCAGGCGATCCATCACTTGCTCAAGCTATTGTGTGTTTTTCTGTTGTTTTACTCATTTTTACATACACTGTTAACACTCTACTGGTGTATTATCATCAGACGCTGCTAGATCTGAGAAGAGATGTTTCCAGGTCCAGCTATTGCGGGCAGAGAACTGAGCCTTACATTCTCTCTGATATCCCCCACACCTGCGCCGCACTGTTGCGCCGTGGAAACGACGCCGTGGAAACGACGCCGTCGCTGACACCAGGGGAAGCGTAGCTTTGTGAGGCTGAGGGCCGGGTTGGTGAGCCCCATCGAGCCGAATACGGATCCGGACCTCGCCTGTGTGTCTCTCGACATTTCCAGGACCCAGTTGCTCCCTGCCTGGTACCGGTGGTGGGCTCAGGTGTGGTGTCCGGTTACCGTGGACCCTGCTCTCCTCATCTCCGCTGGTGTGGAGTGAATGTGGGGAACGTACGGCCGCTCTGTCGGGCATCCTCGTCTGCTGCTGGACCCGACCCACCGGCTCCTGCTAGGTTCGGCCCGGTTAACGCCAGATCACTCGGCAATAAGTCATTTATTCTTAAGGATTTCTTCACGGTGCGGAAATTGGATTTCTTCTTCATCTCTGAGACGTGGCTGGGTGTCGGTGAGACCTCTGTTTTTACTGAACTTTTACCTGACAAGTGTTCTTATTTTAACTGTCCCCGGATGACTGGCCGAGGAGGAGGAATTGCGACTTTTTAAAAGTGACTTTAAGTCTTGACAGATATCACCATCATCCTCTCCCACCAGCTTTGAGCTGAGCTTGTTTGAGGTGGGTCATCCTCACATGGTGCTGTGTGCTGTGGTCTATCGGTCTCCAAAGCATAACAGCGACTTTTTAACAGACTTCTCTTCTTTTCTGGCTGATATTATGCCAAAATATGACCGTGTCGTGGTTGTTGGGGATTTTAACATTCATGTGTGCTGCCTTAAAAACCCTCTGGCGCAGGACTTTTTAAATCTTATTGACTCTTTTAATCTTGTTCAGTCTGTTCTGGGTCCTACACACGAACGTGGTCACAAGCTTGATCTGGTTTTATCTTATGGTTTATCTTATGTTTTTAACCTGGAGATCTGTGAGATGTTTTTCTCAGATCACAAACCCATACTGTTTGAAGCTGCTATTCACTTTCACACAGTTAAAACTCGCACGTCTGCTCGCAGATGTCGAGTTGTTAACCCATCCACTGCTGCTCTCTTCTCGGTGGCTTTTGGACAGAGGTGTGCAATTCCGGAATCAGTCGATGAGGATACAGACGCTCTTAACTCCTGGTTTCTTGGCATCTGTCAGATTGCCATTGATGTTGCAGCTCCACTGAAGACCAACGACCTAAAACTGTATCGGAGCTCTGGCTGAATGCAACAACCTGTGCTGCCTGACAGGAGTGTAGAAGAGCAGAACGAAAATGGAAAAAGGACAACCTACAAGTGTCGTTTCAAATATTGAGGGATGGTTGGCGTAGTTACCAAAAATCTGTGAATGACACCAAAAGACAATATTTCTGTGGCCTTGTTGTTTCAAACTCACACACCTTGTGTGTTGTTTAAAGTTATTAACTCCGCTCTGAAGCCACCACCGACTGTTGGAACCGACACCTCTCCTGCACTGTGTGAAATGTTTCTCAGCTTCTTCATTAGTAAAGTGTCTACAGCCAGAGCACTTGTTTCACCTCCATCCACTGACCCCTCAGTCCCAGTCTCCTGCACTACAGTGTTCAATACTTTTGAAGCTGTGACCCTGCCACATGTACAAGAAATTGTTACTCGTTTGAAGCCCTCTGGTTCTCCTGAGGATGCTGTTCCTCCTCGACTTTTTAAGGAAGTTTTCCAGGTTGTTGGTCCATCTTTTCTTGCTGTTATTAATAGCAGTTTGTCTTCTGGAGTGGTCCCTGCCAATTTTAAACATGCTGTGGTTCACCCTTGCTTAAAAAATCTGGGCTGCATCCCACAATAATGACAAATTTTAGACCCATCTCGAAACTACCTTTTATTTCGAAAATCTTAGAAAAGATCGTGTACTCCCAGCTAATGGACTTTTTAAATGATCATAATATCTTAGAGATTTTCCAATCTCGTTTTAAGCCATTGCACAGCACTGAATTGGCACTTTTAGAAGTTTTTAATGATATCTTTTTAGCGAGACTCAGGTCATTGCGTTGTACTTGTACTCCTTGACCTGACATTTGACACAGTGGACCATGATATCCTGATTGCTCGCTTGGAGCAGTGGGTGGGCATTCGTGGCACAGCACTCAGATGGTTTAGATCATATTCATCTCAGCGAACATTCTGTGTCAGTCTTGATGATTGTGTGTCCTCCACTGCCCCTCTTTCTTGTGGGGTACCTCAGGGCTCTGTGCTTGGCCCTCTGTTATTCTCGCTGTACTTACTCCCACTTGGTGCAATTTTAAGAAAACATGGTATCTCTTTTCACTGTTATGCTGATGATACTTAGATATATGTGCCTCTAAAATAGTCTGACTACAGTATAAAGCTGCTCCCTGATTGTTCATGTGACATTCAAACCTGGATGTCTCTGAATTTTCTTAATTTTAATCAAAAAAAGACTGAAGCCATGATATTTGGTGGCACTTCTGAAACCCCGATGATCAATCTTGATTGGTTGGCAAGGTACAACAAGACAGTCACGAACAACTTGGGGATAAAAAAGGATAAAGAGCTTAAATTTGACAGTCAGATTAAAGCAGTGGTGAAATCTAGCTTTTTCCAGTTGAGGCAGTTGGAAAAATGAAATCCATTTTAGGGAAAAAACATTTTGAGACAGTAATCCACGCCTTTGTGACCACTCGGCTAGATTACTGTAACAGACTTTATGTGGGGGTTAGTGGGTCCTCCATTGCCCGCCTTCAACTGGTCTAGAATGCTGCTGCCCATACATTTTAGGATTCATTTTAAATTCCTTTTATTTGCTTTTAAAGCCATAAATGGCCTCGCCCCACCTTACCTCTCTGAGCTACTCCACCCATTCACGCCCATTGGCTCTCTCAGGTCAGCTGACCAGCTGCTCCTTATGCAGCCTCTGAAGCTCAGAGGGGAATGTGGGTTCTCATTTTCAGATCCTAAATTATGGAATGGGCTCCCACTGCACATCAGGCAGGCTTCTTCACTGGTTCATTTTTAAACTCTTCTTAAAACCCACCTCTTCCCGAGTGTTTGACACCTTTTAGAGGGTTTTTGTGTATTATTTCACATTATTTTAATTTTTTTTATCTAATTTTATTTCCGCTTTTGACCTATTTTAAATTGTTTTATTGGATTTTTATTTTGATATTTTATTTAACTGCATTATGTTCATGGTTTTATGGCGTGTCTGTTCTGTTTTTTATCTAGTTGCTGTGCAGCACTTTGGAAACCTTGTGTTTATTTAAATTGTGCTATATAAATAAAGTGGATAGGATTGGATTGGAAGTTGTCTTCCACTAAAGAACTTTGGCTATACAGTGGGGGGGGGGAAAGTATTTAGTCATCCACTAATTGTGCAAGTTCTCCCACTTAAAAAGGAGACCTGTAATTGTCATCATAGGTATACCTCAACTACGAGAGACAGAATGAGAAAAATCCAGAAAATCACATTGTCTGAATTTTAAAGAATTTAATTGTAAATTATGGTGGAAGTATTTGGTCACCTACAAACCCGACATCCTTACTGTCGTGTATAACATTTTCAGTCTAAATCAGACATTAAAGAGACGACAAATTGAAGAGATGGTTTACACAAATGGACTAAAGTCTAAAGTCTGGTCAGTTTGGATTTTACAAGGATGCAAAGGGAATACTGATTAAAGATGGTCATTCTGTTTAAAACATGGAGCTGAAACAGTGCTTCAGAAACCAAGGGCTGCTGGTGACTTAGCTCTACCTAACTTAATGGTCTATTACTGGGCCACCGATATCCAGAAAATTTTGTTCTGGCTTCACTCCGAACTAGCAGAGAGCCCCTTGGCCTTGCTGTGTCCTGCAGCAGTGGGAAATTGAGCAACCACTTAAAGTTGCTTGTCATGTCTGACCTTCAGGCTAAGTAAGAACTGTGTGAATTGAGGGGAGTAATCCACACACACAGCATCAGTACAGAGCTCACAGACGACTCAACAACATGCCCCGCCATCTTTCATTGTGTCATCATTCTTTGCAGCTTAGGCACCGAACAGCATTTACTGCTTCATGAGAAATTAAGAATATATTGGTATTACATTGGCAAAACTCTGGCTGTTGTTGAATACTCTGAAAAGGGCTATAATTGGCCAATTTCATTCGACAGCCATTACATCGGTTAGGCTCTAATTGAAAACTGCTGAAACTCCTGAAGTTAGTGAGCTGACTGAGCAGGAGAGAATAAAAGTGAGAAGATACCTGTGCCATACCTGTGCTTTACCAGTATTTTCTGTTTAATATACAGTATAGATGTTTAAAAAAAATACCATTACTATTGGGGTTAAGCCGGATACTCGTTTCATACGAGTATCCGGTACGGTTAATGCATTTTGACGAGTTTGAGTACGAATACGAATAAAGCCCGTTAATACTCGTGATCGGACTGAAGGAAAATCAGACGGACTGTTGTCACGCTCTGTGATTGGCCAGTCACACATAGTTCCCGCCCCTCCCTACAGACTGCAGTTAGAGCGGAGTTTCCCTGTCCCACTCTCTGTCTCCGGTACACGCAGTTACTGATCTCTCTGTTCGTGGCTTCACTGTTGCTCACGTCCTTATTAGATTTTCTTCAGCTTGTCTCTATTTTGGTGTTTGTTTATGTGGTGAACTTTGTTTTTTTTGTTTTTTTGTTGCACGTACGTGTGCATTTAACCCCTGCCTCGGTGTTAAAGTCTTTTTTTTTACCTGTTCTAAACTCTGTTCAAATTACCAATGTCTATACTTAATATTTTAACTGAGACATAGCATGTGCACGCGCGCACACACACACACACACACACACCTACACACACACACACACACACACACACACACACACACACACACACACACACACACACCTACACACACACACACACACACACACACACACACACACACACACACACACACCTACACACACACACACACACACACACACACACACACACACACACACACACACACACACACACCATAATCAATATTGTTTAACTTTATGTGAAAAAAAAATGGCAATGGCATTAGGTACTAAAAATAAATAATAAATAAAAATAAATAAAAAAATAAAAAATAAATAATTGGAAAAAAAGGACTAGAAAAAAATTTAAATGAAAAAGAAGAAAAAAAATTGAAAAGTTTTGTTGAGTATGACAATTCTTGTTCATGCATACTTTGTAGTTAATTACTTTTTTTATTACATGCACTTCATTAATGCACTTTGTGTTTACTCGTTCTATATATAGTTCCTTTACTATTGTGATCAAAAGCGTTGAATCTCAATTCTGAGGCTCTTCGGTAAATATTCATTCATAGACTTAAGAATATTCATGTTCTGACTCAGTTCCATAAAAAACTTGTTCTGTAAATAGTTCTCTTACTTTTGTGATCAAAAACATTTATTTGAATTTCAATTTTGAGGCTGTTCAGTAAATAGTTTTAAAATAAACAATAAATACAGCAACTTGTGATCAATACATATCAATTTTAGACTTAAAACAATGTGGTGATTTAAGCCGCACCCATTTTTGGTCAAACCACACCCACTTCCGGTTTAAGCTCCGCCCATTCCGAATACAGATACGGATACAGATAATCTAGTTGGTTGAACAGATACAGATACAGATAGTGGTGTACTCGCTCATCCCTAATTACTATCATTCTGGAGAATATTCTTGTCATTCTCTTGTTGTTATTTGCTGTTTTTCAGTAGTTAGTAATTGATCATCTTGCTTTGGTATTGTGTGTAAATTTTTTATTTGGCAATCCGTTAATTGTAAGAAAATCCTTTATATTTACTAATCTCCTCTGATGTATCAGTCCATCTGGTTTTATGTTAATTCCTTTTACTCTTTTTGGGCCATGGACATAACAAAATGTACAAAAAACAAGGACTTCAAATAAAATTTGAATTTAGTTACTGATGTCAGATTTATAACACCCTACTCATGCCAATGTTTTAGACTCACCCAAACCACATCATGCATCTTAAATTCAACAAAATTACAGTGAAATAGGATCAGAGTGAGATAGAAAACATTACCTGTGTTTTCAGTGCCTGGACCAGTTTTGTTTGAGACTACCTTTTGCAGCCCACTGTTGCTTCGTTGCAACTCTCCATCTTTGCAGAATGATGTTTTAGTCAAATTAAATTGCTTACATCTCAGAAACAGGGCGGCACGGTGGCGCAGTGGGTAGCGCTGTCGCCTCACAACACGGCGGACCTGGGTTCGAGTCCCGCTCTGTGCGGAGTTCGCATGCTCTCCCCGTGTCTGCGTGGGTTCTCTCCAGGTTCTCCGACTTCCTCCCACCTCCAAAAGCATGCGCTTTAGGTTGATTGGCCGGTCCCAAATTGACCCTAGGAGTGAATGTGTGTGTGAGTGGTTGTTTGTCTCTGTGTGGCTCCGCGGTACACTGGCGTCGTGCCCGGAGTGTCCCCCGCCTCACGCCCTGAGACTGCCGAGATAGGCACCAGCTCCCCGCTTAATCCGCTGACGCGGGTCGCGGGTTAAGATCATGACTGACTGACATCTCAGAAACAACAATGGTGGAGTGAAAGAAAATTGAAATAATTAGAAAAGTGTTACCTGTGTCTGCATCATCTTGTCTTCTTGCAAGTGACATCACAGATGAATGTGGCACCTCTTTATGAAAGATGACAATAAAAACAATAAAGATGACAATAAAAACCATAGGTTGAGACAACATTCTTGTGTAATTCTTGTGGAATTACCAGAGTCATCATCATGTTCATGTCTTCTTCTTTTGACTGTCTGTTTCCTTTGAACTGATGACCTTGTGGCAGATAGCTGTCCTCCATCTGATGAAGCGTACACGAAAAACACACGCACAAAAATGAAAAATTGTTACCATTTTTTTTAAAGAAATACATATAAACCCACATTAATGTAGCTGCAAGAGGGCACAAGCCAGTGTCTTATTGTGCCGGTCCCAAGCCCGGATAAATACAGAGGGTTGCGTCAGGAAGGGCATCCGGCGTAAAACTTTTGCGAAATCAAAGATGCGAATCAAACCTATGACTTCCATACCGGATCGGTCGAGGCCCGGGTTAACAACGACCGCCATCGGCGCTGTTGACCTACAGGGCGCCGGTGGAAATTGGATTACTGTTGGTCGAAGAAGGAGAGGAGAAAAGTGTGTTCGCACGAATAAAGAGAAGAGGAGCGCCAAGAGTATAGGACTGAGAGGAGGGACGTTGAATGTTGGAACTATGACAGGAAAAGGTAGAGAGTTGGTCGACATGATGCAGAGGAGGAAGGTAGACATACTGTGTGTCCAGGAGACCAGGTGGAACGGTAGCAAGGCTAGAAGTTTAGGAGCAGGGTTCAAGTTGTTCTATCATGGTGTAGATAGAAAGAGAAATGGAGTAGGAGTTATCTTGAAGGAGGAGTTTGTTAGGAACGTCCTGGAGGTAAAAAGAGTGTCAGATAGAGTGATGAGTCTGAAGCTAGAAATAGAAGGTGTGATGTTCAATGTTGTTAGTGGGTATGCCCCACAGGTAGGATGTGAGCTGGAGGAAAAGGAGAAATTCTGGTTGGACTTTGATGAAGTGATGCAGAGCATACCTAGAAGTGAGAGAGTTGTCATTGGTGCAGACTTCAATGGACATGTTGGTGCAGGTAACAGAGGTGATGAGGAAGTGATGGGCAGGTTTGGTATCCAGGAGAGGAACGCAGAAGGACAGATGGTAGTTGACTTTGCAAAAAGGATGGAAATGGCTGTAGTGAATACTTTCTTCCAGAAGAGGCAGGAACATAGGGTGACCTATAAGAGTGGTGGTAGGAGCACACAGGTAGACTACATCTTGTGTAGACGATGTAACCTGAAGGAGATCAGTGACTGTAAAGTAGTGGTAGGCGAGAGTGTAGCCAAACAGCATAGGATGGTGGTGTGTAGGATGACTCTGGTGGTGAGGAAGATGAAGAGGACAAAAGCAGAGCAGAGGACGAAATGGTGGAAGCTAAAAAAGGAAGAGTGTTGCATGACCTTTAGGAAGGAGTTAAGACAGGCTCTGGGTGGTCAGGAGGTGCTTCCAGATGACTGGACAACTACAGCTAATGTGATCAGGGAGACAGGTAGGAGAGTATTTGGTGTGTCATCTGGAAGGAAAGTAGATAAGGAGACTTGGTGGTGGAGTGAGGAGGTACAGGAGTGTATACAGAGAAAGAGGTTAGCTAAGAAGAAGTGGGACACTGAGAGGACTGAGGAGAGTAGACAGGAGTACAGGGAGATGCAGCTTAAGGTGAAGGTAGAGGTAGCAAAGGCCAAACAAGAAGCTTATGATGACTTGTATGCTAGGTTGGACAGTAAGGAGGGAGAGACTGATCTATACAGGCTGGCAAGACAGAGAGACAGAGATGGGAAGGACGTGCAGCAGGTTAGGGTGATTAAGGATAGGGATGGAAGTCTATTGACAGGTGCCAGCAGTGTGATGGGAAGATGGAAAGAGTACTTTGAAGAGTTGATGAACGTGAAAAATGAGAGAGAACAAAGACTAGAATAGGTGACTGTTGTGGACCAGGATGTAGCAAAGATTAGCCAGGATGAAGTGAGGAGAGCACTGAAGAGGATGAAGAGTGGAAAGGCAGTCGGTCCTGATGATATACCTGTAGAGGTTTGGAAGTGTCTAGGAGAGGTGGCAGTAGAGTTTCTGACTGGGTTGTTCAACAGGATCTTAGATAGTGAGAAGATGCCTGAGGAGTGGAGGAGAAGTGTGCTGGTGCCCATTTTTAAGAACAAGGGAGATGTACAGAGTTGTGGCAACTACAGAGGAATAAAGCTGATGAGCCATACAATGAAGTTATGGGAAAGAGTAGTGGAAGCTAGACTAAGTGCAGAAGTGAGCATTTGTGAGCAGCAGTATGGTTTCATGCCAAAAAAGAGTACTACAGATGCAGTATTTGCTTTGAGGATGTTGATAGAGAAGTACAGAGAAGGCCAGAGGGAGCTGCATTGTGTTTTTGTAGATCTGGAGAAAGCTTATGACAGGGTGCCCAGAGAGGAACTGTGGTATTGTATGAGGAAGTCTGGAGTGGCAGAGAAGTATGTTAGAGCGGAGCAGGACATGTATGAGGACTGTAAGACAGTGGTGAGGTGTGCTGTAGGTGTGACAGAAGAGTTCAAGGTGGAGGTGGGACTGCATCAGGGATCAGCTCTGAGCCCCTTCTTGTTCGCTATGGTGATGGACAGGCTGACAGACGAGGTTAGACAGGAATCTCCATGGACTATGATGTTTGCAGATGACATTGTGATCTGCAGTGAGAGTAGGGAACAGGTGGAGGAGAAGCTAGAGAGGTGGAGGTTTGTCCTGGAAAGGAGAGGAATGAAGGTTAGCCGCAGTAAGACAGAGTACATGTGTGTGAATGAGAGGGACCATTCACACACAAGCAGTCAACTTACACAAATGTAGGAGGGGCGTGGCCTGGAATGCAGAAGGGCGTGGTCTGGAATGCAGGAGGGCGTGGTTTCGAACCCCAGACATGGCGGACTATACATGCTATATCAGCCTACCTCAATCATGAGCGAACACAATAAAGATAGAGTCACACCGGCTCGGACGTCGCCCTGGTCAACAAGGTTTGCGTCAGTTGCTAGGGAACCAGGACAATCTGATGAGAAATGGCTTACTGGAACAAGACATACATGGACAAGGGCGGAGAATACGGAGTTGTTGGAATGCTACTACACAAGTAATCCCAGAGAGAGGGGATATATGGGGCGGATGTGGGACCAATGGATGCCTCGAAACCCACAATCAAGGCTAACAAAGAAACAGCTGTAAGCACAGTGTTCCAACATCCGTAACCGAAAACTGCTGTCACAACTAGAGATAGATGAAATACTACAACAATGCTACGGCAAGGGGGAGCCAGGACGCCAGGTCACCATCCCCCCCACAATCTGAGATTGGGTACCAAGGCCCAAGAGACATAGACAGCCTCAATACAAGAGCTGCTGACCTGAGAAGGAAGATTGTGATCCAAATACCGACAAATACCTCCGACAAATACCAAAGCTAAGTACCTTCAGAAGATCTGCTCGAAGATGTGAATGGGATATAAGATCAACACAGGGCATAACAAACAATATCCTCCATGGAAGAGACAGTTAGAGGCCAAGATAAAGGCGACACGGAGAGAAGTCAGCCAGCTAACCGAGCTACAGAAGGGGAACATGGTGAATAAAGGGGTACCCAGGAAATACAGCAAGCTCTCCATACCTGAAGCACTCGAAACTGCCAAACAGAGACTAACGGCTACCCGACTGAAGAGATACACCAAGGAGATAGAGGCCAGGAGAATAAACAAGACCTTCTCCACTCAACCAGCAAATAGCATCCAGTCAGACCCACCAAGCTGAGGTAGAGAAAGAGAAGCATCACACAACACCGATGCCCAGTGGCTAGTGGACCTGAGGACTGACCACAGCTGCCACCCAGAACAAGAACCAGTAACCATCTCAATGGCAGACATCCAAGAAAGAGTGTCAAAGATGAAGAGTTGGTCAGCACCGGGCCCCGATGTATCCATACATACTGGCTAAAGAAGCTGACAGCACTCCATGAGCGTCTAGCAGCACAGATGAACCAGCTGCTAAGGGATGGGACGCACCCAGAATGGTTGACTGAAGGCAGGACAGTCCTGATCATGAAAGACCCACAAAAGTCATCTACCCCATCCAACTACCGGCCAATAACCTGTCTCTGTACAACATGGAAGCTCCTGTCAGGCATCATGGCGGCTAAGATGAGTGGGCACATGGATCAATATATGAGCGGGACACAGAAAAGAGTTGGTAGTAACACCAGGGGAGCCAAGCACCAGCTACTGGTGGACAGAGCAGTACACAGAGACTGTAAGAATAGGCAGACCAACTTGTGCACCGCCTGGATAGATTACCAGAAAGCCTACGATTCAATGCCACACACATGGATACTGGAATGTCTGGAACTGTATAAGATCAACAGGACACTAAGAGCCTTCATCAAGAACTCAATGGGAATGTGGAAGACAACCCTGGAGACTAACTCCAAGCCAATTGCCCAAGTTAACATCAAGTGCGGCACATACCAAGGGGATGCACTATCACCACTGCTGTTCTGCATAGGCCTGAACCCCCTCAGTCACATCATCACAAAGAGTGGCTATGGATACCGATTCCAAAGCGGGACAACAATCAGCCATCTCCTCTACATGGATGACATCAAGCTGTATGCCAGGAATGAGCGAGAAATTGACAAACTGATCCACACCACCAGGATCTACAGCGACGACATAGGGATGTCATTCGGATTAGACAAATGTGGCCAGATGGTATCAAGAAGAGGCAAGATGATCAGAACTGAAGGGGTTGACCTACCAGGGGGCAGGATAGAAGACATCAAGGACAGCTACAAATACCTTGGAATCCCACAGGCTAATGGCAATCATGAGGAGGCCGCAAGGAAGTCATCCACAGCCAAATACCTCCAGAGTGTAAGGCAAGTCCTGAGAAGTCAACTGAAAGGTAAGAACAAGGTCCGAGCCATCAACATGTATGCACTCCCAGTCATCAGATACCCCGCTGGGATCATAAGCTGGCCAAAGGAGGAGATAGAAGCCACAGATATCAAGACTAGAAAGCTCCTCACCATGCATGGAGGGTTTCACCCCAAGTCCAGCACCCTGAGGCTGTACACTAAGCGAAAAGAGGGAGGCCGAGGACTAGTGAGCATTAGGGCCACTGTCCAGGATGAGACATCGAAAATCCAAGAGTACATCAGGAAGATGGCCCCAACAGATGAACTGCTCAGTGAATGCCTTAGACAGCAGAAACCTGAGGAGGAAGAGGAGGAGGAGGAGACAACATGGAGGGACAAGCCCTTACACGGCATGTACCACCATCAGATAGAGGAAGTGGCTGATATCAAGAAGACCTACCAATGGCTGGATAAAGCTGGACTGACAGACAGCACAGAGGCACTGATCATGGCAGCACAAGAACAGACCCTAAGTACAAGAGCAATAGAGACCAATATCTACCACAGTAGATCTGACCCAAGGTGCAGGCTATGTAAAGAAGCCCCAGAGTCGGTCCAGCATGTGGTAGCGGGGTGTAAGATGCTCGCCAACTCAGCATACATGGAAAGGCACAACCAAGTAGCCGTGATAGTGTACAGGAACATCTGTACCCAGTATGGACTAGAAGTACCCAAATCCCAATGGGACATACCACCAAAGGTGGTTGAGAACGACAAGGCTAAGATCCTGTGGGACTCCAGCTTCCAGACTGACAAACAGCTGCTGGCTAACAAACCAGACATAATGGTGGTGGACAAAGAGCAGAAGAGAGCAGTGGTGATAGATGTGGTGATTCCAGCTGACGCCAACATCAGGAAGAAGGAACACGAAAAGATTGAGAAGTATTAAGGGTTGAAAGAACAGCTGGAACAGATGTGGAAGGTCAAGGTTAATGTGGTCCCCGTGGCAGTAGGAGCACTTGGGGCAGTGACCCCCAAACTGGAAGAGTGGCTCCAGCAGATTCCTGGAACAACATCTGAAGCCTCAGTCCAGAAGAGCGCAGTCCGAGGAACAGCTACGATACTGAACCCTCAGACTCCCAGGCCTCTGGTAGAGGACCCGAGCTTGAGGAGGACACAGATACCACCCCACAAGGGTGAGAGGGACATTTTCTTTTTTAATATATACTATATAATATATATGTACATATATATATATATATATATATATATATATACATGTATATGTGTGTGTCTATATATATGTTTGGATGTGTATATTTACATATACTGTATATATGGACAATCACAACTTTACTTGTGAAGAACAGCTGTAAACATCTGATCAAGCAAATATTTTTTTCATCAAAAAGTATCCATGGGTAGTAGTTGTACGTCAACCAAGTTTAAATAAACTTAATTAGAGCTGTCAAGTTACAAATTGTATTGCCTTAATCAGAATAAGAGGGTGTGATTAATCTTCATAATAAAACAACTGTTTCTTCTACTCTTTTTATATTGGCAAGTTTATCTGCAACTAGCTAACATAAAGCTATTGTTAAGTATACAGACGTCACTAACTCTGGCTCTGAATTAAGAGTGAGAGGCTTCCATGTCAGCAAATATGCTGAAAACAGAAAAGATGATCGAAGTTAGTAGATGAGTTACTCATTTGATGTATTTTAAAATTAGTAAAACAATATGTCACATTTTAACCACAAACTCCTTTTCTGATTAAGGCACTTGTCCTTGATCTATTTCCATTACATTTAATCAACAGATGTTGTATGAGGATGGTGACAGGCAGCTGTCAATCAGGCTGCAGCGTCTTGCACACGGACACACAGCCCCGGTTGCAACACACAGTTGCTAAGAATTGTTTCTTTTTTTTAAGTATGTTTTATTCATTAATTACTAATCTAATTACTCTTATTAACTTCTGTGGTAAGCTGAGAAGGATGCTATGAAAAGCAAATGCAATAAAAAGCCCTGCTCAGAATGAACATACACCATGTATGTATGTATGTGCAGCTGTGTACCGTTACCATAGAAAGCACTCATTCTGGTTAAGTTGCCAGAGGTTGCATGCAAACTTGGACCTATTGGTGTTTTATTAACATTTGTTGCAACTTAGAACCCATTCATCTTATCAACATAAGGTCAAAATTGTGAATATGATTAATGTGAAAAATAGAAATTAAGGTTTCCAGATCACTCACAAGCGTTAACACTAAAGCATTAACCCCATTCCTAATATGACAACTAAAGTGATTTTTATTGCGTACAATCATCAGCTTCCTGTAGTCTGCCTGCATTTGATGTCCTTTTCTTCACACTTTTCATGCCATTTGGCTGGGGTCCGCTCCTTGTCAAAATAACAACAGTAGGAAATTTACACTTATTATTACAAAGAATATAAATGAGCAAAAAAAAAATGGAAAAGAAACACACAGACAGAATTACAGGCAGAGAGAGATGGAAACAAAGACAGCATTGTGTTATTGATTATACTAATTTACATACCACTAATGACAGAGTCCAATGCTTGCAGTCTCCTTTCTGTGACTCAGCTCAACCTTCCATGGCAAACAGGAGTTTGCCAATCTTGGCCACTTGGAATGTTTTATCTGTTTGCCCATAGTACTTGTACTCTAACATCATGTCCCATAAAACGAGCAACTTACTCGAGTTCCTGACTGTTAAGGTCAAGAAGCTGAAATAGGGTAGCTTCCTTAACTTTGCTGACCTCAGCAGTTCTGGATTTTTGGCCTTGCTCCCTTCTGCATATTTTCTGAGGCAGTCACACCCACGAAGATTGATTATTGTGCCAAGCCTTGCAAACAGACATGGATTCTCCTCAAGTATGCCAACTTCTCTCCGTTTTTCAATCAGGAAGTCAAGTGAAGCTTTTGTCCTTTCAAGAAGTAGGATGGGGACCTTTCTCCCTCTCTTTCCATGTGTCACCAAACGTGTCAGTCTGTTGCTCAGTTGTTTTTCCACAGCTGATAGGGTCTCATATATGTACTTATTTATAGGGCCAGTGTCTTTTAGATATGTCTCAAGGGTTAAACGTGATGCTTGTCCTTCACGCTTCTTGTTGACCATGATTATTTGTGCAAGAAGGCTCTAGCTCAACTTTCTGTAAACTTTAGTGCTCACATGCTCTGTTAACTCTGCCTTTGCCTCTTCCTCCACTTTCCTAAGGTATTTCTGTAGAGTGATTACATCCTCTGTCAGAGGTACATTGTCTTCTTTACCCCACTTCCGTTGCTCAATTGTGCTGTGAGCATTAGCCGACACGTAAGTGGACCAGGAATTATCCAGCAACTCCTTGAACTTTTTCGCCTTCTCTGCTCTGACATCAGACAGCATCAAGCAGTGACCTATCCAGGCCTCAGTTGCCCCTTTGAGTGAAAAGCCAATTTTAACAGCTGTAGATGGTTTTCCATATTCGTTCTTGTTTGCATCATAGTTTGACACATGCCTTGCTGCTTTAATTGCTAGTTTCAAACTTACTGGATCACAAAGGTCTTTAAGATTTTTGACATCCTTGTCAATCTCCTTGGCAGCCAGTACAAAGCGTCCCAGTTCCCTCAGCTTTTGTGCAATGTATCGATGCTGAGATTGTTCACGGCCTTTTTTTGCATATAAGGCAAAAAAGGGCACAAATCATCTTGTCACTTCTGATATGAGAGGTTACATGATCCTGTACCATTAAATGGATGATCTTTTGGGCTGTCTGCGATGGTGAGGGGGAGCAGAGGGGAGGGTAACTTCCTAAAGTCCACTGTCATCTCCACAGTCTTGAGCGTGTTTAGCTCCAGGTTGTTACGACTACACCAGTCCACCAGCTGCCTCACCTCCTGCCGGTATGCAGACTCATCACTGTCCTGGATGAGTCCAATGTGTCATCTGCAAACTTCAGGAGTTTGACGGCTGGGTGCGAGGATGTGCAGTCGTTGGTGTAGAGGGAGAAGAGCAGTGGAGAGAGGACGCAACCCTGGGGGGCACCTGGGCTGCTGTCTGAGTGTCTGAGGTGATCGCCCCCAGCCTCACCTGCTGTCTCCTGTCTGTCAGGAAGCTGGTGATCCACTGACACATGACAGAGGGGACTGTGAGCTTGTGGAGTTTGGAGGAGATCAGCTCAAGGATGATGGTGTTGAACGCCGAGCTGAAGTCTATGAACAGGATCCGTGCATAAGTCCCTGGGTGGTCGAGATGATCCAGGATGAAATGCAGTCCCATGTTGACTACATCATCCACAGACCTGTTTGCCCGATAGGCAAACTGCAGGGGGTCCAGCAGCGGTCCTGTGATGTCCTTCAGGTGGGTCAAGACGAGGCGTTCAAAGGACTTCATGACCACGGATATCAGAGTGACAGGCCGGAAGTCATTTAGTCCTGTGGTGGAGGGTTTCTTGGGGACCGGGATGATGGTGGAGCGCTTGAAGCAGGAGGGTACCTCACACAGCTGGAGGGATCTGTTGAAGATCTGTGTGAAGACTGGAGCCAGATGATCCATCTGAGACACCATCAGGGCCTGGCGCCTTCCTGATCTTCTGTCTGTGGAACTGCTGACTCACCTCCTGGACGGTCACACTGAGGGGGGTTGGGAGTGGGGCGGGCTGGGGGTGTGAAGGGGATGGGGGTGTGGAGGGGAGGGGGGCTGGGGCGGGCAGGGGGTGTGAAGGGGGTGGGTTGCAGACAGTCTTTGTTGAGGGGAGTGGAGTTGCGAATGGTGGTGTGATCTGGGCTGCAGGTAGTGGAATGGGGGTGGTGGGTGTGAAGTCCTTTTCGAATCGGCAATAGAATCTGTTGAGGTCGTCAGCCAGGTTCTTGTTGGCCTCAGCAGGGGGGGACAGGCGTCTGTAGCCGGTGATGTCCTGCAGACCTCTCCACACCGATGAGGGGTTGTTTGCTGAAAAGTTTTCTTTCAGCTTGTCAGAGTAACTCCTCTTAGCTGCTCTGATCTCATTTGTCAGTGTGTTCCTGGTCTGCTGGCACAGAGCCCTGTCCCCAGATCTGTGGGCCTCCTCCTTAGCCAAGCGCAATTGTCTCAGCTTGGCTGTGAACCATGGCTTGTTGTTGCTATATGTGCAGAAGGTCTTGGTTGGCACACACAGGTCCTCACAGAAGCTAATGTAGGCTGTCACAGTGTCCGTGTAATCATCCAGGTTGTCTGTGGCAGCTTCAAAAACACTCCAATCGGTGCAGTCAAAACATTCCTGCAGTTCCTGCTTTGCCTCGTTGGTCCATTTCTTCACCGTTTTCACCACAGGCCGAGATGTTCTCAGTCTCTGCCTGTAGGCTGGGATGAGATGGACGAGGCAGTGATCAGAGTGTCCCAAAGCAGCGCGGGGGACCGAGCGATAAGCGTCCCTAGTTACCGTGTAGCAGTGATCCAGCGTGTTGTTGTCCCTCGTCGGACAGGTCACATGCTGCCTGTATTTGGGGAGCTTGTTTTTTAGTTTCACTCTGTTGAAGTCCCCCAGGGTGATTAAAAATGAGTCCGGGTGTTTTCTTTCGATGTCCGTGATTTGTTCCGCTAATGTATGGAGTGCGACATCCACATTAGCTTGCGGTGGAATGTAAACACCAACGAACACAAAGGAGGAGAACTCCCGAGGAGAATAAAAGGGCCTGCAGTTGATGAAGAATGACTCGATGTTCGGTCCACAGAATCTGCTGAGCACTGTGACATCCTTACACCAACCTTTGTTGATGTAGAAACATATTCCACCGCCCTTGGTTTTCCCCGACCGCTCCTTGACACGGTCCGCTCTGTGAAGTTGAAAGTCCGGCAGATGTAGAGCGCCGTTGGGGATCGACTCACTGAGCCAAGTTTCAGTGAAACACAGGGCAGCGGAACGTGCAAAGTCCATATTTTTCCCGCAGAGGAGGTGCAGCTCGTCCAGTTTATTGGGCAATGAGCGGAGATTAGCCAGATGTATTGATGGCAGCGGGGTCCTGAATCCCTGCTGGCGGAGTCTCACCAGCACGCCAGCTCTTTTACCTCGACATCTGCGTGGCCGCAGCCCATAAAGGGCCGCAGCTCCGCCGATCAAGATCTCCGCAAAGCTGCTCGGATCTGACGCAAATTGTGGCATAAAATGACCCGGTAAGAACTGTCTGATGGCCAGCAGTTCTTCTGAGAAGTAGGTGATGGGATAGCACTCAGAAACAGACCCGAAGGTCGACAAAAAACACAAAATAAAGTAAAACAAAAGAGAGCTCTGTGCCAAGGCGTCCATCCGCGGCACCATCGTAACCAATCCAATTCGACTGCATAAGTATTTGGATTGATTTACCTTTAGCCTTCTGGTCCTTAGCTTTTCCAATCTTAGTTTTATTGAATGATGAATTTCTGTGGTGCTTCTCTCGTGCACTGAGGTGGGATGGTACTCGTCAGTACCTCGTCTTCACTGGATGATGACGATGGTTTGTAGCCTTCGTCATATCCACTGTAGCAGGATAACCGAGACTCCTGTGCAAGCATCTCATCTTCACTAGACGATGGCGATGATAATGGTTTGTAGTCTGCATCAGATCCACTGTGGCTGGATAACAGAGACTTCTCTGAGAGCAGCTCATCTCCTCTGGATGGCAATGGTGTTGATGGGGGGTAGCATGCTTTATTAGATTCATCTCCAGGCCTCTATTGGAGAGGTGTATGCTCATCTGATGAGGGGCAGTGGTCTTTTTCAGCCTTCATAGCCATGCAGGAGTGGGATAAACGGGTGATTATCAGTTGTGCAAATAATTTATTGCTTAATTCAGTGTTAAACCCTTACACTGCCAAAGAAAGACCATACATCTACAAATACTTACCTTTGAAAATTATCTGAATGTTACTCTCTAAGCAACATTTGGCATGTTTCATCTTGCTGGACTCTGGCCTTTGAATGACTGTCAAAATATGTGAAACTCAGTTGAGATGACAGTGTAGCCATGTCTAACATAAAACCCTGGATCAAACAGGAACATATTACTCGTATGTGAATTTTGATGCAGGTTGAATGCAGTTAATCTGCTATTACGATCTTTTTAGTTTTAGACAGATGTTTTAGTTTTGTTTTTGTTTTTTTTATGAGGATTGTTTTATGTACAGGTATCTCAAGTTCCTTGGATTGTTTTGGCAGAAAGCCCAAACTGACATGCTCTTGTCTTTCTGCAAGACCAGTTGAAACAACACGTGATGCTTCATGGATACAAATTCTTGCATCCAGTCGGGTTTGGTAGTAATTCTGAGAAATTATATTTCCAGGCAAACAGGAAGACATTTTAAGTAGGAGGACTACCAACTAAATACATGAGAGACATCATTGTCTTTCTTATCTGCTGTATGTGCATCACACATTGTCTCTCACTGGCCTGCTGACTGGCCGCCATAAGCAAAACACTAAAAAGTTCTAACACAGGCATCAACAATGGGTGCACCTTGGTCTAGATCCAGACCAAGTGATGATTCTGTCTGCACCCATAACCAATTTGTGATAAATTCTCAAAAGCAGGTTTTAAAGGAGCATTTTTCTAATGCTCTTTTAAAACCTGCCCGCTGTCTTTGACCCTGAAAGTTAGAAAAATGCTCCTTCAAAATCTGCTTTTGAGAATTCATACAAAAAGTAGTTCTGAGTCACTGCCAAGCTCGACTGGATGCCTTTTAAATGCAAGAATTTGTACCCCTGAAGCACTGCATCTTTGTCTCGGGCTGGACAATTAATCAAAAAAATCTCCTAAGTTACAGTTTAGACCCTCTTATCAACGTAAGTTTACTCATGTTTATGTAACGTGCTCCATCCCTACAGTCTGTATTCACTTTCAACCAAGAGTAAATGAGGCGCTGCATACTAGGAGGAGACAAGTGTCAATCTATCAGACAACCTTGTATAATTTAAATTTGTATCTCAAAAATCACAATAACCTAATCCCTTAATTATGAGATCTTTTCTCAAAATTACGAGATCCTGATCTTGTAGCCCTTCTTTTATAGTATTGAGAGATCCTGTCCTACTTCATTGAGCATTACCAACGCTGATATGCCTGGCTTCGTGTAGACGAAAGGACCTCCAGCCTGTCATAGCATTAATAATATAAAAGTTTTAAAAATATGACAGAGGGCTTTGGACAGCATATAGGATTTACTTACTTTTCTTCTGTTATTATGCCTTACATATAGAAATTGAATTCTTTAAATTTAACCAGATCACATGGAAAAATGGTATTGCAGAACAAATACAGCACAAATTCAATAACAAGTCATTGATTTATTTAACAAATCAAAAATATAAGCTTCCTAAAAGGCAATGTAAAATGAAAGAAATAATAATTAGTATTGGCTTTCAGTGCAGCAGCAGAGGATGAGGCCTGTAAGCTTCACTTCTTCTTTTCCTTTCAGCGTTTCCCTTCAGGGATCACCACAGCGAATCAATCTAACCCTGTCTTCTGCATCCTCTTCTCTCACACCAACTACCTTCATGTCCTCTTTCACTACATCCATAAACCTCCTCTTTGGTCTTCCTCTAGGCCTCCTGCCAAGCTTAACTGTCTGGGGATATTTTGGCTGCAATACCTTATTTTGGCCAAATGTGGAGCAGGAGTAATTTCGCTGCAGTTCCCAATCTCAGCAGTTGGTGGAACAGAGAGCGAAATCTGTGTGAAATTCTGGCGAGAAAAGTCTCGACACTGATCCATTTTGAGGACTTTTGTTGAAAATCACAGAGGAGCTTCTACATGCTATTTAGAGGTGATTTAGAAGATGATAACGTGAGGACCGGCGAAAATGTTCTCACTTCCCAAAAATGTTCTCACTCTGTTGGTTAAAAACTCATACCTGTCCTCACCTTGTTGTAGACACACACACACACACACACACACACACACACACACACACATATATACATGCTTGTAGTATAGATGAAATATATTAGATATATGTATATTACATTAAATATATAAAATATAATATAATGTAATATAATATATAATATACTAAACAGTTGCAGGAGGACTGAAATAAGTCAGGACAGGAGAGAAACAGGTGGAATTGAATGGCAACTGAAAGCTGGAACGTTTCACTACAAATTGACATTTCAGTAAGGACGAGCGATGTAACGAGACAGACGATGGGGCTACTTTTAAAGTCGTATCCTAAGGCCAAGAACAGAGTTAAGTGTTCCCCTGCAGGCTTCTGTGTGGAAATGAATGGACGACTCTCCTTGAAAATGGAGTTGCTATGACAACTGGTCCTTTTTTACATTTCTCTTTAACCCCTTTACCTCTCTCTCGCTCTCTCTGTCTCACTAATACACACACACACACACACACGCTTGTTGGACATACATGCTGTTACATACAGGTGTACAGACAGAGTTCAGCGTTTCAGTGCGTTTAAGTGCCAGCAGTAATGTAATAATGTGATAAAGAAGATGCTAACCTGATTTAATCTTTTTCATTAAGCAGTGAAGTGTTTTCAGAGAAATGCATTTATTATCTGACATGGAAGTTGTCGTTTCCCCATGTTGATTTCTTTCTCACTAGGATTAAGCAAGAACTAATGAATGAGTTTCACATTTTTCATATTGACTTCATATCTTTCTACCAGAATGAATGGCTCATGGGCTGGAAAGGAGCCAAAACATTGGATCACAATAAAGATAATGTTTTCCATTTTCTTTTCACCGTTTTCACTAATGAGGTAAAAAGTACCAAATTGATTAATCAAAAGTTGCTAGCTTTACCCGTGGCCTCAGGCAGGGAGCCATGGGTAAAGCTAGCGCCACAGATTTGAGTAGAATGGCTCAGCCTTGGCAGGTCTATTCAATTTACTAAACGCCATTCCAGTTACATAAAGCAGTTGTGTTTTTGTCTGTTTTCTGTCTGTCTGCAGAGTATTCCACAATGTTCTTGAAATATTTCATTGTCATTTTTTTGAAAACGGTACTAATATGAATAGATCTTTATCAGTTGAGTTGAGGATAGTCTACATGGTAAATACTGAAATACTATGAACATGCCCACGTTTTCTGAGCATGTGTGACCAGTGTCTGTGTGTGTGTGTGTGTGTGTGTGTGTGTGTGTGTGTGTGTGTGTGTGTGTGTGTGTGTGTGTGTGTGTGTCACAGATGTGTAACCAGTCTGATTTTGTTGACCTGCTGTTGATGCTGCTGAAAATGTATCACTGGGCTTGTATGGAATCTAAAAAAGATTACATTATATTGTATTAAACACAAAATTACATACACAACAATCTTAAAACAGACAACAAAAAGAATTATACAGCACATGAGACAAAGGGATCCCAGCAACTCGACACAACTACCAGCTGAATGCTAGCACCATCAAAATGATACCAACCACTCCAGCAGTGACACTAACAATCGACTCCTCCCAGACTGAAAGCCTCTTACTTGTCTGGAGGTAGTGGGTGAGAACGTCCTTCTGTCTCCTATTCTGACTCGCTCCATGTCTTGTTGTTGAGGTAAACAGCAGCTAATCCTCTGTGGAACAGTTTGCTGGCTTTCACAGTGCAGCAGAGGGTGGTAGCCATGCTGACGTGGCTGAGGGGGGCACAAATATTTTGTTTCTACAATCACAATCTCTTGTAATTTTCAGTGGGTTTCTTTCAATAATGGGGTAACATTTGCTTCGATGAATTTTCAGCCTGCAGCTCTAGGTCGTACGATACATAGAGTACTTTCATATCGGAATACTTTTGAGTCTGGTGCTCCTGTTCTTATGAGGCTGACAATTGTTTTCCTCAGGCTTTTGAAACACACCAGGTCTCTCTTTCTTTCAGAGCTTTGACCATGTGGCCCAACATTTGTATGTATAATACCAGAAAGTATGTTGTTGATAACCATTGCGAATATAATATTAAATCTTCTCATGCTCTTCCTGATGCAACTGTGTGTGTGTGTGTGTGTGTGTGTGTGTGTGTGTGTGGTCTGTCATGTCAGCTTTAATGAGTTGAGAGAATGAATGGCGCATCACTGAAATCAATAGCAGAATTAACACATTGACAATGGTAGCCTCATTTGCTTTCTGACATTTTCCCTCCATGCAATTAAGTGGTTCAGATATGCCAGTCAGGTCTGATTAATGCCTACCAGCTAACCACTCTTGGCTCACTTTGGCATTTAGAGGATGAAGCTTATCAGATCATCTCTAACCAGCATCTGGGATGGTTGTTGGTTTGAACACCTGAGAATAGGTCAAAGATGCCATCTCTGTGAGCTCAGGTCAGGGTTGGACATTCTATCGTCACTTGACCCCAAAAGCTATGTTTTTGAATTGATTATTGAATTTTCATTGGACATTATTTACCAAGTAAATTGGTAAATTGGTAATCCCTGTAAACTGGGATGTTGGACACTATGGGATGTAATTCAACCCCTCTGTTAGTGAAGTGAAAAAAAAAACAAAAAACAATACAGTGGTACCTCTACTTACGAAATTAATTGGTTCCGGAAGAAATTACATAAGTAGAGAAGTAGAGATGCGTTTACCATTCAAATACCCTAATCCGTTCCAAGCCCCCAAAATTCAGACATAAATGTTTTATAAAGCATAAAAATGCATCAAAACATGTAACAAATACATGTTATTAGATTATTACACAATAAATGAGAGTTGTGCATCATGTAAAAAACAAAGAATAGAGTAAAGAATAAAACGATGGTCATTAACCTTTTAACTGCTGTCCTCGTTGTTTTTTACCCTCTTTGGTTCATGCGCTCCTGCCTCACCATGAACAACAGAGTGAATTCCAGTCCTCCTTCTGAACTTCTCCAACCACCCACGCCATGCCTTAAACTCCTTAAACTTCCTTTAGTTTTAATAACGTGGTGATTGTAGATGCATTACGGCCATATTCTTTGGAGAGATCAACCAAACGCATCCCTTTTTCATGCTTTTCTATCATCTCTTGTTTTGTTTGTACGGACAAAAAAACTCTTTTCTTCGTCTTTTCTTTTCCTCTTTTCTCCGTCACTTTCTTGGGGTCCATAGTGAATACTCTAAAAGTTAATATATTTACGTAAAACTATCAGAACACCTCAGGGGTCGAGGGCCGAATGACGAGGACGCTGCATAGACACCTATCTAGCTCCACACAGAGGTCCCTCTTAGCCAATGGGATGCCAGGATGCTAGGTAATAGCCAATGGCAGAGCAGCTATGAGAATGTTGCGTTCAGGAACCTGTGGGAGCTGCGAGTATCAGCCCATACTGTATTTTTACCTTTCATAAGTCGAAATTTCTTTCGTAACTAGAGGCAATATTTTCCTGTTGAGAAGTTTCGTAAGTAAAAAACTTTGTGAGTAGAGACATTCGTCAGTGGAGACATTCATAAGTAGAGGTACCACTGTAGAACCCCACTGTAGAACCAACTGTATCCATCTGTGTTTGAGGGACATTGGTATTACATACAACTGAGTGTGCTTCACCAGCACAGTTTCACAGGGTAGGGTTACTGCATAGTGACCACAGGAATGTCCATCCATCCATCACCTTCTAGTCGAGACAGTCGCAATCATCTCATCTCTAGCCACATAGCCACCTTGTAGCTCATGGGTCTACTGGAGCTATCCTAGCTTCCTATGGGCGAAGGTGGAGTACACCCGGGACAAGATTCCAGCTCATTCCAGGGCCACACAAAAGACACAAACACATCTGCTCACAGTCACACCAACAGACAATAAGGTTTCACTAATTTACACAAGTTGCATAATTTTGACATTCTGAAATGCGCATTGGCTCTTGTGGCGTGTAGAGCGACGTCAGTCAAAATCTGATCGGTGTGTTTGGAGCTGTTCAGTCTGAGACACATCTGTCCAAATGCAGCATGGAACTACCTCCTGAATGTGGTTTTAATCCGTCCCGCAAAAATACGATTTTCATGTGGCATGAGACTGTTCAGACTACAAAAATCTGATTTCAATCTGGATGGGCTAAAAATCAGATTTTGGCTGCCAGTCTGAACGCAACCTAAGTGCCCCATCATCCATCCATCCATCCATCCATCCATCCATCCATTTGATTTAGTAATTTATTCACATATGTTAAATGTTTTAATGGATGGTATATCATATTTTGAGGCATTTGCTGTATGTTTTGGGTAATGCTTTGATTTTATACACAATAAAAATATGAATTTTGTAAGGTGGCACACCATTAATCTACTCAAATTAAAATAGATTTAATTTTTTTTACTTGAAAGCCAACAGTCTATTTGTTAAAGTACATCAGGGCCACATGGGAATTTAACCCATTTTTCAATGTGTGTTTGGTATGTTTTAGTAGAACTATATCTTTACAAAAATCTACAGTATCTCTTGTCACCATTGAATTTATACCAAATGCAGTATAAAAAAAATGAAAAAAAGAATCAGACAGGAAAGACAAAGCCAATAGTCAACAGTCTACAGAAAGCTGAATAGCTTCCTCCACAGAGGCTGGATTTAGAATTCAGTATCAACACTGGATCCGAATTCCATCAAGATGACAGCTTGGTGTATTATACACCAGGACCTGCTATTAAGTCTCTCAAAAGGGGATGGCGTTCCCTTTCCCCTCTCCACCTTACTTCTATCACAAAAAAAATCAATACTTATAATTTTACAAGATCAGAACAAATCCGCTGCAATTCTGGCATTATTACCACAATAAAAATATCAGAGAGACAGGTATTTGCTGGGAGCCCCGACTGGATTAAAGCTCCTGTTTTCGCCTTATCTCTCCCTTACTTCCCTTTCCTCCTCCTCCTCTTTGTAATTCCCACTCTATCCTCCCAGCCATACAATAAGCCGTGCTGTAAAAGAGGTTATAGGCCCTGCTTCTTAATATCACCATCTGCTTTTAAGTAATGACATAAATAAAAGAGAATGTGGTGTATGGAGAGGGCTGCACTGGGAGTCACAGAAGGAAAACACCCAATTGAGAGCATCTATCTGCTGGATGCTACTGGCCAATGTCCCTGCAGAGTCACAGCTGCTGACTCTGGTTTGATTTCAAGATAGCTTGTGATCCGTCCGTCCGTCCGTCTTTCCTCAACCGTTTATCCAGCGCCGGGTCACGGGGGAAACAGGCTCAGGAGGGATGCCCATACTTCCCTCTCCCCAGACACCTCCTCCAGCTCCTCTGGGGGGAGCCCGAGGCGTTCCCAGGCCAGCCCAGAGACATAGTCACTCCAGTGTGTCCTAGGTCTTCCTTGAGGTCTCCTCCCAGTAGAACATGCCCGGAACACCTCCCCAGGGAGGCGTCCTGGAGGCATTCGGAACAGATGCCCGAGCCACCTCAGCTGGCTCCGCACGAGGCGGAGGAGCAGCGGCTCTACTCCGAGCTCCTCCCTGGTGAGGAGGGGGGTAATTTAAGTTGAGAAGTTGTTCTTGCATATCTTTTTATTTTTCCCACCCACTTCAATGTCATGATTGTTTTAGAAAACATAATTTCAAAGTGTTGGTACTTTGTAGGTTTTGAACCTACTTATTCTTCATCTGTTATTTGACCAAACTTGAGCTTCACTTAACTGATTTTATTGCATTTTACCATCTAATCTATAGCACTGATGACAAATTTCAGGTAATTTAATATGACATTCTGTAAAGATTTTAAAACATTATTTTTGGCTGTAACATTTTTTCGTCTCAGTACAGAAGCAAATTTTTAAGGTCTGTTACAAATCTCAATTCTGAGAATACTAAATATTTAAACATTTTTTTAAACATCGTTAAACATTGGCATTTTCTTATTGCAATTTTATTTGCTATTCAACAATCCCATTTATGAACAGTATAACTATCTTTGACAGTGCATTTTGGCATAGACTTTGTGGATCTCAACCCCACCATTTGTGAAACACTATATTAGACCGTCCATGAAGCCATGTCAACCTGAATGTTGTTATCTCCACATAGAGACCTGGCTAACAAGAAGGACTTCCTCTAATGACTGTCTCCATGGAGATGAGAGAACATCACCTTGAAACCATGACCACACTGCCTGGTGGCCATGAACACAATTTGGGGCCATTTCATGACAACACCATCACACACTTCCACAAACCCTCATGTCGGCAAAGAGTCTTAAGGTTACACTTTGTTGGAGGCGCACACACACACACACACACACACACACACACACACACACACACTTGCCTTGGAGGTAATGACCACACATTTTGCCATGTAGACAGCCACAATTGGGACTATCTGTGCCAGCCTCTCTCAGCTAATCTGTTGACTGATGGTGAAGAGTGATCTGTGGGGGTGAATAGCACAGTGTCTTTAAGGCTCATCCTGTCATTTTCCTCTTTACTGTATTTGAAAAGTGGGACTCTGCCATGTGTGTAAAAGATTACCACACCGCTGAAAAGTGACTTAAATGTAGATGCATTTGGCATCAATCACTTCTTCTAAAGTGTTTAACCCTTAAAGCCCTGAGCTATTTTGGCCATTTTTGGAACTTTAGATATTTGTCTCTATTACCACATTAAAAATTATTTAACATACCCATGCTTGGCATGTTTATTTCCCTATAACTTACTAAATTGACATATTGGGGCAAAATAGACACACAATCAAATTCGGAAATGGAAAAAAATTGTTATTGCACATAAAAACCACAAAATGCTGATCGAATTGATTTTGAACTCTAAAAAGGTTGCCATAGGCTTCTAACATAACTCTACGTAGTTTGTGTCACTTGTGCCCCTCTTCAGAGGAGTTTTTCAAAATAAGACTATGCGCACAATTCGCGCATGAAAATGCGTAAATCGTGCGCATAGTCCTTTACGTCATGTAGACGTTTGAGTCATGTAGACTGTCATGAAAATGCCAGGCAGGATTTCTCACGAGGACTTTGTTTATTGAACTCAAGCGCACACATATAAGACATGCTTCTGTCCTAGCATCTTCACGAACACCCCCATCCGGAAGCCTCCGCTTCACGTAATGACGTCACCTATTCAAATGCGTCAGATAAATGATAACGAATATTGCCTCGCATCACATCTCCCCCCTTAGTTAAGGTAAAACATTACTATAAAACAATCGCTTCTTTACAGCCAAGGATACTTTCAAATTAAGCTGTAACAAAGCAGAACATCAATGACTGGTTATTATTTCAATTCTTCGTTACAGTAATTCTTACTTTTCTGTACTGTCGACCATATGAACTCATCAACAACATTACACTCCACATTTCCAATTTTACATTCTTGACACATTTTTTTTCTCTTTTCACAATCTTTTCTTTTCTCTTTTTTCATTTTTTTGTCTTCCATTTTCCTCTTTTTTTTTCCAATATATTTTTTTCTCACCACCTACAGTTCTATTTAGACACATAGTCCTTCAACCAGGTAGGAGGGTTAGAAACTCTCCCAGACGATCTGTTTAAGGCGGTAGGTGGTGGGCTTTGGACCGCAGTGGGACCAGGAGTGACAGGCCCTACCACAGGAAGGCGAGGAATGCTCTGGTCACAAGAACTGGCATGGCTTTGATCACTAGTCTCTGGTGCTGTGACCTGTTCCGATGACCCCGGCACTTCCTGGATGTGTCTCCGGTTCCGGCGAGTAAACGTTCCTTGGTCAGTTTGGACGTAGTAGGACCTGGGCTCAGGCGCCTGTGCGATGACTCTTGCTGGAGTCTTCCAGCCTTTCTCTCCATCCAACTTGATACCTGTACTTCAAACAGGTCAACAGGTCAGTAAGGGACGTGTTGAGTGCCGTCAGTTGTAGAAGAAATGATAGGCACTTTTGGCTTGTCGATCCTTGTTCCTCACAGCCTCACGGTCCGCAGGGCTCTGAGTCAGCTGTGCAGGTAGGACAGGAACTGTTGTCCTGATCTGTCGCCCGATGGCGAGTTTGGCTGGACTCTCACCTGTTGCAGAGATTGGAGTAGCCCTGTAGCTCATAAGGGCTAGCTGAGGGTCTGGCTGTTGCAGGATGCGGTTTGCTGTGGCAACGCTCCGCTCTGCTGCCCCATTGGCTTGCGGATAATGGGGACTGGATGTCGTGTGTTTGAAGTTGTACTGTTCACAGAATGCTTTGAATTCAGCTGAAGTGAACTGGGTACCGTTATCTGATACCAGCTCCAGAGGAACGCCCCACCTGACAAACATGCTTTTCAGGCAAGCAATCACTTTCTGGCTCAATGTTGTGGTCAGCTGGGCAATTTCAATGTCGCGGGAGTAATAGTCCACCACTATGAGATACTGTTTGCCGTCCTGTTCACAGAGATCAGCAGCAATCTTTTGCCACGGACCACCAGGCAGGGGCGTAGTCATCAGCGGCTCACGCCTTTGCGTAGGCTTGGTCTTCAGGCAAAATCCACAGGTTCTCACCTTTTCAGTGATGGCCTTGCTGATCCCTGGCCACCACACCGACATGCTGGCCCTGCTGCGACACTTGGTGAGCCCCTGATGGCCTGTGTGCAGCTGGGACAGCATCTCTGCTTGCATTGAGCGAGGAATGACGATTCTGTCGTCATACAAGAGAAGTCCTTCGGCTACTGACAAGTGTGCCCTGGCAGCATGGAAACCATGTAGTGTGTGTATAACGCGTGCTCGCTCACCTGGCCAGCCGGCTCTGGTGTAGTGAATGACAGTCTGCAGATTGGAGTCCTGGCTGGTGGCTGTCCTGATTGCATCCAGTCTGTCTCCTGTTATTGGTCGTGTTTCGATCACAGCTTGCACGTAGGCCTTTACTTCGTGCTCCGTGTCAGATACGTCTCTGTCTGGCAGAGGGTTGCGTGACAGCGTGTCTGCCCCGACAAGATGCTTTCCTGGGACGTGCACGGCTTCTGCATTGAATTTCATAAGGGCATCAGTAGTCGCTGACATCTCACTGGTGCCTTATCGAGGTCATAAGAGTGGATGAGAGGGACAAGCGGCTTGTGATCGGTCTGCAGATTGAACTTTTCCATGCCCTGCAGATACCTGGCAAACCGCTCACATGCCCATACGCTGGCGAGGCACTCTTTCTCGATCTGGGAATAGCGTCACTCAGTCTCCTTCAACGTCCTGGAACAGAATGCCACAGGTCTGAGGCCGTCTCCCTGCTCCTGTAGCAGCGCAGCTCCCAGGCCGAAGCTGCTGGCATCGGCGCTCACCACGGTTGGTTTGTTGGCGTCGTAGAACACCAGCACTGGCGCAGAGGTCAGCATTTGCTTTACCTCCTTGAATGCTTGCTCCTGTTTGTCTCCCCAAACCCAAGCCGTGTCCTGTTTCAGGAGGCTGTTGATGGGGTGCATGACTGATGACAGGTCAGGGAGGAATTTCCCCAAATAGTTGATCATCCCAATCGTCTGCCGTAGCTCTGTCAGGTTGGAGGGACTCGGTAGCTCTGTTATCGCTCTGACCTTGCTCGTATCCGGCCTGATGCCCTCTTTGCCTATTACATGACCGAAGTACAGGATCTCAGTTTTAGTGAACTGGCACTTACTTCGGTTGAGCTTCAGTCCGGACGCTCTGATGGTTTCTAGCACTTTGCGAAGATTCTTGTCGTGATCCTCCCTGTCCTTACCGAATATCGGGATGTCATCCATGACCACCATAGTGCCCTCATGGTCCCTCAGGAGAGCACTCATCTTCTGCTGGAAAATCTCCGGACCAGAGGTTATGCCAAACGGCAGCCTCCGGAAACAGAACCGACCCACCGGCGTAATGAACATTGTGAGCTTCCTGCTGTTGGCATCAAGTGGTATTTGCCAAAATCCACCGGAAACGTCGACAGTGGAAAACACAGTGGCACCTGAGAGCTTTGGCCCTATGTCCTCCAAAGTTGGCAGAATAAAACGCTCACTTTTCACAGCCTTGTTCAGTCTCTTTAAATCCACACAAATTCTGGGCTTTTTGTTCTTCTTGATCACTGGCACCATGGGAGCGCACCAGTCAGTGGCTTCATGCACCTCCTCAATGATGTCCGAGGCGTGCATGCGCTTTATCTCCTCTTCCACCTCAGGCAGAATTGGGAAGGGAATGCGGCGCGGTGCAGCAACACTGTAGGGAGTGGCATTGGGCTGGAGCTCAATTTTCACGGGTTCACAGTTCAAGAGTCCAATGTCTCCAAAAACATCTTCAAAACATTCAATGCCATCCACCCTGCGAATCAGCCCCATTTCAGTAGCTATTTTCCTACCCAGCAGGTTGGTAGTGAATGGGCCCCTCATCACATAAATCCAAAATTGGTGATTCACACCACGTTTCTCAGTCTCTGCCAAGAATTTGCCTTTGCAGTCGAGCTTTCTGCCTGGGCTAGTGAAAACGGCATTTGTTTCTTTCAAAACAGGGCGCTGGGGCAGGCTGCTGAATGTCTGGTCTGAAATCACTGTGATATCAGCGCCTGTGTCAATTCTGAACTGCACAGTAGTTCCTTTAATGTTCAGATCCGTGAGCCACTTGTCTTCATCGACTTCGGTCTTCTCAGTAACATCTCCTAGGAACCATGAGCTGCTGCCCTTGTCGCTGTCACTGCTAGCTGCTGCTGCTACTGCTCTAGCGTCTTTCGATTTGCACATTGCTTCAAAGTGTCCCTTTTTACTGCATTTACGGCACGCCTTGCCTGTTGCTGGACATGCACCGAATACGTGCACTCTGCCACATCTCGAACATGCATTTCCTTGTTTCAGTTGCCCACTTCTAGGTTTAGCATTATTTAGTTTACTCTCAGTCTGTTTGAATTGCTTAGGTTTCCGCGTGATTGCACCTACTTCACTCTCTGGTGATCGGACGGTGAGGCTTTGCGACTTGACGAGCTCTAACTGTCGCGCCATGTTGATTGCTTTTTCCAAAGTCAGGTCCAGCTCGAGCTGCAGTTTCTGTGACACGTCCATGTCCACTAATCCAATGACGATACGATCCCTTATCTGTTCGTCTTCTGTCGCATCAAAATCGCAATACTCGGCCAGTTCATACAATTGTCTCACAAATGCCTCCACACTCTCTCCTTGCCTCTGCGAGCGCCTGTGGAAGCACGCACGCTCGTGGATAACGTTCCGCTTGGGAATAAAATGTTGGTCGAACTTTTTCATAGTTTCGCCGAAATAATCCACAACATCCTCAGGAAAAGTAAAAGTACTGAATATGGGCTCCGATTCCTTACCCATCGCGTAGAGTAGTGTGTTTACTTGAATTTCTCCATCCTCCATCGACATTGCCTCGCATCACATAGACGTTTGCGTCACATGACAAGATGCACCAATCACGGTACGTGTTTGCATCAGGTGACAAGCATGTACGAATCACAAAACATGTTTACATTGTTATGCCCCCGGTCTAGGGGAACCTTGGACACAACATGCTTGTGCGCTCCCCCCATCTTCTCACCACAAGAAAAGGCCAGTGATATCAGTGAGGAGCAGTTTTTATTTTCCTCAGAGGGAGAACAGGTGCCAACATAACAAACAGAAGATATTCTAAATTAACCCTACCTTCTTAACAAAAGAAAAAAAGGGAAATAAATAACAATTTACTAACCTGCCTACTAACTTAAAACAAGAGAAAAAGGGTTAAAAGAAAACGGCTTCTCCCTCCTACCAACTGATCAAATTGTCCATCAGCTATTTACAAATATTTACAAGGTCAGCTTTAGCTTACACACAACTTACATACACAGAAATCACCACAGGGCACAAACTAACTGATCGCTACGTTAACACTATTACAACAATTTCAACAGGCTGGCGTTTCCTGGCGGTGGGGAGGCTGGAGAGAAGGCAGTGCAGTCGGCGGGCTGTTCAAATAGGTCAGGGAACCCGCCCCCGGACCAATCGCGCGGCAGCAATCCGGCGAGCCAGCCAATGAGCGGACACCACCTGCTCCTAATTCACTCATTAAAAAAATAAATAAAACACACACACAAGGAGAGAGGAGACACTGCATAACAATACATGACCCATAGGGTCATAACAACATCACGTGAATACATGCAGCACCGCTTGTACGATGGCGACTACACGGACAGAAACACGGCGCCTGTCGTCTGACGATAAGGAGCCGTTTGAAGCGCTTTTCTTAGATCAGATGTAAACAATCATAACTCCAGTTTTCCGGGTCAATCGGCTCCAAATAAAAACTGGAAGACAGTTTCACATCTCTACTGTCACAGCAATCCATGTGACAGACTTTATGTGTTAAGAATGGTTTAAAAACATACGCTCTGATCATGCCAGCGTGATCATCAGGCTTTAAGGGTTAATGTAGAGAAGCTTTTCAGAGCAGTAGAACTGATCTCAGGAAACACGGACACCTTACATTCTCTTACAGATCACAGACAGGTAGAGGCATGGCAATCATTTCTGGTCATTTTTACTACACGTCTACTTTTGTGGGTGGCACGGTGATGCAGTGGGTAGCGTTATCGCCGCACAGCAAGGTGATTCCAGGTTCGAGGCCCGCTCTGTGGGGAGTTTGCATGTTCCCCCCGTGTCTGCATGGGTTTTCTACGGGTTCTCCGGCTTCCTCCCACCTCCAGAAACATGAATTTCAGGTAAATTGGCCGGTCCCACATGGACCGTTGGTGTGAGTGTGTATGTTTGTCTGTGTCTCTGTGTGATTCTGTGGTGCACTGGCGTCGTGCCCGGAGTTTAGCCCACCTCACGCCCTAAGCCAGCTGGGATAGGCTCTAGGTCCCTGTGACCCGCGACAGCAAATAAAGTGGTGAAAAGAAAATTGATGGATCTACTTCTGTTAGATTTGGTTATGTTAGGAGAAATAAACTAATTAAAAGATGTAATAACTATGTAATAACACATTACTTATCATAACATTTATATAGTTCCTGTAAAATTATGCACAAGTTTTAAAAGGAAAGACACTGATAACAAGAAGGTCATGCAAAGAATGTAACAGTAGAACATGTCAAATCACCAGACAAAGAGGGTGAAAGAATTAACAGACAAAAACACTACATCAGTGGGTTGGATCAAACCCTTGGGGTTCAGTGAGTTGGTCACAGGGGTTCAGCGTAGACGGGGGTCAAAACAAAACATCGTGTCAACTGGTGATGACACGCCCCTCTTAGCCATCACTGGCTGCAGGTGATCACGCGACGCTACATCGATTAGCCTACCTGTGCTACAGGGGATTTTGAGCACTCAGTAGTCGGTTTCTGCCTGTCATGATGGTACGTCATCTGATTGCTTTCTTAATATCTTAATTCATAGTAACTATGTTGAACAAAAACAGAAAGTGGTCGGACGAATATGTTCAACGTGAATTTACATGTACTGTATAACGGAACGTGATGGGAGTCAGCGTTCTGCAGGATTTGAATGTCAAGTTGAGCAACTCCAGTCTGGAACTGGAAGAATAAAGGAACACTTCCTTAAGCTGATGGAAAACAAAGAAACACACTTTGGTGTAAAATGACATCAGAGTAACACTTGTCAAGGTGGAGCCACACATACCTGAACTGGTCTCTATAACAACAGCAGAAGTCACACTGATTTACAGGTAGGTCATTTCATGGGAGTTCATGCACTGTCTTGGTTTGGTTCTTTGAAAAAGGTGACATTAATGCACAATTCATTAAATACACCAGTAAAACATATACTTATGTCTGAAATTTGAATAAAAATAAATGTTTTACTCAAGAAGGGTTCGGTGAGTGAGCATGTGAAACCGGCAGGGTTCGGTACCTCCAACAAGGTTAAGAACCAATGCACTAGTTACATTAAGGATAAAAAAAATAAGAAAATATGAAGAAGAAAACACCATAAATATGTACATTTCTTGAATAAAATGTGAATAATCAGGCATAAGTTCATACATAGTATTGTGTGTTGCAAACTGGAATTGATTTTCAGCACTAAAGAAGCAGCAGAAGCTGATGACAGGACACAAAGATAGACGCTCTCATCATTATCCTCTAGACTGGCCTAGAAGAGGACAAGAACCAATGGTGGCCGTAACAACACGCCACATCCATTCTTCAAACATTGTATTTTGTTCACGGTCATAGTAAATAGTTCATTTGAATGGGATACACAAATACTAAAATAATGACTTTGCTGCTATAGCATCCAATATTTATTTAATAGTTTTTCATGTAATTATCCTACATCTGTTTTCCACCTAAATTTCGAGTCATTTCAGAGCCTTCTCCACTTCCCTGCAATCAGTCAAGTTTATTCCCTTCACCTGTCTCACCTCAATCACCTGCAACCCATCTCTCAATCAGCCTCTAGTCTACATAAACTCTGCTCAGCCTCCACGTCCGTTCCAGTGTCCCAGTTTTATGTCTGGTTACACAGTTATGGCTTTCACCTGATCCCTGGATTCTGTCTTTTGCCTGCTAGATTTGTTTTCCTGTTGGACTGATTTTCCAGTTTTATGAACTCTACTTGCTTAAGTGTAAACTTCTCTTTCTGTCTACTCTCCTGCTGTTCTTTTGTGTTGTCTCTGCTAGTTTGTCAGAACTTTGACATCAACCATGCAATGATTAGCAGAGTGAATGAAGTGAAACTTGCAAAACTTAACTGTCTAATACAATGGAAGAATTCATTAATTCAGTTCAAACATGTTTATACGATTTATTTAATTAAAATCCAGATTAATGTGTTTACTGTTATTTTTTGAAGATCAGTGTAAATTTTGCAGCAGTAAATAATCTACATGGATATGAGACGAGGCAAACGATTACTGGTAACTACTGGTAACTTACTGGTAACTATCTCCATCTGGTCCAATCCTACACAGTTCCAAAAAATATGGAGCAGTAACGCTCAACTACCAATGTAGTCAAACCAAAATTCACGTATAAAACGGCATCCATCATGGTTTTGTTATGTGGAAAAAACAATCTTTATTCCATGATTCTCAGTCCTTTTGTTTGATGGCCACAAAATTTCATGAAGGTCATTCTAAAAAAAAAAAAAAAACAAACAATACTTATATTGTGAAAGTCAAATAAATCCAAATTACAGAATTTGATTTTTGAAAGCCCCACCATTCAATTTTTTAATTCATTTAAATTCTACTGGAGGTCATGCACAGTAAATGACTGGATAAAAAAGCAAAATAAATGATGTAATACATTATTTTCTTATTACTATGAACAGTTGTACAAACACACATATCTACGGAAATCATTTCTCATATTTTCACAACCCGTCTAGGAGAAAGGGGAAGTAACATAATAACCCAGTTGTAAAATTGGTAACGAAATTTATTGTGGAACTCAAATTTACTAAAAATAATGAACCAAGATGTGATGAACAACCAAGAAAAATGGCTACTGGGTCAAAAACAAGTAATCAGTGTGATTATTTGTGGTTATTATCATTGTGCTTTTATTTTGAAAAGCGGAAAGTCAGACTTCCCACGGACTCTAACCGACATCTGTGAGGACAGTTAAAGTACTCGGCCGTGGACAGAATTCACAGTTAAGTGCGCCAGTAGCATTCATGCTACTGGCACACTTAAACCATGTGGGCACCCTGGACTCCTGCCTGGGAGTTACTGAAGTTTCTGTCGAAAGTAGAAAGAAAGAAAGTATACTTTATTGATCCCCAGGGGGAAATTACATTGTCACTCAGGTGTACATTTTTTGTGTTAGTTTTTTAGACAGTGTGTACAGGCCCCTGAAACAACCACAGCACACGAGGGGGGCCTGTAAGCATGCAGTTAGTACATACACAACATCACACAACATCAAACTGTACTGGGGAGGCAGAGTGACGGGCAGCAACTTTCGGAGTGTGCCCCAATTGAGTAGCTTGTAGGAGAGACGGCGCCTTGCTCAAGGGCGCCTCAACAGTGGCTGGGAGGTGAGCTGACACCTCCCACCGTCAGCTCACACGTGTTGATTTCCAAACCAACAAAAATTCTGATTACAAATAATGAGAATGATCAGTGCCTATCGCATGAGATGCTGATTGTGGTTAAAAATACGGGAAAGAAATGTGAAAGGGTTGTAAGAAGAAAGGAAATCCACTTTATTGTTCCCAAGGGGAAATTGTTTTTTCACTCTTATTATATCTATTTGATGCAAAGACAAAAAAGACAAAGACAAAAATCCCTCGTTCTTCGCGGTTAATGCGTTCTAGGACCACCCACAAATGACAAAATTCCGTGATAGAATGACAAATTATCTTATTTAGGGTAATTTAAAGGTTTGTGAACCCTTCCCTTACTGATATTAAACCACCTTCTATCTGTACTACCTTGAAAACACTGATAGACTATTTAAAGCGCTTTCAAGTGTTTCTTTAATGCACAGAAGTGTGTTACTTTCCGTGAGCACTTCTGGATGCTGTCAGCCTATAGCATGTGCATATGGTATTTACCTACTAAAAATCTGCAGTCGCGCATATTGATGCGCGAATGCGAGAGGGATTACTGTATGTACAGTTGTGTTCAAAATAATAGCAGTCTGTTTAAAAAATTGAGTAAAGCCTAAATCCTTGCAATGGTTTTTATTTCCATGCACTGGGAAAATTGCACATTATATTCTAAATCAAAACATTAAGAAAAAAGCAGAAATTCTTTAATTTACAGAAAATGAAGGAGCGGGAATTGAACCGCTGATCTTGGGAACATTGGCAGACCTACTGAGCTGCTGCCGCCCCGTTCTTCCACAAAACTAGAAACAAAAATATTCTGCACATTAGCATCAGATTGCATCGTTACACTTCCTGGGTATGACGTTAAACTGCATCCAACCTGGAGACTCCCCAGCTATGTCACTCCCCAGCTATGTCAATTAGTCACAAGTCACATGAAATAAGCATTAGCGAAATGAAGAGGTACAACACACTGGTAGTGTCTGTTCTTCGATATGGAAGTGAGGGATCAGGATAGAAAACATATTGATGTCTTCGATATGTAGTGCCTTCCCATGGGCTCACCACCTGAGGGAGGGGCCATAGGGGTCGGGTGCACTGTGAGCTGGGCAGTGGCCGAAGGCGGGGACCTTGGCGATCCGATCCCCGGCTACAGAAGCTGGCTCTTGGGACGTGGAATGTCACCTCTCTGGCAGGGAAGGAGCCCGAGCTGGTGTGTGAGGTGGAGAAGTTCCGACTAGATATAGTCGGGCTCACCTCCACACACAGCTTGGGCTCTGGTACCAGTCCTCTCCAGAGGGGTTGGACTCTCTTCCACTCTGGAGTTGCTCATGGTGAGAGACGCCGAGCAGGTGTGGGTATACTTATAGCCCCCCGGCTTGGCACCTGTACATTGGGGTTCACCCCGGTGGACGAGAGGGTAGCCTCCCTCCGCCTTTGGGTGGGGGGACGGGTCCTGACTGTTGTTTGTGCTAATGCACCAAACAGCAGTTCAGAGTACCCACCCTTTTTGGAGTCCTTGGAGGGGGTGCTGGAGAGTGCTCCCACTGGGGACTCCATTGTTCTGCTGGGGGACTTCAATGCTCATGTGGGCAATGACAGTGAGACCTGGGAGGGCGTGATTGGGAGGAACAGCCCCCCGATCAGAACCCGAATGGTGTTCAGTTATTGGACTTCTGTGCTCGTCACGGACTGTCCATAATGAACACCATGTTCAGACATAGGGGTGTCCATACGTGCACTTGGCACCAGGACACCCTAGGCCGCGGTTCGATGATCGACTTTGTGGTCGTGTCGTCGGATTTGCGGCTGCATGTCTTGGACACTCGGGTGAAGAGAGGGGCGGAGCTGTCAATCGATCACCACCTGGTGGTGTGTTGGCTCCGATTGTGGGGGAAGATGCCGGTCCGACCTGACAGACCCAAACGTATTGTGAGGGTCTGCTGGGAACGCCTGGCGGAATCCCGTCAGAAGGAGTTTCAACTCCCACCTCCGGCAGAACTTCACCCACGTTCCGGGTGAGGCGGGGGACATTGAGTCTGAGTGGACCATGTTCCGCGCCTCCATTGTCGAAGCGGCCGACCGCAGCTGTGGCCGTAAGGTGGTCGGTGCCTGTCGTGGCGGCAACCCCAGAATCCGCTGGTGGACATCGGCGGTAAGGGATGCCGTCAAGCTGAAGGAGTCCTATTGGGCCTTTTTGGCCTGTGGGACTCCTGAGGCAGCTGATAGGTACCGGCTGGCCAAGCGGAATGCAGCTTTGGTGGTTGCTGAGGCAAAAACTCGGGCGTGGGAGGAGTTCGCTGAGGCCTTGGAGGACGACTTCCAGACGGCTTCGAGGAGATTCTGGTCCACCATCAGACGTCTCAGGAGGGGGAAGCAGTGCAGCATCAACACTGTGTATAGTGGGGATGGGGCGCTGCTGACCTCAACTCGGGACGTTGTGACTCGGTGGGGAGAATACTTCGAAGACCTCCTCAATTCCGGCGACACTCCTTCCCATGAGGAAGCAGAGTCTGGGTTCTCTGAGGTGGGCTCTCCTATCTCTGGGGTTGAGGTCACCGAGGTGGTTAAAAAGCTCCTTGGTGGCAGGGCCCCGGGGGAGGATGAGATCCGCCCGGAGTTCTTAAAGGCTCTGGATGTTGTGGGGCTGTCCTGGTTGACACTCCTCTGCAACATCGCGTGGACGTCGGGGACAGTGCCTCTGGATTGGCAGACTGGGGTGGTGATCCCCCTTTTTAAGGGGGACCGGAGGGTGTGTTCCAACTACAGGGGGATCACACTCCTCAGCCTCCCTGGCAAGGTCTATTCAGGGGTTCTGGAGAGGAGGGTCCGTCGGGAAGTCGAATTTCGGATTCAGGAGGAGCAGTGTGGTTTCCGTCCTGGCCGTGAAACAGTGGACCAGCTCTACACCCTCCACAGGGTCCTTGAGGGGTCATGGGAGTTCACCCAACCAGTCTACATGTGCTTTGTGGACTTGGAGAAGGCGTTCGACCGTGTTCCTCGGGGGGTTCTGTGGGGGGTGCTTTGGGAGTATGGGGTACCGAACCCCTTGATAAGGGCTGTTCGGTCCCTGTACGACCAATGTCAGAGTTTGGTCCGCATTGCCGGCAGTAAGTCGGATTCGTTTCCAGTGAGGGTTGGACTCTGCCAAGGCTGCCCTTTGTCACCGATTCTGTTCATAACTTTTATGGACAGAATTTCTAGGCGCAGCCAAGGCGTTGAGGGTGTCCGGTTTGGTGGCCTCAGTATTGCGTCTCTGCTTTTTGCAGATGACGTGATACTGTTGGCTTCATCAAGCCGTGATCACCAACTCTCACTGGAGCGGTTCGCAGCCGAGTGTGAAGCGGTTGGGATGAGAATCAGCACCTCCAAATCTGAGACCGTGGTCCTCAGTCGGAAAAGGGTGGAGTGCCCTCTCCGGGTTGGGGATGAGATCCTGCCCCAAGTGGAGGAGTTCAAGTATCTCGGGGTCTCGTTCACGAGTGAGGGTACGATGGAACGGGAGATCGACAGGCGGATCGGTGCAGCGTCTGCAGTGATGCGGACTCTGTATCGGTCCGTCGTGGTGAAGAAGGAGCTCAGCCGAAAGGCAAAGCTCTCGATTTACCGGTCGATCTACGTTCCTGCCCTCACCTATGGTCACGAGCTGTGGGTCGTGACCGAAAGAACGAGATCCAGGATACAAGCGGCCGAAATGAGTTTCCTCCGCAGGGTGTCCGGGCTCTCCCTCAGAGATAGGGTGAGAAGTTCGGTCATCCAGGAGGGACTCAGAGTCGAGCCGCTGCTCCTCCGCATCGAGAGGAGCCAGATGAGGTGGCTCGGGCATCTGGTCAGGATGCCTCCTGGACGCCTCCCTGGTGAGGCGTTCCAGGCACGACCTACCGGGAGGAGGCCCCGGGGACGACCCAGGACACTCTGGAGAGATTATGTCTCCCCGCTGGCCTGGGAACGTCTTGGGATTCTCCCGGAGGAGCTGGACGAAGTGGCTGGGGAGAAGGAAGTCTGGGCTTCCCTGCTTAAGCTGCTGCCGCCGCGACCCTACCCACGGATAAGCGGAGGTAGATGGATGGATATGTAGTGCCAGAGATGAATACTTGGTGTCAGGTTGTCAGATTTCATCAGCAATGAGAGGATCAAAACAACCCCCAGCCTCAACACTAAATGCCCAAGAAGGCTGAGGTGGTTCGAAAAAAGATGCAGGATATCCGGCTAAGGGTATCATGGAAATCAACACAAAACGTCTTGGCTGGAAACAGCCCCGTGACAGACCACATCTCCGCTGGCTGGACAGCGTCACATAGGACCTAAAGTCTATCAAGATGCCCCTACACTAAGCCAGAAAAGTTTCCAATGACAGTGAGACATGGACCCAGACCTGGCGAGGCCTAGCAGTTGCTCCAATCAATGGAAAAGGATCACCGGATGCAGAAAAGAATTTGAGGTGTTTGAGGCATCAGAAAGACGGTCAGCGGAAAACTTTGAAAAACTGTTCAGTACATCAGTTGCTGAAGGATTTTCTCTGTTGAAGCATCCTGATGCCTCAGCCACTACACTACTTGCCTTACCAGGCAAGAGGGCACATTTCACACACGTCTCCTCTCCAATCAGTCCACCCAAGCCAGGCCTACCATTCCTTTGCACTCGCCTCTGCCACGAGTGGAGCTCACAGCAGCACACAGGATGTGCCTCGGTCCAGCACACCACTGGAAAACACAGGCCTCACTGGGTTTTCCTATACAGAAGAGTAGTAAGGCAGGGCTTTAAGTGTTTTGTTAATATCTAGGTTTGAAATGGGGGCAACAGTCTCAGTAACAGATGCCCGAGCCACCTCAGCTGGCTCCGCTCGAGGCGGAGGAGCAGCGGCTCTACTCCGAGCTTCTCCCTGGTGACTGAGCTCCTCACCCTATCTCTAAGGGTCCGCCCAGACACTCTACGTAGGAAACTCATCTTGTATCCGGGATCTTGTCCTTTCGGTCATGACCTAAAGCTCATGAGCATAGGTGAGAGTAGGAACGTAGATTGACCGGTAGCTTCGTCTTGCGACTCAGACTCAGGTTTAGTAGTCTTCTGACATTGTTAGTGGAGTATCAACCCTTAATAAACCATGTTTGATCACTGAACTATTGATGGAATAATTTTCTCCAATCTGGAGGCAAGTGGTTAAGATACAATTTTATTGTCGGTGTTGATTAGCAACAGAAGTCAATCGCTAGAAGGATGCGGGGGTCTTTATCTGGTTTTAATAGCAACTTTATTGCGGCTGTATTCATGTGACCACTTACAGTATACTTTTTTCTATTACTAGAAAATAGGCGCTAACACTGGTGGGAAATGTTTGAGAAATTCAGCAAGGACACCATCTGGACCAGGTGCCTTGCCTGCTGGCACACTAATGCACTCTGTAATTCACTGATAGTCAGCCGAGCGTCTATGATGTCTCCGTTTTCAGACTTTAGTTTGGGTAGGTTAAAATTGGTGAGGAAATTGGGAATATCTTCTTTTTTTGATTTCACAATAGCTGAATATAAGTTATGGTAATAGCTATAAAAGATCTCATTAATTTCGTGAGGGCATTGGGAATACTAGATTGCTATGAAAGATTTTTCTCTGTTGCGTTGGACTTGGTTTGCATGAAATTTTCCTGATTTATTTTTATGTCCAAAATCGTTATCTCAGTAATCTTTTTCTTACCTGGATGATTTCCCAAATCTGGGACTTGATTCTTCGTCCAAAGGCTCCTCCTTTGCATCGAACAATGAAATAATATTGGGTGAGTGTCCAACTGTGACTTAATATATTCTCAAGAGATTTCCAATTGATTCTCCAGAACTCCTGATTGATCAGTAAGTAGAAGTGTGACTTACGTATAAAGAAATGATATGCGTATTATCATACTCCTGCTGCAAAGCAGACATATATTATAATCCTGCATACTTCTTTATTATTCCATAAACAAATTTCAGTTTGCTACTTCTCACACAGTTTAAGCTGGACCCCCATAAACTATGTGAGAAATGTGCAACTTTACTCTACGATGTAAGCTATGAATTTTATTAGCAATCCAATTTATGGTATTCTCACATTTCCTGAAAAAAATTTAGCATATCTTATGTGACATGGGTGGATTTTCCATTAAGTTTTCCGCTCTGTTTAAATTTTTTTGTAATTGCCATATAGAAGTGGATTTTCAATGCGATACACACTAATGATGGAATTTTTAGAGGGCCTGCCAGAGCGAGCTAGCAACCAACATCCAGAACACTATAGCAACTGCCTAGAAAAGTGCTAGCAACCACCATGAACATCAAAGCTACCACCTAGCAACAGCTTAGCAATGTTCTAAAAATGACCCACAACGCCATAGCAACAAACATCGAAATGCCCACTCAACATACCGTAGCAACCACCCACAGCAACTTGGCATCCACCTCTCAATGCCTTAGTGCCAGCAACTACAGTATTTAAAAAACACCACAAACAACATTCAAATGACATGGAGAAGGAATGGCAGTTTACCATATGGAGTATGGGTAGCAACAAAGGCAGAACATTTAGTTTGTTCAGATACCTTGGCTAATTCTAGTTAATATTAATTGCACAATAGATGGTGAAGTCAGTCAAACATTTATTTGTTTACATTTATTTTTTTTTTTTTTGCCGGAGCCTATCCCAGCTGCATAACATATAAAAGAAGACACATGAAAAAGTCACACCAGAGAAAGAATAAATGTGTAAAATGAGTAAGAGGCATCCAGAATAAATAAGAGCACACCTTAAAATAAAGAAATAAGATGCTGTTGTGTAGTCTGGTTATACTTTAGTGCAAATTAAGTAGTTATTGCACTGGGAACAAATGGAAACTTGATCCTGTTGCTTTTAACCCTGGGTAATCTGTATCTCCACCCTGATGGGGAGTGTGATTAACCTGAGGGTTCTGTCTTCGTTCTTTGCCAGTACTCATGCCCTCGTGTCTAGTTTTGGATTTCTTAAGTCTTCTTGTGTTTCCTGGATTTTTTGCGTTGCCAGATTAAAATATGGAAGAAAACTTCTCGACTGCTGTCCTGCACTTGGGTCCTAATCCTGCTCAGGACAGTACAAACTGGCAAAGAACTAAGACAGAACCCGGCTTAAAAAGCCTCAGGTTAATCACACTGATTAGTCCAGGTGAGGAGACAAGCAACAGGTGTGGAGACGAAGCTCCGGCCACAGGTTCGGCTTCTCCTCCTGCCACACCCCAGCACAGCAGAGCACCAATACCAAACCGTGACATACATAAAGGCTGTACTGGACCTATCCTGGAGTAAAGAAATAGGATCATCTCCCACAGGGCAAACAAGCCGCTCGTGTATAAAACATTATACCTATCACACCTCTAATTGTAAACCGAATTTAAAAAAATGAACTATGCAAGAAGGAGATGAAAACTTTGTGCTGTACTACATCAGGTAGAAAGTTACCCTCAACATTCTTTATTTTCTTCACAAAAAGTTCTTGGAGTATCATTAAGCAGCGCTCACACTGAGCATGTGTGTGTCTACACACACGTGTGCAGTTTCCTTTTTGTAAGAGGTTGGGAAACTTGCATCAGGTTACCGTTTAACGTTATACAGAAGTATCTGTTAACGTGGGAACATATGAAGGTTTCTCTTTTGATCGAGTAATCACACCAAAAGCGTGTTTGAGGGCAGTTATGTGGAGGTAACTGACTAGCATAAATTTGAGGTTAAGCACAAAGGTAATTAGTTATTTAGCAGAAAACCTAGATGTGTAGCTTTGTAATGGATGTTTCCATTAGCAAAGCACTAACTGGGGTGGTAAAGGTAATGTTAATTTAAAATGAGCCCCAAATGACCTGGACATATTTGGGGAGTGACGGGTGTTGCCAACCCAGAGATTTGTTGGACAGAAGCCCGTCCCATCTTTACGGATGTCTCCCTCTACGTCAGATAGTTGCTGAATCTCCACAAAGCAGTTGCTTTCTAATTGATTCTTGGGTTAAACTTGACATGAGGGCAGATAGGTAGGATGTAAGGTTTACCATGGAATGAGTGACATAAGCTGAGAAGTTCAGCAAGATGGGCGCTGTGATAAATCTTAACATGAGTGTGAAGATTTTAGATGGTTTGATTACTTTTTTGAGACCATAAAAGAAAAAAAAATCAGCCACCCTCAGAATATTTTTGAGCAGTTAAAAAGACCACTACGAGTATGTTTAGTTGTTTTTTACCCTAGGTCTGCTTGTTAATTCACTTCCATTTTCCAGACATTGCTAGTGGCCCATAAATATACACAATGGCCCCAAAGTCCAGACATTAATCATTGTAAGCTGCTTGACAGGAAAATCAAACACTTGGCCCCCTAACTCTCCTCTGTCCCTCACTATCCCCAATGGATCCCAAACGCTCCAGCTTGCTAACTGGCTCCAGAGTAGCGAGAGGCGTGGTGTAGCCGTCTCTACCAGCTGCTGGGGCCGTTTGTCTCTGTAGGTGTTTCATGTATCTCTGCTAAGCCATCATTAAGTGATGCTGTGTGCTGCACATCATGCCACTCACATGCACACCCTGTGTACCCAGCATGCTTAGAGAGACACACGCCCTCCACATGTAAACTCTGGCACACAGTCCACAGCACCCGTCCCAGTCTCGATACAGAGTTGTCTGCTGCAGTCGTTCCTGTCTTCCATTTCTCTTCTCACATTGGACTTATTTTATGACAAATTAATCAGTGATTTGTTTGACGAGCTCTGCTGTTGTGTTAACAAGCTCCTTTGGATGAAAACTGCTGGTAAAGGCTGACTAATTTCTACAGTGCTGATGCAGTGTTGTTTTGTTGCTGTTTTTTTTTTTGTTTTTTTTTCTCGATCATAGTGGGAAAGAAAAGCAATGGCAGGTTTGTTCCGTACGTCCAGTCCACTACGTAGTTTTGTTTGGTTGCGGTCAATGCAGAAAATTCCATTACATAAAGACAGGAGGTTGGAAACGGAAGCAGGGTTTTCAATGCTTTTTAGGCATTGTGCAAATTGTGTAATTTCCTCCTTCTGGTCGAACACTATCATCAGGTTGCAACTCTTCCTCCGCTCCTCCGCTGACGAAACCACACTCCTCTCCACCATTTAACAAGCAGAGACGAGCGACAGGTGTGGTTAAGTCTTATTCACTCCCTCCCTGACTGTGTCCTTTGACCCATGATGTGATGCCGTCATTCCTCCAAGACTCTAAATATTAATACATAAATACATATTCAGGCATCCATTTCCCCACCTATATATTTGAATAATGTCCCCTGTAAACCTCAGGCTGTCTCCTTCCGTCCCCCCTGAAGTTGGGGCCGCTAGCCGAGTTAGCTCCGGTCTAACGTTCATCCACGTGTTTCACTACGGAGCCGTTCGGTCTTCACACACAGCGGTTTATATTCTCTGATGGTGACAGACCTCACGTTGTCGTGTGGGGGACCCCGATGTTTATTCACCAGGACCCAACTCACCAAGCCGGCGCCGACCCGGATGGCCGGACCGAAACGCCGAAGCGGCCTTCGTCTTGGTGTTCGTCCGTCACACACACACGGAGCCGTCACGGCTTCGTCACACACACACGGAGCCGTCACGGCTTCGTCACACACACACGGAGCCGTCACGGCTTCGTCACACACACACGGAGCCGTCACGGCTTCGTCACACACACACACGGAGCCGTTCCAGAGAGGTGTGTTTTCTTGTGACGGCGAAGAAAAATCAAACCAAATCTGATATTACTGTTTTTTATCGTGGAATTTCCACGGGTTCCCGCTAGTAAATATATGATTAAACATGTTTTTAACATAATTAGTGTAACTTTTAACACATGAACATAAAAATTATCTTTGCTGTGAAAAGAAATGTTAACAATAAATATTTATTAAATTGAACTTATTCAATTTAGGAACTTAATAATTCAAAGGAATAAATTTTAACATGATTACATAAACAAAATAGGTCCAAGAACCAAACCCTGTAGAACTCCATATATGGCTTTTGCATTTACAGTACGGGCCAAACGATTCACTATTTTTCTCTATTTTCCTATTTTCATTGTAAACAGTCAACAGTTGAAGCAGACACGTTAGTCCAGGCATCCATAATCCACTCACATATTGTGGTGTAACTTGCACGGCGTTGCCTCCCAGTCCTGGTAAACGTGTGTTCACCGTCTCTCGTCCGTCGCTCCCACGACGCACGCAGCTTAACTTTAAATGCTGTGTTTGCATCAATGTCCAGCGGTTGGAGTTCTTTGGTTCATCCTCTCAGGTTGATAGCAAGCTCTGAACTCAGCTGCTTCACATGACAGTAGAGACACGTCTCCCTGCTGTTCTGTGCTCCAGAATCCACCACCCCAGCTCGTCTTACAACTCCGGGCATCTTGGCTTGTTGTCACGGAAACAAAGTTTTGTTATCCTAACTTGGTGCAGTTGATTCTCTTGCTTCCTCCACTTTTGAACCACAGATTTGATGATTTGAAATTCTCTTGCAGCTGCTCTATTATCGTTCATAACCGCGTAACTGATACCTGGAGTTTAAGTTGGTTTAGTAAGCGTGTCACTTCGCTGATGCCGTTGTCGGGGGTCTTTAGCCCAACTAATGTGGTGCAGTTGTTGAGGCTGTCTGGAGACTTGTGGACCCAAACTGCAGGAGACAGGTGGATGAATGTACAGAGAGTTTATTACAAAAAAGCATGCAAGAACACAAAAGCAGTTTCAGGTAGCCTGGTGGTGGCAGGAGACTGGGGCTCCAAGAACAGGAGGCGATGAGGCACTGAACTACAATCGACAAGAAAACAAGAATTACTTCAGCTGCTCACTGGATAGCGCTACTGAACAAGACGGAATTATCTGGCACTGTAGTGAGAGTCAAGACCAGCTTTCTAGTACGGTTGATGATGTCTGAGTGGAACCTGGCGAGCCTCATTGTCACGCCTCCTTCACGCACAAACCCTGCAGGTCCTGGAGGGACAGGAAAAACAAAAGCAGCCACACAGCATGTCTACACAAACCCAAAACCATAACAACAGTACCAGTATATTGTATATACCGGTACCTACCGGAGGTGTGCCAGAGGTAGCCTTGCATCGTGTTCTTTAATTGGTCTATAATACGTAGTGACATATTACATCCTATGTCGGTGGAACATGGCCGATGGTAAATCTAGCGGAGCGCTGATTGACCTTTGCCAGAGTCGCACAAAAACATTTTTACAGACTTTGGAACTCAGTGTTCTTTAAGTTTGGCTGTGTTTGGCTCCACTGCAAGTGGAGGGCTAATTAATCCATTAATGTCTTAACAATTTACACATAATAGTACATACTATTATTATTAATGTGTACTGCATTAATGGTCCACCCATAAACTCTGCCTCAGAGCACCAGTTTCTCTATGGTCAGTTCAACACTGTCACCATCCAATTATTTTGGTTGTCTTTGTTTGAATAAATACAGGGTGTCCCAAAAAATGTTCCTGGTTTTTTTTTTTGCAGACTAAATACACCGAAGTCAATGATGGCAGCCAGACTGAACTCCAAAGAAAGGAAATCCATTCTCTGCTACTACAAGTATGGAAAATGCAGTTGAAGTCCAAAGACAATTTAGGAGGGAGTTTCAAAAAGAACCACCAACACAAGTTACTATCACTCAAATTAGAGATGAGTTTGAAGCTGACGGAGCTATTCAGAAGGTCCACATGAAGCATTCTGGAAGGCCATGGACATCGATGAGCTCCACAAAGGAAGAGAGAGTCCTGGAAATATTTCAGAGACGTCCAAGTCATAAAAAAACCCTAAAAAATTTAGTTACCAGCTGCAAAAAGGTGTATGTTTTTTGGGACAACCTGTAAATATTTTTTGAAAGCTTAAATGTTAAAAATATGTATATAACATTCTTCTAATCCAAAATGAGATAAATGTTAAAATACACCCAGTGCAAGTAATTTGGGTCAATCTATCAATCTATTCCGAATGAACACGTCAAACAGCATCATTAATATGTAGTTTTATATTCTTGTTCTTCAGTTCCAACACATGAAACCAGTCACATTGTATACTTTGCACACTAGTGTGTGTGTGTGTGTGTGTGTGTGTGTGTGTGACATGACTCCAGTATGGACACGTGATCATTCAATCAATCATATCATCAGTATCAGATCAGCAATAACTCGGCGTGTGTGTGGAGTCTGATATCAGTGGGTAGTGATGAATGGAAAAGGATATTGTGTTTCAAATGATGTCATTATTTGTTCACAGCATCTGTTCAGACTTTTCCTTACCCCCTCCTGTCTAAACACTGATCTGTTTATACTGACACAAATGGACACTGGATGTAACATGCGTTGGAAAAGTCAACTTCTTTTTCACTGCTTTCTAGGGCAGTGATTTTCAACCCTTTTTGAGCCATGGTACATTCTTTACATTTAGACAATCCTGGGGCACACCACCAACCAAATCACAGAAAATTACACCCTAACTCAGTACATATAATACATATAGTCAATATTTCTTAATGCATTTATACTCTGTGTCTTTCTACCACTACTGCCAGGATATCTATTTTGTGTTCATTGAAACACGCCCATGTTTCACTCTCACGAAGCTGTTCCTCAACAGCTCAAAGTTTCTGTCTGTTTTTAGTTTTTATTGCAGTCAACCTTGAGATGCCCAGCTCACATATGTGGATGTAAACGGGAACAATGTCAAAATAGCTTTGTTGGCCAGAATGGCAACTCCTTGGCAACCAAAAACGGTCCAAAGGAAGATCAGCAAAGTTTAGACTTAAACCACCATCTTGTTTCAGTTCAGTGACTTCCTCTTGCTCCTTTAAAGTCATGTCCTGTCCAGGACCGGATGCTGAGCTGTCTGGGTCCCTGACCCATATCAAAGCATTCAGCTAAGGCTGAAAAATAAAATGACAACTTCTCCTCAAGATTTTTCCAAAGAATTGTCAATCACCGTGCACATTGCGGCAGTGTTGCCATCATGCAGTTTCTCGGTGAGTGGGAACATCTCCGGGTTGCCATGCTGCACATGTTGTTGCCAGAGCTGCACCTTTCAACAGAATCCGTTCAGTTTGTGGGTGCAGCTTTTCATTTCGGCCCTGCATCCGTGTGTTCAATTCATTCAGGTGATGAAATATATCAGGCAGGTATGCCAGCTTTGCACAACACTCAGCTTTGAGTAATTGGACCTCTCGTTTGCCAGAAAAACTTCCTCTCGCAGCTCATGCACATGGGACAGCCACCGGACCTCCATGTGGAGCAGTAAGACTTTATGTTCTGCTCCCATTTCAAAAGTGTCTTCACAAAGTTCACTATGCGCACAACATCATCCAACACATGAGCTAGATCTGCTGGCGACGTCTTTTTGACCGTGCAAAAAACAGTGCATAACAATAACTTCTGGGTTTGTTTCTTACGTACAAAGCCTTTGTTGCACCCAAACATGGCTACGGCTCCATCAGTGCAGACACCTGTGCAGTTTTCAGCCTGCTTTTGTCAAGATATTCCAAGGTGACCTGAAATATTTCCTCTCCTGTTGATTTTTCTGGCAGTGCCTTGCAAAAGCAGTAGTTTTCTCCACTGCCTTCTCCATCCACAAAGCAACTAGGTAGTTAGCTTTGAGTGCTCTCTTGGTTTACCTTTGTGGTTTTTCTCAAAAAAGTTGCCTGTTTCTCATTGTTTGTAAGTAAGCATACCAAATAGTCCACCAGCTTGTTTTGAATGGAAGAGTGTTCCGTTTGGAGATGGCGTTTAAGCTTGCTTAACACCCTGGCACTATTGGAGAGCTTCTCACCACACACCAAACCCTGTGGGGAGGTGCCTTTGCATCCCTGGTGAATGTAAATCCAAATGAAAGATAGCTTTCCCTGAATTACTTCGAGTTCATCGTCTTGTCTTTTTCTTTTAACCACTCATACTAGGGCCTTCATCTGGGTCAGAACCTGTCGCTGTCACGTGTCATGCAGCACTAACTATTGTCTATACTGCTCTGCTGCCACCCACTGCAATAGCTGATATAGCTCAATAGCTGTGACACCAAGCGAGGTAGCTTTAGCCGGAGCAGATCCACCAGCTCAGGTTAGTCATCCCCCAGCAGCTCCCAAGCAGCTGGAAGACCAGGAGCAGTGGGTGACTGTTCAAAGGAAGCACAGTGGCAGGGGAGAGCCTCAGGGTCACCACCAACCACCACAACCACTTCTTTATTAACAGATTTTCCTAGCTGAGCGACACCCACAATGAGAAAGAAAACGCATTGGTCATTGGTAGCTCTGTAGTGGGGAATGTTAAGTGAGAGACACCAGGGACTATAGTGAAGTGTACTTCAGGAGCCAGAGCGGGTGACATTGAATCCTATTTAAAACTGCTGGCTAACAATAGGTGTACTTACCCTATGATTGTAATTCACGCCAGCAGTATTGACACCCAGTGACGCCAATCGGAGGTCACCAAAATCACTACTGAGTCGGTGCATAGCTATGACAAGACTTTGTCTGACTCCGTAGTGTTCTCTGGTCATCTATTTAATCTGACCAGTGACAACATGTTTAGTTGCTAGCTTTCTGGTTCAGTTCTCATACCCACCAATTAGAGCAGCATACCCAAAAACATGAGAGGGAATGGTGTTCTGCTAAACTGGGAGAAAACCAGTGATGGACATGATCTTATATCTTTGTACACAGTCTCACTGCCTGTTTCCTCCAGTTTCCAGTCTGTACGCTAAGCTAAGCTAACCAGCTGTCGTTTAGATTCACCTCAGCTGATCCTTCAGACTACACAAGTGACTTGATACCCCCGGTTAGTGGTTTGGTGGTTGTAGCCATTAAGGATTAAAACTTTGTCGCAACACTACTGGTCAGTCCACAGCAGTCCACAGAGACTGTAAGAACAGGCAGACCAACCTTTCCTTGATTGACGACCAGAAAACCTAGAACTCGATGCCACACACACAGTTGCTGTAATGTTTGGAACTGTATATATACAGTATAATATACTATTGTGATCCCCAAGGGGAAATTAAGAGAGCACACTGTAGTATTTTGTCAAACTCATGCATATATATATTAGTATGTACAGGGCCTATAAGCATGCAGTGGGAGCAGCTGCAGCTCCTTGTTGGTGCGCCCCAAATGAGCAACTTTTAAAGGGGGACGTCACCTTGCTCAAGGGAAGGTGAGCTGACACCTCTCACTGTCAGCTCACACTCCAGGTGGCTGGGCAGGAGTGGGAATTGAACCGCTGATTTTGGACAAAGATCAGGGGTAAAAGATCAGTGGTTATAGTGCATCCAAGGGGATGCACTGTCACCACTGCAGTTCTGCACAGGCCTGAACCCCCTCAGTCACATCATCACAATGAGTGGCTATGGATACCGATATCAAGGAAAGGAAAGATTATCAGAACTGAAGGGGTTGACCTACCAGGGGGCAGGATAGAAGATATCAAGGACAGCTACAAATACCTTGGAATCACACAGGCTAATGGCAATCATGAGGAGGCCGCAAGGAAGTCATCCACAGCCAAATACCTCCAGAGTGTAAGGCAAGTCCTGAGAAGTCAGCTGAATGTCAACATGTATGCACTGCCAGTCATCAAATATCCATATGTCCTCACAGTTGTCAGGACTAGAAAGCTCCTCACCATGCATGGAGGGTTTCACCCCAAGTCCAGCACCCTGAGGCTGTACACTAAGCGAAAAGAGGGAGGCCGAGGACTAGGGGAGCATCAGGGACACTGTCCAGGATGAGACATCAAAAATCCAAGAGTACATCAGGAAGATGGCCCCAACAGATGAACTGCTCAGTGAATGCCTCAGACAGCAGAAACCTGACGAGAGTGAGGAGGAGGAGGAGACGACACCCTAAACAATATATACAGTAACGGTACCATCAGACAGAGGAAGTGGCTGATATCAAGAAGACAAGAGCAATAGAGGCCAATATCTACCACAGTAGATCTGACCCAAGGTGCAGGCTATGTAAAGAAGCCCCAGAGACAGTCCAGCATGTGGTAGCAGGGTGTAAGATGCTCGCTGGCTCAGCATACATGGAAAGGCACAACCAAGTAGCCGTGATAGTGTACAGGAACATCTGTACCCAGTATGGACTAGAAGTACCCAAATCCCAATGGGACATACCACCAAGGTGGTTGAGAACAAGGCTAAGATCCTGTGGGACTTCAGCTTCCAGACTGACAAACAGCTGCTGGCTAACAAACCGGACATAATGGTGGTGGACAAAGAGCAGAAGAGAGCAGTGGTGATAGATGTGGTGATTCCAGCTGACGCCAACATCAAGAAGAAGGAAGATGAAAAGATTGAGAAGTGTCAGGGGTTGGAAGAGCAGCTCTCATATCACTGGACAATTTATTCCATTTATTTTTGTTGTTTTTTGTTTCTTTATCTATTAGCATATCATCTCATTTCAGATCCTGTCCTTCCCTGATCCACTTGCAATCAGTTCATTCCCTTCACCGGCCTTCTCCCCACTCACCTGCAGCCATTTCCTTTCGGCTTTTCCCTTCAGGGGTCGCCACAGCGAATCAATTGCCTCCCTCTAACCCTGTCCTTTGCATCCTCTTCTCTCACACCAACTACCTTCATGTCCTCTTTCACTACATCCATAAACCTCCTCTTTGGTCTTCCTCTAGGCCTCCTGCCTGGCAGTTCAAAACTCAACATCCTTCTACCAATATATTCACTATCTCTCCTCTGGACATGTCCAAACCATCTCAGTCTGGCCTCTCTGACTTTATCTCCAAAACCTCTAACATGTGCTGTCCCTCTGATGTACTCATTCCTGATCCTATCCTTCCTGGTCACTCCCAGAGAGAACCTCAGCATCTTCATCTCTGCTACCTCCAGCTCTGTCTCCTGTCTTTTCCTCACTGACACTGTCTCTAGACCAAACAACATCGCTGGTCTCACCACAGTTTTGGACACCTTTCCTTTCATTTTAGCTGAAACTCTTCTATCACACATCACACCTGACACTTTCCTCCACCCATTCCATCCTGCCTGCACACGCTTCTTCACCTCTTTTCCACACTCTCCATTGCTCTGGACTGTTGACCCTAAGTACTTCAAATCCTCCACCTTCTTGATCTCTTCTCCCTGTAACCTCACTCTTCCACTTGGGTCCCTCTCATTCACACACATGTACTCTGTCTTACTGCGGCTAACCTTCATTCCTCTCCTTTCCAGGACAAACCTCCACCTCTCTAGCTTCTCCTCCACCTCGTCCCTGCTCTCACTACAGATCACAATGTCATCTGCAAACATCATAGTCCATGGAGATTCCTGTCTAACCTCGTCTGTCAGCCTGTCCATCACCATAGCAACAAGAAGGGGCTCAGAGCTGATCCCTGATGCAGTCCCACCTCCACCTTGAACTCCTCTGTCACACCTACAGCACACCTCACCACTGTCTTACAGTCCTCATACATGTCCTGCACCGCTCTAACATACTTCTCTGACACTCCAGACTTCCTCATACAATACCACAGTTCCTCTCTGGGCACCCTGTCATAAGCTTTCTCCAGATCTACAAAAACACAATGCAGCTCCGTCTGGCCTTCTCTGTACTTCTCTATCAACATCCTCAAAGCAAATACTGCATCTGTAGTACTCTTTTTTGGCATGAAACCATACTGCTGCTCACAAATGTTCACTTCTGCCCTTAGTCTAGCTTCCACTACTCTTTCCCATAACTTCATTGTATGGCTCATCAGCTTTATTCCTCTGTAGCTGCCACAACTCTGCACGTCTCCCTTGTTCTTAAAAATGGGCACCAGCACACTTCTCCTCCACTCCTCAGGCATCTTCTCACTATCTAAGATCCTGTTGAACAACCCAGTCAGAAACTCTACTGCCACCTCTCCTAGACACTTCCAAACCTCTACAGGTATATCATCAGGACCGACTGCCTTTCCACTCTTCATCCTCTTCAGTGCCCTCCTCACTTCATCCTGACTAATCTTTGCTACATCCTGGTCCACAACAGTCACCTCTTCTAGTCTTTGTTCTCTCTCATTTTCCACATTCATCAACTCTTCAAAGTACTCTTTCCATCTTCCCATCACACTGCTGACACCTGTCAATAGACTTCCATCCCTATCCTTCATCACCCTAACCTGCTGCACGTCCTTCACATCTCTGTCTCTCTGTCTTGCCAGCCTGTATAGATCAGTCTCTCCCTCCTTACTGTCCAACCTAGCATACAAGTCATCATAAGCTTCTTGTTTGGCCTTTGCTACCTCTACCTTCACCTTACGCTGCATCTCCCTGTACTCCTGTCTACTCTCCTCAGTCCTCTCAGTGTCCCACTTCTTCTTAGCTAACCTCTTTCTCTGTATACACTCCTGTACCTCCTCATTCCACCACCAAGTCTCCTTATTTACTTTCCTTCCAGATGACACACCAAGTACTCTCCTACCTGTCTCCCTGATCACATTAGCTGTAGTTGTCCAGTCATCTGGAAGCACCTCCTGACCACCCAGAGCCTGTCTTAACTCCTTCCTAAAAGTCATGCAACACTCTTCCTTTTTTAGCTTCCACCATTTCGTCTTCTGCTCTGCCTATGCCCTCTTCATCTTCCTCACCACCAGAGTCATCCTACACACCACCATCCTATGCTGTTTGGCTACACTCTCGCCTACCACTACTTTGCAGTCACTGATCTCCTTCAGGTTACATCGTCTACACAAGATGTAGTCTACCTGTGTGCTCCTACCACCACTCTTATAGGTCACCCTATGTTCCTGCCTCTTCTGGAAGAAAGTATTCACTACAGCCATTTCCATCCTTTTTGCAAAGTCAACTACCATCTGTCTTTCTGCGTTCTTCTCCTGGACACCAAACCTGCCCATCACCTTGTCATCACCTCTGTTACCTGCATCAACATGTCCATTGAAGTGTGCACCAATGACAACTCTCTCACTTCTAGGTATGCTCTGCATCACTTCATCAAAGTCCAACCAGAATTTCTCCTTCTCCTCCAGCTCACATCCTACCTGTGGAGCATACCCACTGACAACATTGAACATCACACCTTCTATTTCTAGCTTCAGACTCATCACTCTATCTGACACTCTTTTTACCTCCAGGACATTCCTAACAAACTCCTCCTTCAAGATAACTCCTACCCCATTTCTCTTCCCATCTACACCATGATAGAACAACTTGAACCCTGCTCCTAAACTCCTAGCCTTGCTACCTTTCCACCTGGTCTCCTGGACACACAGTATGTCTACCTTCCTCCTCTGCATCATGTCGACCAACTCTCTACCTTTTCCTGTCATAGTCCCAACATTCAACTTCCCTACTCTTAGTCCTATACTCTTGGTTTTCCTCTTCTCTGTCTTCTTGCGAACACACTTTCCTCCTCTCCTTCTTCAACCAACAGTAATCCAATTCCACCGGCGCCCTGTAGGTCAACAGCGCCGATGGCAGTCGTTGTTAACCCGGGCCTCGACCGATCCGGTATGGAAGTCATAGGTTTGAATTGCATCTTTGATTTGGCAAAAGTTTTACGCCAGATGCCCTTCCTGACGCAACCCTCTGTATTTTTCCAGGCTTGGGACCGGCACAATAAGACACTGGCTTGTGTTTTCTTGTGGCTAGATTTACAGTGATATTTATATTACATATTTAAATTACATTTTACATTTTATACAGAACATTCCAATGATTAAATGCATGACCTGGGCACAGTGTTCAAGCACTATAAGAGTACATCTCATTTGCTCCATGAAGAGAGAGTAGAAAGGAGGAGCTCTGCCATTTAATTTTTGCTTATTTGCCTTTTTCACTGTTTTCACACACTACTCACTGAATTGAGAAGCACATGTAGCACCGGTATCACACCACTAACTGCGCCACTGGACCAGTTCTAGGCTCTAAGGAGTGGGGAGCAAGAATAATTACACCAGAGACCATTGCTTTAAGTAGAAAAGGCCATCAATTTACTGAATGCAAAAACACACATATAGAACACAGTACAACAAACCAAAAATACCCTGCAGGTTCTCAATAATAAGGTAAGTATTAATGAAAAAGTATTTCACTCTTTCTTTTTGTTCTTTAGTTCATCTAGTTTACTTTAGTAAAACTAATCTAATTTAATTACACCAGTCTCTTCTAGACTATTTTAATCGGGCTAATTTGAGTTAATTAGACCAGTCTCTTTTTCCTAGGTTGCACCTATTTTAGGATTCCTATTTTTCTTCCTGAGTTAACTCTTTTTACATTTTACAGGTAAGCACCTGTCCACCTGTCACCAAAGATGTCCTTTGGATTGAAGTACTTCTCTGTGGTTTTAGCGTGCTTTCTCAACGACGGGTAGCCAGTTGTGAGCTCATTGAGTGGCTTCACAATCTTTGAATAGTCTTTAACAAACCGGCGGTAGTAAAAGCCCAAACCCAGGAAGGTTCGTATCTCCTTCAAGTTGATTGGTTTTGGCCAGGTTTTTAATGCTGCTTCTTTGTCAGGATCAGTTTCTATGCCTTTTTCAGACACTATGTGGCCGAGGTACTGTACAAAGGTTTGGAAGAACTTGCATTTCCCTGGTGACAGTTTCAAGCCAAACTCTTTCAAAGAGTTGAGCACGCGCATCAACCTTTCCTCGTGCTTCTCCTGTGTCGAGGAGAAGATGATGAGGTCATCCAGAAAAACTAAGGCTTGCTTCAAGTTCAACGCTCCCATACAGTGCTCCATAAGCCTCTGGAACGTCCTAGGGGCGTTGGTTATCCCCTGAGGCATCCTGTTGAACTCGAAGAATCCTAGTGGGCAGACAAATGCAGTTTTGTGTTTGTCTGCTTCCTCCATCTCTATTTGATAGAAGCCTGATTTGAGATCGGGCACCGAGAACCACCTGGACCTGGTCAACACCGAGAAGGACTCTTCCAGATTAGGTAAGGCATATGTATCCTTTTTGTGTGTTCAATTTCTGTAATCTATACAGAGTCTGATATCGGCATTCTTTTTCCTGACGACTACAATCGGTGAGGAGAAGGGCGACTCAGATTCATGGATGATTTCTGTATTGAGGAGTTGCTGGAGATGGGTATTAACAGCCTCTATGTCCTAGGGATGTATAGGTCTCAGCCTATGTTTGAATGGCGTCTCGTCAATGAGTGTTATGTGATGTTTGATTTTGTCAGTGCGGCAAAATCTAGCTCGTGCAGTGCAAACACCTCCGGCATGGAACTCAATTTCTCAGTTATCCTCTCTTGCCACTAGTTGGGTACAGGAGAGTCAGCAAAGTCAAAGTCGAGATTTGGTTTTTGGTAAGGTTTTGTGGGGGAGTCTGAATCAGGGGTCTTGACAGTTTGAACACTCTTGACAGCGTGTATCTCTGATATGACAGCCTTTGGAGACAGGGTGATGTCATGGTGTGACTCGTTCTTGAGCATGACTGGTATGCAGCGTGGCAGCTTTGGTGGCAGAATTATCAGGCTATCGTTCACCAGGATGCCACCTGGCAGGGATGATGACTTTGGTGACTCTACCATCACCCACCTTCCAACATTGGGTGTCCTGCAGCTCACTGATCCTTCAAGGACTTTGGTCTGTCCGGTTTCAATGGTCTCAAAGTCTCTACTATGAAGCTTCACCTCTCCCAGACTGGAATCAACGGATTGTCTTTTCCGGATTTCAAGGGTCTTTAAGACGACTTTGCAGCCATAAGGAAGCGACTCATAGTTCTGAGGTGTGATCTCTGCATACTTTTCATAGAGAACATCCAAAGTATTTGTACCTATAAGCACTGATGACAAGATGGAGCGCATGTCAGGTACAACCAAAGCCAGCGTAGGTACCTCGATGTCGGCTCCAAGCAAGCTCTCTGGGAATCTGAAGGTGGCCTCAACATAGCCAAGGTAAGGGACACTTTGACCGTTGGCTCCTTCTACTTCAAGCAGGTCGTTCAAAGAACTGAGAGGTAAGTGAGACAGGATTTCCAGATAGAGTTGGGGATCGTTGTTACTTGAGAGCCTGAATCCAACAAGCAACTGCAGTCTTTGTCAGCTATGGTCACTTGTGCAGTGCACTTGGCTTCAATCAGACCTTTTGGCAGTCACTGGCCGTTTTTGGGAATGAGAGTACACATGGGCTCTGTGTAGCTTCTTTTTGGGACACTTTGTATGTGTTCCAGTCCTCGTTTGTCCCACATCCGGAACTGGGCTTAGTTTAAAGGATCAGGCTCTAGAATGCCATGTTGACTGTCCCATGCTAACTGCTTCTCTTTTAGCTGCTTCCTCTTCTCAGCTACAAGAGAGGGGTTCAGCTCATTTCACACGCAGGCTTAATGTGTCCGTCCTCTCCACATCTAAAGCAATACCAGGGCCTTGGTCTATTGTTTATGTTGTTGTTTGTATCTCAGTTGTGGGGCTGCAGCCTTTGAGATGTGTGAGTGATAGCTGAGGAACGTGAGTGATAGCTGAGCCCCCCAAACGTAGCTGTTTGGGGGGCTAGTGGTCTTGCAGCTAGTTTAGCTTTTCTACTGTCTTTCTGTGTGATACGTGTGAGCTGGGACTGTAAATCAGCTATTTGTTTCTTTAAGTCTTGGATTTCAGACCGGTGATCAAGAGCTGGCTGAGATGAGTTGCAGTCTTCTTCACTCTGCACATTAACACCTTAATAATGAGAAGACACTGTTGGCTTTGAAATACTGAAGTGCTGTCTCATGCGGGATGCTTTGGAAGAACGCTTATCTTCGGAGAAGTTCAGCAAAGTTCTGTTTCTTTTGTTCTAGCTGGAGTTCAGCTATCAAGACCCATCCCAGCAGCCTCTGATGAACTTTCTGAGAAGATGCCTGTCAAGGTCGCTGGCAGTTACACCTCCCCTCATGAGGGTGGTGCTCAGCATCACCTGCAGCCGTTGTAGATAAGCTGAGGGTTTTTCACCATTATCTTGCATTGTGTTTAAGATACTTTGCGAAGAGGTCATCTCCGTCCTCGACGGTGCCGAAAGCGGAGTCCAAGATGTCTAAGTATACATTAAGAGGAGATTCAGGTGTCAGGTGCTTCACAATATCAATAGCAGGTGATGAAACTTTCAAGGAGCTTTGGTGACTTGTAAAGAGCAGACTGTGTTGTGTCATTAAGAAGAAGTTCCACATTGGAGCACCATGTCTCATAATCCACTTCATTGTTGGGACGTGGGACATGCCCAGAGAAGGGTCTGAGTCTGAAGAAAGTGTGTACCTGCAGAGCAGAGTCTTCATTTCTCACTATGTGCTCAACGATCACTTTTTGTATGTCAGGTGGATTGATGACAGAAAGTTTCAGAGCAGGCAGTGTCTTTTCTTTGGATGGTGTCAGCGGTGGAGACCAACGATGTTGAACACGCTGCTCTGGGGCTGTGCTGGGCAAGGGGTTTACCTGTGCAGCATTATCAGGGTCATGTTGCTCTGGGGTATCAGATGAGTTCTGCTCTGCATCTTCATCTTGGGTCTCTGAGTGATCTAGATCGACAGTCTCACTGATGAGGGAGAGCTCTTCTCTGAGGACAGTCTTTGTCAGTCTGTTTTGCAATGTCCTTTAACTCTGTAAGGTAAGTCTGTGTAGCTGTTTTGCTAGCTACAGGTGTGTAAACTTTGGCTAAAGCTCTGATGTGGTAGGTGACATCAGTCTTAGTCTTACTGTTAAGTCTGTATGGCAATGAAGTTAAGAGAGACTGTATAGTTGTACCACACACATACTCCATAATAACCTGTTTGCTTGACTCTTGTTCAGTGAAATCTACTGGAACTACCCTTTGAATGGAACCATATTGTTTCAGCAAGTCATGTAGTTCTACATCAGTTTCTGTACCGGTTAAACCACTAACTATGACGGAGGTAGGGATTTTTACACTACTCGTTTGAACGAAATCCATTTTGAAAAACTGATAGCAATATTAGATGGTCTCTGGTTTCTAGTTTTAAATGCTTCAAGCCACTCCTGGGTGGCTCGCCATCTTTGTAGCAACGGTCTCTGGTGTAATTATTCTTGCTCCCCACTCCTTAGAGCCTAGAACTGGTCCAGTGATGCAGCTAGTGGTGTGATACCGGTGCTACACACACACACACACACGCTAACATTTCTGTCCCTGTTTGATCTGGATGAGTTGAAATAAATTGTGATTTTGTTGATTTAATATTTTGTGTCACCTCCCATTATTTTGTCATGCTTTAAGCTGACTGTGGTAAATAAAGATCCACCCACATGAAAACAGTATTTTCTTTGCTGCTGTCTTTTAGAGTTCTGTAATAGCAAGACCTAAATCTGATGTGATGTAAATCACACTGAGTGAAATGACTATGATATGAACCCTGGCACAATAAGATAGGGGTGTGTGTGATCAAATTAGCGGACCAGTGAGCAGATCCGTGGTTGGCTGCTTTCTCAGCCGTGGGGAGAGGTAGTCACCGATGCTTTGATCGTCCAATTAGGTCGATTTGGAAACGGTAAACATGTAACTAGCAAGATAATGAGCCTGTACTGTTTAGCTTTTCTGTCCACCTCTCTGTCTACACACTGGATGGAACACTGAGACTAATTTGACACTTAAATAAATATGAGCTGCTGAAGTGTGACAGTACAACCTGTGTGAACAGGTTACTTCTCTTTGTTGTATGGATGATATTTCTGCATAGTTTGTAATGTGAATTTATATAATTGGAAGACCTGAAAGCCTGGGAGATGCACTAACAGAGGAAGACACAACTACAGCTCCACAGCCCCCTACCACCCCATGGACTTGTTCTTTTGGTTCCAGAATCTCTTTTCATACATTTCCAGAGGCACTGTTTGAATTACTGAGTGTTCCAATACAGTATCATCTTAAATTTATTAAAGCCCAGTTGTTTCTAGACCAAACAAATTAACAAACTGGCTTCCACTGACGCCTATAGATGTCAATTCAAATCCAAACATTCACTGCCAATGATGTCTATCAACGCCAGTTACGTGTGTTAGCATATTGGACAAATTCAGCCAGCTCAGACACGTATGGAGAACATTTCATGCTAGTTCAGAGGAAAAAGAATCACAATCATGAGAAAACGTGACATGATGGAGATGGAGAGAATGAACGAGTGGAGGTTTGAATCACATCCCCTTCACTGCAACCCCTGAACCCCAGAGAGCCTCTGAGGCGCCACCAGACCTGTTGAAGATATTGAACATAGTTGTATAATCAAGAATACATTATTTTGCCATCAAAAGCTTTTCAGTGTTGTTGCTTAATAGAAGTAAGCAACAGATTTTTTGAGGTGTCACTGAAACATAAATGTCACCGTTCTGCTCGACATGCCTCTCTGTACAAAAAGCTTGTTTTCTCTCTTTTTTGGTCAAGAAGTGGTGTTTGTGCTGAAACCACCCTCTGACCTACTGCTGATGATTAAAGAACCCAAGAGGGCAAGTAGTCTACACTTTAATTTGATATTTTCATTCTGTATATGGTTATTCTGTGAGCCTTAAGGGGTCAGTCAAAATGCTCCAAAACTCTGGCACTATGGGGAACTCCGCTCTGAAAATGACTAGCAGCCAAAGAGTTAAAGACAAATTAAACATTATGGAGAAAGAATATCCATCCATCTTCTCCCACTTATACGGAGTCGGGCAGCAGCTTCAACAGGGAACCCCAAACTTCCCTTTCCCTGCCCACAATAACCAGCTCTGACCAAGGGATCCCAAGGAAGAATAGTTTCTTTTAAATTATTCTGCTTTTAAAACCTGTGTTTACTTACTTTTTGCTTTTAGCTTCATTTGTAACATCCAATAATAAAATGTCCATAGTGAATATGAGTGGAGCAAGGAACAAGAAAAGAGCCTTTTGTTTTTAGTTTGATAAATGTAAAACCATTAGATGTTTTATTTGTCCAGGAAACACACAGCACTGGTGGAAAAAAAAGTTGATTGAAAGTGAGAATGGAATGGAGAAATGTATTTTAGCAATAAAAGCTAGAGGTGGAGTGGGAATTTTTTTGTGTGTGTGCTTTTCAAATCATGCTGTTTTAGTGGAAGACATCATGTCAGACCACATCCTAAATAAAGGTGGAGTTTGAATGAAAAGCTACGGTTTTTACCATAATTTTGTAATTGATGAGCACACCTACAAGCAACATGAAATTAATTTTAAAAGAAAAAAAACTTGACGTATATAGATCATAATGGTCTGTAAGCCACAGGTCTTGAGGTGTTTTCACATGAGATATTCAAAACAGGCAAAACATGATAGTGAAATATTTTAAAATCTTTGTGTATAATCCTTGTAACAGTGCCTGTAACACGGAAATAAAACAACGCTGCCGTCTCCACCGTATTTTCCATCGACTCACTGATGCCAAGTTTATGCGCAGCAGCCGTTTCCTTCTTTGACCTTTAACTTAAAAGCTGCATCACTTGGCTTTCTTCACGTGCTTTCCATCATAAGGGGTGTGAATGATGTCAATGTCTGTTCAAAATACAATCAAACTATGGCAGCGTCATACTCAACACATCATCTCTTCTTCCCCCTGCTAAACCCCCCCTGCTAAATCTACACATTAGCTACATCGTTGTTTAAGGCACAGGGTTCAAAATATGTGGAAAAAATATTGGCTTATAGTCTGGAATTAATGGTATTTGTGTCTCTGCTCCAACTCTAGGCAGAGTCTCTTTATAAAATAATTTAAATTCAGACATGCAGCAGGAGTGAATATCTGATTTTAGCTGTATAGAAAACCCAATTTTAGGCAGGAACCACCAAGAACTTCATGCTGCATCAACAAAATAACAGGTTGTATAGAAACCAATGAATTGACTGATGTGTGGAGAAATTGTAATGGCATACGGAAGTATACATGGGTAAGATGTAAGGAGAACATATCCATGGTACATACTGATAGATTTTAGTGCTTTAGCTACCATTTTAGTATTCTTAAGAACTGTCACACTTTAGTTCAGTAATTATTAATAACAACAAAGCAGAAAGTGCTTTTTGCCATTTACACATGACTCTTTTGTATCAGACAAATGCTTTAGAAAAAGCTTTTACTGCTTTCTAGAAAAGATTTTAGCTCCATGCAGCAATGATGGGATTCAGAAAGATGTCATGTGTGAGGTGGGGGTCCTCATGTGGAGGAGCTTCCAATCATAGGAGAGGCAGGAAGAAAACTTGTCACCTAAAATACAGCTGTGGTGAAAGAGGAATTGGTTAAAAAATAGAAAACTAGAAAAACAGCTAAGAGACACAGCAACCCCATGAGCAGTCTGCAAAGCATGAACAAATTGAGTGCCTTGTCTTGAAGAAAAGGAGGAAAGCTGTCCTGATTGGAGTAGGACTCAGATTTCTTTGAACATTCTGAAACAATGAAGAGTAAAATTTGTCATTCCTTGTCAGAAAATCAGTATAGATTTGTGCGTTTTTACAATTCAATTTCAATTTAGGAAGATATTTGTTAGCATATTTGCCACAATGATGATAATTGAGCTGTAAGAACACACACACACACACACACACACACACACGATTGACAGGTCAGTACGGAAAGCTTTCCCAGACTTCATGTGTCAGAACACATAATGATGACGTGGTACCAGATTCAAACTGCATAGAGTGCAGGAAAAAGTTCACATACAGTATTTCATTCCTGGACTGCTGATTAGATTCCCACCAACTTCAATTTTTTTATACATTTCTATCTGTAGAATATTATTTCATATAAATAAATAAATAAATGAAGGCATTGAGAATGGTAAACAATTAACCATATTATGAAAAACAGTTTTTCAGGTCTCTACATATACGTAGTCGTCCTCCCTAATCCTACCAACTCCTAGAATCTGGAAAACAAACACTTCCTTCATTAATAGATATTTGGAATACTTTGGATTCATGACTGGACAGAGTAAAAAACGATCAGATTCATAAAGTGACAAACCTTACGTCATCTCCAGGGTGATCGATGGAGAAATTAATCTATATCTGATTGTCCTATTTGATTGTCCACCCAGTTATCGGCATGGTCATCCCCGAGGTGGAGTTCATTCAGGGTTACTGTAGCAGTGTGTGGTAACGACCTGGCTCACAGCTACACACTGAAAGTTCCTCACAAGCTGTTGAAGTCAGCTAACATTTGGCTAACTAGTTAGGTCCACTTCAGTCGTGTGTGCGTACGCGTGTATGTGTGTGTGGTTTGTGTTAGCTGCTTTCCGGTGTTAGACACTTTGACTCTCGCGCCTGGTTCCTTTGGAAACCGTAACAGATGATAGAAGTCCAATTGCCAATGAGCAAATACTTAATGCTGTGTGAACACAACATTACGTAACAACAAACCAGCAGTTTGCCGGTAGTGGCACTGTGATCGTTTGGAGCTGTATTGCTGCTTCAGGACCTGGATGGCTTGTTTGAGAGAGGCCTTGTTCTGATTTAAACCGACTGAGGTGCTGTGGCAGTGCTTTAAATAGCCAGTTCGTACATGAAACCGCTGAAATGTGGTTGACATTGACAGTTCTGAAAAGAGGAGTACGTATTCCTCCACAGCAAAAACAGAACAAGATCTCTCAGGAAGCACAGACTTTTCAAACTAGTGTTCAAATTGATAAAATACACCTTTGAATAATGAAAACACTAAACACCCTTCACATGCAGACAGTCTGCCGTTTAACTGATTTAACGGATTGTTATAATCGTTTCCTTCACCTGCTTTTTCTGCCTCGCGGGTCGATTGTCTGCTGGAGCCTCTCCCAGCGTTCTACGGGTTAGAGACTGGGAACATCCCAGATGAGTCGCCAGCACAACACAAGGCCACACATAGACAGACAACCACTCATGCACACCTATGAACAATTTGGAATGATCAATTCACATTTTACTGTTTTTCTTTACTGTTTTAACATTTTAATGCTTTAATCCTCATTTATGTTTCACTTTTAGACTAACTGGCAGCCACATTGGCCAGGTCTCCCTTGTAAGATGGATTTTTAATCTAAACGGGACTTCCTGGCTGAATACAGAAGTGTTAGACAAGGCGAACAGAGACATTACCCCCGAAACATTTCAACTTGTGACAGCTGAATATTGGTGACTGCAGGCCCCCTGGCATTTAAAATAATGCCCTTCTGTTCTATTTACATTTGTTTTCCAGCTGGTGTTTTCTTTCCTCTCCCTCCTTCCATCTTCCACCCGTCAAACACGTCTGCGGAGAGAGATGCTGAGCGCCTGTCATGTTCTCAGCGTGATGCCTCCTCACTCATTATGCACCAGTGACATCATTACAAAAGCAATCACAGGGTTGTGATAAACGCTGGGCTAATTAAAAAGACAGGCTGACGAACTAACTAATGTGAACGCCAAACCTGTATGAAACTCACGTTCACACACACAAATGTGCTGGTAACATTGCATATATGTATACTGTATATGGATTCTGTTGTAGACACTGCAGACGTGGTGCTGGAGCCTGAACATATAGTATAAATCTGTATGTATTGACCAACAGTTAAATTACATTGGCCTGACATTCTCTATATTGAAAACCTTCATTATTTTCTAGCCTAATTACTATCATCACAGAAAGAAGACAGTCATAATGTGTGTTTAGGTTTTGTAAGAAGTAAAAAACATGAATGAATGATGCAAAGATTCTTAAAACAAAAGTGTCACAGTTAATATCCAAGTCCTCTCATAATGTTTTGCCATGTGCTTAAAGATATTGAACAGCTCCTTGGTATGCCACATGTTATCATGCAAAATATACAGTATGTTCATAATAGATGTTAAAGGCATTTTTATAGACCACACTTTTTTTTTTTTTGATGAACAATATTCTACCACTAGGCTACTAAGGGAAGTAAAATTAAACAGCCTCCTAGTGGGACACAGGTCTGCTGAAGGATTTCAGTTAGCTACAGGTAAGAGGCGGGGTACACCCCGGATGAGATGCCAGCTCATCATGGAGTCGAGTGAATAACCAGTGGGATGCTATTTAGTGTGCAGTTTAATATTCTTTGTTTTTTAATTTTGCTTGTAAAGAAAACACTTTTGTGGAGTCTTTTTTTACATGTCTGTTTTAGTTGATGAACCACAAGAAAAAAATAAGTATCCTTCAGGAAACAACTGTGGATTATTGGTACCCAGAGATGTTTGAGAGTTCATTTGTACTCAGCAGCTCTAACTAAAGCTCTTCTGTACAGCCTCTTCAAAAGGAAACTTTTCAGAAAGCTGTCCCCCTTGAACCTGTGGAGACAACGTGGCTTTACATTTCATTCTGAACAGTATAGTGATGCACAACCTGTGGAGCGTCTCATGATGATTGGTAGAAATGCCATTATAATAGCAAATGTTATCTGTTATTATTTAGAAGTATGATTACTCCAAATCTTTCAAAGCTGTGAATAAGATGTGACAAACATTTGGATGGCTTCAAACTGTTTTAATTAATTTCATGTAGCTTTACCAACTCATTATTGTTCATTGATTATGGTGCCAGGCTGTTTAACTTCAACACAGTCTGGAAACATTCCATGAAGCTAATATACATGATCATTTGTTTGTTTGTTTGAATTAATTTCTCATGTGTTCTGGCACATGTAGTACAATGAAAACATGGACAGTCCTAATATTATTTATCTACTGTCACAATGCTGATAGAGATGGTGCTGAAGACAAGACCACGACTACAGAAGAATCAGTTGCATCTGAACAGAAGACCGTCCTGTTCCCCTCAGGTGGTCTCAGATTTATATATACATCAAATTTTGAAAAGCTCCAATCTTCATCCACGTGTTGAATAGAAATATTATCCCTGTTAGTAATCTTCTGCACACCTGCACACAACTGCTCCTCTGTACGTCTGTATCACACGTGTGTTTTTCTCCATGGCCAACCGCCTCCCCTCCCGGTGCCTGTTACTGTACAGCATTGGCAATTCTAATATAGCATGTACTGTATATATCACTGAATATTCTGCATATTTGACAGGGATTGCTTTGGTACAATTCTCCTCCATCTCTTCAAGAAGGACTAGTAAGATGTGCAAATATGTAGTGTTGGCGTTTTTGTGCGTCCTTGCGTATTTGATGCACATTTTTCAACAGGGACACAGGGACGCACTACTTTCTGGAGGTAACATGAACTCTGAATATGCCAGCTAATTTACTTATATAAAATGAATCAGTGGTGCCCCTTACCCTGTTTCATGGGTTGGTTGCTGTGCAGTGATGTGGTCTGACCGAGAGGTCCAGTATTCAAATCCTCCTAAGATTTTGTGTGTTGCTTCTTCCACCCTTATTATCTTATTGTATGTATGTTTTCTCCAGGGTCTCCAGCTTCCTAAACCACCAAAAATGCAGTAGAGCAGTGGTCTCCAATAATCGTGCTGCAGACTGGTACCAGTCCATGACACATTTAATACTAAACCACACAGAAAAATTAAATTATTTATGTCATTGCATTTGACTATCAAATCTGCAGATGTTTTTTAAATGATTATGCTGTAGAGGCCATCAAATGACAGGCTATCTTCTGAGGTAATGAAGCTTTCAAACTGCACATATGGCAACCAGGCACACATCACCTAAAAAGACAAGCTTTGAGTTCTGTGAAAGAGAAATAACATGAACCAGAAGGACAGAAGCCAATACTGAGCCTGAGCCTTCATTTTTTCATCGGGTGCAAATACCTATGTTTGTTTTCAAAGTTTGAGCTTTACTTCCCAACCACAACGGGACCTGAAAACTACAAATGAATGGCTCTGGAACCCAGCTGTGGCTGTGTCAGTTGACTTCACCATGTTCTCCAAGAAGGTCAACTTCTTGGAGATTTTTAAATGACAGTGGCCTTGGACATATGTTTCTGACAATTTCATATTTGCAGATATTTACAGTGGAGTATCCTGATATTCCATTTCAAACATCTCATGTATGTGAGGTAGACTTTGCTGCAATGATAATGAAAACTTTAATCATGGATTAAGCTGTTCAAACAAGACAATTTCACTTCCATTCTGCCTTGATGATGTCCTGTTGCAAGAAAAGAACCTCAACTTTGTCACTGATTCTGAGTCATGGTGTGTTGCATTCATTACTTTCTTTGCTTGTTTTATATCCTGTTTTTCATGTATCTATATCACAAGATGAGCAGGAGACAGAAGGATGGATGAATGGATGGATGGGCTGGGCATTTTCCAGCATGTTTTTACTGATTAATACTTCTAATCCAAACTTATGGATGTCCAATTTGACAATATTCGAAAATGTGCAATGGAAACAGAATAATGTTCATACAGACAATTAAGAGAAGTTTTCACAGTTTAGGTTCTTTGGATGAAAGGATGGATGATTTTGATTTAGCTGAATAAGAAAGACCTCAATGCGCACCAGCGGTCTCACCTGGATGGTGTCCACATTGCAGGAGACTTTAATAAGACCAACCAGAAAACTGTACTCCCTAAATTTTACCAGCATGTTAAGTGTGCCACCAGAGGGGACAACACCCTGGATCGTTTCTACTCCAGCGTAAAGCATGCGTACAGAACCATACCCCTCCCCCAATGACAATGCACTCTCCAGGCTGCAGGTCTGCTTCTCAGAGACTGACTGGGACCTGTTCGAACACCCGGAGCTGGAGACATTTACCAGTATGGTACTGGACTACATCAAGTTCTGCATCGGGAACATGACTGAGGACAAAAACATTTGCGTCTTTCCTAACCAGAAACCCTGGATGACCATCCAGGTTCGCGCACTCCTCAAAGCATGCGATGCTGCTTTCAGATCTGGCAATGAAGGTCTTTACAGGATTGCTCGAGCAGAGCTAAAAAAAAAAAGCCATTAAGAAAGCCAAAACAGACCACAAATCAAAGATAGAGTGCCACCTGTCCACCTGCAATATACAGGAGGTGCGGAAGGGCATTCAAGACAACAACTTCAGAGGATGCTCTTCTACAACAACAGGAGACCTGAGTGTGTCGCTGGCAGAGGAGCTAAGCCTCTTCCTTGCCCACTTTGAAGGACCACAACAACACTCTTCAGCCCCCGCCCTGCCCCCTTCCCCACCCAGTCCCCACACACTCACTGTCAGTGAGCATGAGATCAGACGGGTGCTCTTGGCAGTGAACCCCAAGAAGGCTGCTGGCCCAGATGGATTTCCGGGAAGGGTGCTAAAAGCATGTGCCTCCCTGCTCACCCCCATCTTCACCAGGATCTTCAACCTCTCCCTATCCTGCCCTGTCTGAAATCTGCCACAATCATCCCGGTACCAAAGAAGACCCCAACTACCAGCCTGAATGACTATCACCCTGTGGCCCTCACCCCAGTAATCACTAAGTGCTTTGAGAGATTTGTCCTCCAGCACATCAAGGACTATCTCCCCTCTGATTTCGACCCATACCAGTTTGCATATTGAGCAAACAGATCCACTGAGGACGCCATCGCCATAGCCCTCCACTCAGCGCTGTCACACCTGGAGCAGCAGCAGAGCTATGTCCGTTTGCTCTTCGTGGATTACAATTCTGCCTTCAACACAATAATCCTGGACATTCTCATCTCCAAGCAGGTCACCCTCGTTCTCACCCCTCTCACGTGTGACTGGATAAAGGACTTCCTCCATAACTTACTGTGAGACTTGGCCCCCATCCTCTCCTCCACATGGACACAGATCACCAGCTCCCCACAGGGTTGAGATCTGAGACCCCTCTTGTACTGTCTCTACACCAACGACTGCCGCCCGACCCTCGACAGCAACCTGATAGTCAAGTTTGCTGACGACACCACAGTGGTCGGTCTCATCTCCGGAGGTGACGAGACAGCCTACAGAGAGGAGGTCCAGAAGTTGACAGCCTGGTGTTCAGAGCATAACCTGACTCTGAACACCAGCAAAACCAAGGAGATCATCATCGACTTCAGGAGGCTCAGCACTGACCCAGCCCCGCTCTACATCAACGGTGAGTGTGTTTGGATGCTCTTCTCAGACACCTTATGGACTGACAACACCACAGCAATTATCAAGAAGGCACAGCAGCGACTTCACCTCCTGAAGGTTCTCAGAAAGAACAACCTGAACCCCTACTTGTTGCTGACCTTCTACGGATCATCAATCCAAAGCCTGCTGACCTACTGCATCACAGTATGGTATGGCAGCTGCACCATGGCGGACACGAAGAGGCTCCAAAGAGTCGTTAAGATGGCTGAGAAGACCATTGGCTACCCTCTGTCCTCCCTGATAGACATCTACTCGTCCCACTGCCTCAGCAGAGCCAAAATCATGACCAAGGACAATTCCCACTCTGGTTCAGGCTTGTTTGACCTGCTGCCCTCAGGTAGACAATACAGATGCATCAGAACAAAAACTAACAGATTCCATAATAGCTTCTTCCCAAAGGCCACCAAGTTTCTCAACTCAAATAGGCATTGACACCCCACCCAAAAAAAAAAAACTACCTCAGTTACTTCTGTGCAATACTCATCAGGAAATGCAATCTCGCTGTGCTGGGCATGGCCTCTTTTTGATATTTGATGAGAACATATTTTTGTAGATAATTGGAAAGTGTACTTACTGTATATACTTGTATTTTATTTTACTCTTTATTTTAGTCTTTTGTAATTATTGTCATTATAAAAGATATAATAACAATAAAGGCTTTCTATTTCTATTTCTAGGTATTAAATCCTCTTCGTTGTTCACTCTGTAATTTCTCTATTTTAATTAGGTAGAAGAGCGAGGATATTAAAACTTATGAGGTTTTACATATCATAAAGCATAGAGTCCTTTGACCTTTTCAATGTACACATGTGCTATTGTCTTTTGGTGTCAGGGAATTGGAGGATCACTCAGGAATAGTTTGCCTAATCTAATTAGTTTGAATCAGGGAGGAGTTCCTGAGGTGTGGGAGGATGCAATATGACTATATTTATACCCCCTTCAGGTTTCTGCAAAGGGCATCTCTTAATTAACTGACTGTACTGTGGAAGTGCCACAGAAGGTGAAAAATCACCTTATATTTAATAGGAGCTTTGCACATTTACTTTGGGTTAAGCTATCATGATTATTAGTTCTGATAAAATGTCTTAGGGCGAAGATGACAAACAACTGTTTATTCTAAGTATTTTAGCTGTGAGTAGCTGATCATAACCACTCTAAACATTGCAGGCAATTCAACCAGTGTTGGAGTGTTTTTCTAGTCTTCAGAAATATGCTCTTTGGTCTTTGGAAACAACAAAAATGTTACGCAGATCCATCAAAGATCTATCAACAAGGAATCAGATAATTGCAAAGCTTACTTTACGGTTCTGTGCACAAATATCCAAGAAAAAATAGGTCGTTGTGAGGTCAACAACACTGGACTCTGTAGAGTGTTAAGGAACACTAATAGTGGCAATCGTTTAAATTTTGTACCTTTTTCAAACAGTTCCTGCAACTCTTCACAATGAATTATTCATACATTGAATTAGTGCAGCAGTCATCATGCGTTGCGCACTACTCCTTTACATGCTTGTTAACTTTAAGAAATTATAAATTGCTGATCAATAATTTGTGATGCCTGCAGAAAGACCAGTCTATCCAGAGGAGCTATGGAACCGAGATCAGGGGTGTACAGCCAGAACTAAGTAGAGGAAAGCAACTGAGATGCAGATCGGAAGTCCTGATGTCCATTGTGGTGAAAATAAGGTTCATGGGTAATATGAGAGAGAAGGTTGGTGTTCTGGTCAAAACACGGAGAGAACAATTTGAGGGCAGCAATAGCCTTCCACAGAGACCTGGCTGCCTCTATACTGCATGGGTGTTTCAACCTATCCTAACAAGTAAAGTTATCAAGATACGCGTCAATAGAGCAGTTGTGTCAGTTGATGTCTAAGTCTTTGTTACCAAACAGTGAAGACTCAGTTTGACACTCGTGGTTTCTTGTGTACTGATGTGAAACAGGAGAAAAAGACAGAAAGTGAGTGTTTCCTTGCCATATTGCTCTACAATTCAATTGAATGTGTATAAATATATACATATATACACTATAACAGTTGTTCAGCAGGAAATGGTTCGATCTGAAATACCCTTGACCTGCTGATAGCCTGAGGCTATCAGCAGGCTACAGGTGAGAGGCAGGGTAAACCCCAATGTACTGCAGGTCACGGGAAAGACAAACAGCCACCCCCACCAACACTCAGACCTAGGTTAATGCTACGTCACTCGTGGAGCTGAACAACACTTCTACTTACTATATACTCACTGATATAGATTATTACACCAGATTCCCACAGAGTTTGTTAAGATAAACTATTGTTTAATTCCTGTCACTACTGTGTTTGTTTGGAGGTCAAACTGTCATCGTTAAAACAATCATTAATTACACACTTTGGAGTAAATGACATGTTATTCTGAAAGAATAAAAATAATTACTTTTTTTTTTTCAAGTCTGATTTGCTACTGACCCAAAAAAATTACTTTTCAGATTGTCATTGAGAATACTTTTATTCTAACGTAAAGTAAATACAGTCCCAGGCCATGTTTTCAGAATCATTTTTTCTACGTCTGTGTTGATGCTGTGGGTTTGCACTACGCTCTTCATCCTAATTAATTGGCACTTCAGAGCCCTGCTGTATCACTGAGCCTCTTGGTTTTATCACACAGGCTAACACACTGACAGCTGCTGTAGTCTCTCAGGCAACAACAACAACATACTGTATGTGTGTGTGTGTGTGTGTGTGTGTGTGTGTGTGTGTGCTGGACTTTCATTCCTGAAAACTATGTTCTAAGATCAGGATCAAAGTTAGTTTAAATTATTAAATTATCAATTCTCGAAGTGATAATGTAGATTTTTATGGTTTTAGGATGTGAACATTGCATTTCCTATGATTAATACTTTAATTAAATATGTTCCATTAAATATGCTGTACACCCCCAAAGTATTAGAACGGTGAGGGAAACTCTGTGTAACCAGCACTGTATTTGTGACTGAACCTCTCTGCTCTGCTGCTCTATTGTGGAAATTTCCCCACTGTGGGACAAATAAAGGTTTATCTTGTCTTAAATTCCTTTATTTTTGGTGTAGGCAAAACATTTGGCTTTGACACCAAAAGTAAGATGAGAAACCGACACCCCAGCTTTTATTTCCAGGTATTTACATCTGGAGCTGATACACAATTTACAGAATTTCAATATTTGTAATGGAAAACCACATATTTAGATTAGCAAGAAGATAAAACATGAATCAAACTGAAATCTTAACTTCAATTCCTTTGTACACAAAAACAAAAAGACTCTGACATCACCAAACTTTTGGAAGCTACAGTACATGTTCCTGTACCTCTGCTCAGGTGGAACACGGGTGGGTTCAAAGAATCTTCTTAATAATAATCTTCTTAAGTTCTTAGTCACATCCAGATGTAAATACTTGGAAATAAAAACTGTGGAGAGATTTTGGAGAGGAGTCAATATATTAATTTAGAATAGTTAGTCTCTATATTGTGGAATTTGTTCATCGTGTGGTTCCTGGAACGCATTGACCGCGAGGAACGAGCGCACACTGTATGTACATCCATTGGAGTCGTTACCTTAAAATGTGTTGTTGTGAGTCAGGATGTACAGTACCATTAACCAACTAGCCTACTAGTTACACTGGACTGATGGACAAACTGAAAAATACAATCAACATAATGTACATGAAGATTATGATTCAAGAACATTGTGGAAACCTTCACTTTTCCGTGGGTAGGCTGTGGAGAAGAGGAGGAGGACAGGGAAATGAAGAAGTCAAAAGTCAGACTGAAATCTGTTGGAGTGGCTCAGCAGAGAGCAGAAGATGGAGTGTGGAGCAGAGGAAGAGGTCTGAACAGGTGAGAAGGAGGATGGAGATGAGCTGCGTGGAGGAACCGTCAGGGTGTGGAGATAGAGGAGGAAGAGAGACTGAACCAACTCTTTCTTTTTATTCTCTACCTCTTCTTCTCATTCCCACATTCTGTCTCAGGTTAATGGAAGTCATCTTCATGCTTTTTACCAACCGTCAGTTGTTCCTATGAAAAATGCTCCATCAGACCTGTTTACATGAGTCACCTGGCCTGTGCTTCTGCATCCCCCAGTCATTCATTCATTCATTCATTCATTCATTCATCCGCTGTGGCGGGTTGGGGGGGGGCTGGAACCTATCCCAGCTGACTGAGGGTGTGAGGCGGGGGACACTCTGAGCAGGATGCCAGTGCAGGGTTTCCTTTTCTGTGTTCACTGGAGGAATTCGACCCCTCGACGTCTTTTTCATGCTAATCAACTTTTGATTGGATAATTTAAGACTTATGTTCCATACTATCATCCAAAGATCACTTAGTGTACTTTGGCTACATTCTGCCAAATATAATGAGACCATGTGCAAAAATTAGGAGCGTGTCTGGTTTACATTAGTTAATAAAATGATGCATAAAATGGATGCTATATAAACAGCAAAATGTGCTGCAATATATGTCCCTTATTTATTTGTAGATTGTTTTTTGTCTATGTGTGTGTGTGTGTGTGTGTGTGTGTGACGTAAATTCCAGCGTCATCTCCTTTTTACGTTGAAAGTCTCTGCTGCCGTCTTGACATCCTGTCCTCGTCTCACTGGAGAACAGGTAATTGTCCTGCAGTCTGAGGCTCTGTCGTCTCCTGATCCGTGTGAGGGGATGCAGCCATATTCAAGTGATTGTTAATGAGGTGGATGGGGGCTGGTTATCCCTATGTGTGAAGTCGGCCAAGAGAAGCATCTTGGTCACATTCTGTAGATCAAGCCAGGCCATCAAAATTATTTATTATTCATGGGGAAATATTAATTACCGTACATGGCAGAAACAATAACTCCACTGTGTGTGCCGTTTGCACCACATTCACCTGTTTGGAGTTCATCTACAAATGTTTAAGCTGATAGGAACAGTCCAGGTAGAACTGGCATGGGGAACATCTAAGTCACACAAATGTATTTGCTCAAGTGAGTGTTGAGTAAAGCTCACGTAGCTTTTATATTGTAAAATAGACCAATGACCTGAACGTGTACTTCTCAAGCCATTTTCTTTATAAATTCATCTCAAGAAAATATAATTTTTCAAAGAACTTATTTTACGATACTAAATGAATTAAAAAGAACTGTGCCACTGCATAATGCCATAGTAATACAATATATTGGATTGAAGCGCAGATCGCCCGGAGATCAAGACAATGCAGTCAAAGTCCATAATGAGGTGACTGACTTTAAAATAACCACATAGTCTTAAACTTCACGAGAAAACAGTGAGCAGAAAGCAATAATACGGATGATAGGTTTCTAATAGGCTAAAGGCGATTGTGAAGGATAAAGTCAACCCAGAGCCAGACATGACAAACCCCTGGTAGTCAGTGTTGAACTTAAAATAACAAGCTGTACTTTTTGTTACTATTAATTGTATTCTTAGTGTCATCTTTAACAAAAAAAGAAAAACACATGATGAGCAGAATACCAATACTATTAATTTCTCAGGTAACAAACATGATAATGTACACAGAGCTGCTCTTCACTGCTACTGCATGTGTTACACATTGGTGGGGATTTGGTTGGGGGCTCATCACTGATGGTTCTACAGCGTCTAGCATTCCAGTGGTGACCCAGCTCAATCAATCAATCAATCAATCAATCAATCAATCAATCAATCAATCAATCAATCAATCATTCAAGTTTTATTTATATAGCGCTTAATCATTTCAAAGCGCTTTAACAGACGGAGAAACCCAACTGAACCCTCCAGAGCAGAAGAGACAGTGGCGGGGAAAACTCCCTCATTGAGGAAGAAACTCCGGACAGGACCCAGACTCTTTCGGGCGGCCATCCGCCTCGACCAGTTGGGTGGGAAAGAAATAAATGAAGATAATGATAAGCTGTGAATATCTTGCAGATGCCATTTTCCTCCCCCCAGTCTTTTTCTCCAAACTTTGTTATAGGGGTGGGTCAACTCAACAAGACAGTGGTCGTTCATTCCATGACAGACTAACTCTCGTAATGTGAGTCTTAATAACTACCTGTAGAACTAAGAATCGCATTTGTCATTGATTTATATAGCTACGTATTCATTAATGGGATTTCTTGTCATTCAAAACATCCTCTTCATGCTCTGATCTCTCACTAATGTTGTCATGGTTACTAAACACAACATGCTGGATTAAGAAGCCGCAACAAGATTGAATTTACACACATAAACACACACACAAAATGAATGCTTATATCGTTCTACTGCTATTGTGCAGTTGTCTTGTCCAATCATTTAATGCTTTAAAAATGTTAAAATAGGAAATATTTTTCATACATAAAATCCTTCTTGTATGAACAAAAACATAAGACAGACCACTGCTATGAACCAGAGTGATTTAAAAGCACACTTATAGTAACACAGGTCATTATGACTCACTAATGGAAGAGTGTATCCAGTCACTTGTGCATCAGGGTGAAGTGTAACCTGAGTCAAAGTTCCAAACTCAAGCCTACATCTGAGACTAATCACCACCAGTAAAGTGGGACACACACACACACACACACACACTCATCAGTGACACTCATTTACCGCCCAGCCTTTGGTCCTGATCTCTCTGTCTGTAATGTAGAAATGATGGAGCAGAGGATCACTCAGCGCGTCTCTAAATTGCCTAAATGAAGATGAGTGAGGAAGTGTGTGATGGTGGTACTGAGACACCTTCCCCATGGAAGAAGGACTCTTGTGATATTTAAGCTGCAGGTGCTTCTATTTAGTGCTTTGACACCAACTCTCGACTTGCCTCAATCAACCCCCCCCCCCCCAACAATTATAGGAATGGATAGGAAAGAACTCTGACTGGAACATGTCAGACTATTCTTTAACAGTTGTACTATTCATTTAATTAGTTATAGTTACGCCTCAACATTCCTGGTTTCACCTCATTGCAGATTTTTAGCAGGTAGTCACATGATACCGTACGAACATTCTATTGGCTGACAGCATCCGGAAGCGTGCTGCGTTCCGTAAATTAAAGAAATACTTAAAAGTACTTGAAAGAATCTATGAGTGTGGGAAAAAGGTAATATGGATATAAGGTGGTTTAATATCAGTATGGGGAGGGTTCAGAAACATTTAAATTACTGTAAATAATAAATTAAATAGTTTGTCGCAATATCGCGGAATTTCGTTATTTGCGGGTGGTTCCTGGAATGCGTTAACTATGAGTAACGAAGGATTACTGTATGTCAAAATGATCAACGTCAACTTTTAGAATTATAAAGTACAGAGAGGAGCAAAAACAGAAGAAGATACTTCCTGTGTCAAAAGTAACTCATTTCATCATTTCACATTGAAAGGGTGGCGCTGAAGGACAGTCAGACACACTGTTGATTCCATCATAGTTGGTATTGTCTTGAATCATTTTCCGTTGGATTCCATTGAGTTTGAAAGCATTATGTAAACATTATGTTAACATTATGCAAACATTATGCAAACATTCTGAACGATCATGTCAGCAGTGACGCCTCATGTTGGGAGAGAAGCGGTCCTCCCACCCCCATGTAGTGAACTCACAAACATTCAGCCAGGAAAAATAGGATTGTAATGAGCATTGCACTTACAGTATTGACCTGATTGTATCCTGTCCAATTGGCCTTTCTTGACATTAGAAACACGTGTGTTCAGTTTACATGCTAAAACTGTTTGATTTGAGAAGAAGAACTTGGTTCAGAGAATGGGGTTCAGTGTTTGACCATTGTGGAAAAACTGGAAGAGGAATGGCAATGCAACTAATATTTCAATCATCTCATCTTTAACAGGATGGATGGATGGATGGATGGATGGATGGATGGATGGATGGATGGATGGATGGATGGATGGGTGGATGGATGGGTGGGTGGGTGGATGGGTGGATGGATGGATGGATGGATGGATGGATGGATGGATGGATGGATGGATGGATGGATGGATGGATGGATGTCTCAGAGAAGAACTAAGACAAACAAATCAAAATGACTGATTTACACATTCCTGTAAACACTGATAGTATTTATTACACCTTAAGGGACTCTATTTGACAAATGTCACTCAAAACAAGACACAAATGACAAAACGTATAAATTCAAAATTATACAAGAAGAGAAGAAGAAAAGGGAACCCAAATAAAGTTGACCTGCCTTTAGTAGTTACATGTTTACCAGTTTTATTGTGTAGTGTTATTTATATATGATGACGATAGCAGCTTTCTCAAGCAGAGGAGGCGTGCTGTTGGTATTGTGGTGTGTTGTATATCCACTTAAATAGCACACACTTCCCCCACTGTTTACACAAATGGTCACATTTCATACTACATATTACGGTGAGCAGGATGCATCCGTCCCTCCTGTACTTTGTGAAGGTTACGTACACCTACGCAGCTCCTAAACTTGATATCCCATATAAACAAACTTAATTAGTGGGAAGTGATGTTCACAGGGCTTAACTTCAAGCTCTGCCAGGAGGTGGGGGTGGGGCTGTCAGCAGGCATGCAGTTGCTGATAATCACCTTACATTTTCATATTGGTTAATGGGGACTATTTTCAGTGTTGCCATGACATCCATTTCCAAGCAGATGACAGGTTCTGTGACAAAAGTTGCTGAAGGTTGGTGTGCAGTCTGTCAACTCTTTAACCACATCAGTGAAGATGCTGTAAAGATCTAATTGTTTCTATTTAAATGTCAGTTAAGGTATGTTATCAAAACAAAAGTGAATCGCTGATGCTGTTATTCTTCATGAGCTAAACTGTTTTAACCGTGTGGCTCCGAAGTAGAGAGAACAACTGAAGTGAGAGAACACATTCGAGGGTAATAGAGCCCACGGTTCTGATCTCACCTGGATGTTTGAATATGAGTCCAGAGTGATCTCAGAAATGTTCATATCCAAGTCACAGAGCATCCTTAGGATGCAAAGATAAATTTCTCAACTTTAGTCTGAGAAATTACAATGAATAAAAATGTGTGGATGTTGTTGATGGAAGAAATTCATTATTTCATTATTGATCAAATATATCATATCTGACCAATCATTATGTGATGATTTTCTTGTTTGGTGATCTATATCCAAAACATGTAACCTCCTACTTCAACTATTCAATAAAACACTGAAGGTAACACCATCAGTCTGGGGAACTGAGCAGACCACCCTGGTTCTGCTGGTGTCTCCCCTGCAGTAGAAAAAAGTCTTCGAGTCGGATTCACATCCTCGTGACCCTCCGATCTGGGACAAGGATGCTGAGAACGTGTGCACGTCTCCCAGGGGGAGGTGAAAGTCCTCTCGGAGGGAATTCAACCGCGGCCTGGCATACACAAAGAGCCGCGTGTTGGCTTCTTCAAGACTACATGGTGCCACCCCGGCGGGATCGATAGTGTTGTTGCTGACAGCATCTTCTTGACCACACACGTGTGGCCACACATGCTATCTTATCAGCCAGAAAGTTTAACAGCTCTGCTTTGTTGTCATTTTCTCTCAGGACGTTTTGCCATTTGGATCCGCCCTGGGAGCCAGCAGTCCCCTCCATCCAGGCCCGTACGCGACACTGGTTTAACATCTGGAGACAGACCAGGACTGCTCTACTGTTTGCCCACCAAGATGCAGAAAGAGACAAAGCGGCGCCGTCTCCCTCCCAACTACACTGTTGGACAGAAGGTAAGACTCAGCTCCAAAAACATCCCCCTCAATGTGGAATCAAACAAAATGTCTCTGCGATTTATCAACCCATTTGAGATTGAGCCCATTGTCGAGCCCCGTGCTGTTCGCCTCAAGCTCCCTGCCTTACTCCTTACATCCTACCTACCACGTTTCCCAAGTCAAACCTGCCTCTTCCAGCCCTTTGTGCCCCTACTTACCCTTACCCTAACCCCCTCCTTCACCCAGAGTGGTGAATGGTCCGGAGGTCTTCACTGAGACAGCTGATGGATGTGCCCCTTCAGGACAGTGGCTTACAGTGTTTAGTTGACTGGGAGGGATACAATTCTGAGGAGCGCTGCTGGGTCCCTTGCCTCCACATTATGGACTCAACCCTGGTGCGACACTGCTACCAACAACATCCTGACAAACCCAGATGTCTGGGTGTCCTGAGCTTAAGTTCAGGAGTACCTTCAGGTGTGCAGTAGCTGGGCTGCAGCTGGAATCTATCAACACTCGCCTCAACTAGAAGAGCCCAGCTCCAAACTCCAGTCCCTGCTGGATCGTAGACTCTCACAGTCAGTCAGCCAACTTTGACACTTTGTCTTTTACCTTTTGAATGAAACTTTACTCATTCTCCTCTCCTGCGTCCTGTATCCCTCTTACTGTCCTGTTCAGCACACCTCCCAGGATCTCTGGGCTCAAATGACCTTTCCTGCCTGTCTCACAAACCCCAGCCACGGAGCACAAAACTGCCATAAACTTGCCCCCATCCTGGACTACCACTCCCTGCCCAATCACAGTTCTTTGGTTTAAAGTGTTGTTTATTTGTTGTTTTTTTTCTGTTTTTTTAATTTGTTTTGCATCCAGTACCTGCTTCACTGTCTGTGTTCACACCTGGAGGCATTGACCAGCCCCAAACCTAACAGACACATCCTGTGAGAAAAAAAAATACATTTTCGCTTTTGCTACCTCAAGTTTATATTATTGCACTCCCCTACCATCAGATACCAATGATTACCTTAAAACTCTTTAGCTGGTCCAAAATGTATCTGGTCATGTACTGAGAATTAGGAAGAGACATCATAATTCTCCTGTTCCACGTTCTGTATTTGTTACTTGTAAAGTCAAGACTTGAATTTGTAGCCATATGTTGTCTTCCTCCGTGTCCCTACAGGGCACAGCACCAGGGTCAGGGCACTGGGCAACACCTGACACGTCTTTATAGTCAGGCGGATAGCCACACATCTTTCTTTGCCTCTCTTTTTATGGTCATCCTTGTGGTGGTGGCTGCAGCTTGGTGTGTTTGGCATGGCTTAATTGTGTGGCTGCCACCAAACTCCACTGTTCACTTGTACGGTGCAGGTAAATCGCTTGGCTTTTTCTCCTCTCTATTCGTGTGTGGAACTGGAGCCATGTTCTTATGGTTGACACCCATCTTTGATTGTTGCCTATCCATCTTGGCTGGCACAGGGCTTTCAGTGTTCAGTCGCAGTGGGTTTGAGCTGTTGGCCGTGTTACCCTCATCCTCCCACTGCCAGTTAGGTAGTGCTGGTGGAATTTAACATACTCTACTGTATTTAAACAATCAATTTATCAATTTGTTAAATATAATATTTCCGTTGTCGTTGCCCATTCTGCGGCCACTGCCCCCTACTCGTGGCTGCTGCACCTCAGGCAGGGTTCTCTTCTGCTTTGCTGGTGCTTCCAGCTGCTTCCTTGGTAGTTTGTTGCTGCTTGCGGTACCTCCTGGTGCTTGTACAGTGTTTTACTCTTGTTGTTTTGTGTGTATTATTACTACTTTGCATTTTACTTTGTTTGAGTGGTTGAATTTGTGTTTTCAGATCAATGTGTGGTCACTCTACAGAATCTAGAAAGCTCTTTGCCACTGCCTTACATGCCACTCCTAACCCTGGACCTGACCTCTATGATCCAATGCAAACATTTGTTGACTTCTTTCTGTAATGTTACTACAGTCAGTATGCAGCAGCTTCCACTAAAGTTTGTTTTGTTTTTTTTTGCCTTTGCAAGATCATGAAACTCACAGACATAATCCTGGACAATTCTCTAATTCGTTAGGGGAAAAATAGTATTTGAAAGCATCAATGCAATACTGTGTCAACAAGACAAATGAAAGTAATTGTCTGCACATTTGTCTTCATTCCTCCATAAAATCTTATCCTGCTTACACATTTTCCTCTGCTCTGTACGTTTAGTTTTCATCATTGGTGCTTTGTTAGAATGATGATATTTTAAGTTTTATATGAGTCATTTCCCCAGCTGTGCTCATAATGGAGGATTTTTTTTAGCCTTATTTTCAATATTCATTATTACTTCTTTGATTTTGCTAGATTTATTGCTATTTTAAAATTCACCAAGCATAAGCTTTGCAACTGAAATGGTTTTTAGTTCATCCAGCCTTGTTTTAATTTACTTTTTGTTGACTGTATTTCATTCAACTCCTTTTATTTTTGTGTGTGAGGGACAACAGACTTTTACCTTATATGACTGCCTTTGCCGTCTCCCAAAGAGCGCATGGTGAGGTTGCTCATGGGAAATTCTTTCAAAAATCTTATCTGCTCTCTTTCAAAGCATTTAATAGTGTGGGTCTTTATGTTTTCAATGAGTCAGTGAGACAGAGACATGTTGTTCATAACGGTAACGGGGTGGGTATTGGTGTCAGTTGTCCCTCATGGTTTATTGTGAGAAGAATGAGTATTCACTGAGTGGGTCAACTGGAGTGCCAAGCATTACGAGGACAAAGATCACTCATAAATTCATCATGCTTTTTTATTTGAGTTGCTATTTTATGTTTCTTGTTATTTTCTGTTTCCTGGTTCTGGAGTTAAATCTTGTCCTTTCCTTTTTTTGTGTTCATTGCATCTGTTTTGTTTGTGTCTGGCTTCACTTCTCCTTTTGCCTCCTGTCTGTCATTGGCTTTTCACTCTGTACTTTGTACTACTCTCTGATTCCTCATGAATATTACCAGTCTGTTTTGTCACTTATCTATTTTGCCACCTGATTTTCCCAGTAAGATAATTCATTCATTCATCTCCTTCATCGCTGTTTCCGCTTTTATGGGGCACGGGATTGCTGGAGCATGAAACTCAGGGTTTCCGTTTTCACAAAGTGAGGTAACTGAACCTCTGTGTTTGTTGCTGAAGTAACAGACTCTTGAACTAACCTGGTCACCTGGTCAGGAGCAAATCTTAAAAACTCAGGGTTTTCTGTCTGACATACACATGCTGTTTCCTTTCCTCATTCGGTCGGACATCTAGTTTTACTGTGTTCTGTTGGATTGTATTTTAGAAGGGAACATGAAATGTCCGGTTCTCTTCGTTTTTTAACTTTTTTTTTTTTTTTAGCTTTTATTTGTTTTTTAAACAAAAACATCAACAGGGACAAAAAATAGTAATAAAAATAATTAAATAAAATACCAAGCACAAAATACTCCCAGACTTTAATGTTGGAAATTAAGGTTCTAGGAGGCAGCCACACACAAAGCAAAGGTTGCACTCAATTGTTTGATTGGTGACAATCAGGATGAGTGCCAGTGATGTATGATAATGATGAATGAAACATCAGGACACACAGCATACGTCACCAGCTTCCAGCAGCATGTGTTTGGTGACAAAGAGGAAGTCCTGCCTATCCATGCCTGTATTTATAGGGGGGGAACGGTAGACAGGAAGAGCTTCCACCACCTTGTGGAGTGGAGGGGAATGTAGTCTTTGTTTTATTAGGTTATTTCTAATAATTACACTATAGACTTTCTTTTTTTAAATGTAGCCACAAGAGGACACAAGCCAGTGTCTTATTGTGCCGGTCCCAAGCCCGGATAAATACAGAGGGTTGCGTCAGGAAGGGCATCCGGCGTAAAACTTTTGCCAAATCAAAGATGCGAATCAAACCTATGACTTCCATACCGGATCGGTCAAGGCCCGGGTTAACAACGACCGCCATCGGCGCTGTTGACCTACAGGGCGCCGGTGGAAATTGGACTACTGTTGGTCGAAGAAGGAGAGGAGGAAAGTGTGTTCATAGGCAGAGAGAGAAGAGGAGCGCCAAGAGTATAGGACTGAGAGTAGGGACGTTGAATGTTGGAACTATGACAGGAAAAGGTAGAGAGTTGGTCGACATGATGCAGAGGAGGAAGGTAGACATACTGTGTGTCCAGGAGACCAGGTGGAAAGGTAGCAAGGCTAGAAGTTTAGGAGCAGGGTTCAAGTTGTTCTATCATGGTGTAGATAGAAAGAGAAATGGAGTAGGAGTTATCTTGAAGGAGGAGTTTGTTAGGAATGTCCTGGAGGTAAAAAGAGTGTCGGATAGAGTGATGAGTCTGAAGCTAGAAATAGAAGGTGTGATGTTCAATGTTGTCAGTGGGTATGCTCCACAGGTAGGATGTGAGCTGGAGGAGAAGGAGAAATTCTGGTTGGACTTTGATGAAGTGATGCAGAGCATACCTAGAAGTGAGAGAGTTGTCATTGGCGCAGACGTCAATGGACATGTTGGTGCAGGAAACAGAGGTGATGAGGAAGTGATGGGCAGGTTTGGTATCCAGGAGAGGAACGCAGAAGGACAGATGGTTGTTGACTTTGCAAAAAGGATGGAAATGGCTGTAGTGAATACTTTCTTCCAGAAGAGGCAGGAACATAGGGTGACCTATAAGAGTGGTGGTAGGAGCACACAGGTAGACTACATCTTGTGTAGACGGTGTAACCTGAAGGAGACCAGTGACTGTAAAGTAGTGGTAGGTGAGAGTGTAGCCAAACAGCATAGGATGGTGGTGTGTAGGATGACTCTGGTGGTGAGGAAGATGAAGAGGGCAAAGGCAGAGCAGAGGACGAAATGGTGGAAGATAAAAAAGGAAGAGTATTGCATGACCTTTAGGAAGGAGTTAAGACAGGCTCTGGGTGGTCAGGAGGTGCTACCAGATGACTGGACAACTACAGCTAATGTGATCAGGGAGACAGGTAGGAGAGTATTTGGTGTGTCATCTGGAAGGAAAGTAGATAAGGAGACTTGGTGGTGGAATGAGGAGGTACAGGAGTGTATACAAAGATAGAGGTTAGCTAAGAAGAAGTGGGACACTGAGAGGACTGAGGAGAGTAGACAGGAGTACAGGGAGATACAGCGTAAGGTGAAGGTAGAGGTAGCAAAGGCCAAACAAGAAGCTTATGATGACTTGTATGCTAGGTTGGACAGTAAGGAGGGAGAGACTGATCTATACAGGCTGGCAAGACAGAGAGATAGAGACGAGAAGGACGTGCAGCAGATTAGGGTGATTAAGGATAGGGATGGAAGTCTATTGACAGGTGCCAGCAGTGTGATGGGAAGATGGAAAGAGTACTTTGAAGAGTTGATGAACGTGGAAAAGGAGAGAAAACCAAGACTAGAAGAGGTGACTGTTGTGGACCAGGAAGTAGCAAAGATTAGCCAGGATGAAGTGAGGAGGGCACTGAAGAGGATGAAGAGTGGAAAGGCAGTCGGTCCTGATGATATACCTGTAGAGGTTTGGAAGTGTCTAGGAGAGGTGGCAGTAGAGTTTCTGACTGGGTTGTTCAACAGGATCTTAGATAGTGAGAAGATGCCTGAGGAGTGGAGGAGAAGTGTGCTGGTGCCCATTTTTAAGAACAAGGGAGGTGTACAGAGTTGTGGCAACTACAGAGGAATAAAGCTGATGAGCCATACAATGAAGTTATGGGAAAGAGTAGTGGAAGCTAGACTAAGGGCAGAAGTGAGCATTTGTGAGCAGCAGTATGGTTTCATGCCAAAAAAGAGTACTACAGATGCAGTATTTGCTTTGAGGATGTTGATAGAGAAGTACAGAGAAGGCCAGAGGGAGCTGCATTGTGTTTTTGTAGATCTGGAGAAAGCTTATGACAGGGTGCCCAGAGAGGAACTGTGGTATTGTATGAGGAAGTCTGGAGTGTCAGAGAAGTATGTTAGAGCGGTGCAGGACATGTATGAGGACTGTAAGACAGTGGTGAGGTGTGCTGTAGGTGTGACAGAGGAGTTCAAGGTGGAGGTGGGACTGCATCAGGGATCAGCTCTGAGCCCCTTCTTGTTCGCTATGGTGATGGACAGGCTGACAGACGAGGTTAGACAGGAATCTCCATGGACTATGATGTTTGCAGATGACATTGTGATCTGCAGTGAGAGTAGGGACGAGGTGGAGGAGAAGCTAGAGAGGTGGAGGTTTGCCTTGGAAAGGAGAGGGATGAAGGTTAGCCGCAGTAAGACAGAGTACATGTGTGTGAATGAGAGGGACCCAAGTGGAAGAGTGAGGTTACAGGGAGAAGAGATCAAGAAGGTGGAGGATTTGAAGTACTTAGGGTCAACAGTCCAGAGCAATGGAGAGTGTGGAAAAGAGGTGAAGAAGCGTGTCCAGGCAGGATGGAACGGGTGGAGAAAACTGTCAGGTGTGATGTGTGATAGAAGAGTTTCAGCTAAAATGAAAGGAAAGGTGTCCAAAACTGTGGTGAGACCAGCGATGTTGTTTGGTCTAGAGACAGTGTCACTGAGGAAAAGACAGGAGGCAGAGCTGGAGGTAGCAGAGATGAAGATGCTGAGGTTCTCTCTGGGAGTGACCAGGAAGGATAGGATCAGGAATGAGTACATCAGAGGGACAGCACATGTTAGAGGTTTTGGAGATAAAGTCAGAGAGGCCAGACTGAGATGGTTTGGACATGTCCAGAGGAGAGATAGTGAATATATTGGTAGAAGGATGCTGAGTTTTGAACTGCCAGGCAGGAGGCCTAGAGGAAGACCAAAGAGGAGGTTTATGGATGTAGTGAAAGAGGACATGAAGGTAGTTGGTGTGAGAGAAGGGAAGGGAAAAGCCCAAAGGAAAAGAAGAAGAAGACACTATTGACTTTCTTTTTCTCCAGGACAAGGTCAGATATGTAACGTTTTTGTTTTTTTTTACATCTTTCATCATTTCACTAACACCTAAATATTTTTTTAACACAGTTCACAGCTCAGATGAAATATTTTCATCCTCAGTTGGAGTCTTGCAGTCATCTGTTCCATTGTGTGGACTTGTTTTAGTCTCTTTCTCCACTGAGTTATTGTTGGTGGTTTTGTGTCCTTCCAGTTCATTGTTATCATCTCAATGAAAGAATGTGAAACATGTAGCCCTGATCCACATTGTTCCTCTCCATAGGGATAATGCCCAGCAATAACAACTTAGGATCTGGACTAATATTCACCTCCAAAATGTTCTCTATTTGTTTAACATTTACCAGAGTCAATATAAATGTAAGCAGTTATCCCTGTGATCCTCGTTCACCAGCTTTGAACTGAGCCTATTTGAACTGGGTTGCTCTCACACTGTGCTGTGAGCCATGGTCTATCGGCCTCCTAAATACAATAAGGACTTTTTAAATGAATTTTCTGACTTCCTGGCTGAAATTATGCCTAAATATGACCGTGTCCTTATTGTTGGTGATTTTAATGTTCACGTGTGTTGTCCTGAAAAGCCAATGGCAATTGACATTTTGAACCTCATTGACTCTTTTAGTCTACTGCAGTCTGTGTCTGGACCCACACAAGAACATGGACACACACTCCATCTTGTTTTATCGTATGGTTTGCCTGTTTTTAACCTAGAGATTTGTGACGCAGTGTTTTCTGATCATATGCCTGTGCTATTTGAGGTTACTCTTGTCGCTAATACAGTTAAATCTGCCGCTGCTTCTCGGCGCTGTCTCGTCATAAACCCTTCCACTGCTGTTCAGTTTTCGGCCGCTTTTAATCGTAACTCCGTCATTCCTGGGTCTGTGTGCAGTACAGAGGAGCTCAGCTCATGGTTTCACTCCACCTGGCAGACTGTTTAAGACACTGTGGCTCCATTAAAAACCAGGCAGCCTAAAACTAAATTTGAGCCCTGGTTAAAGGACACGACTCGTGCTGCCAGACGTGAGTGCCGTAAAGCTGAGCGCAAATGGAAAAAGGACAAACTGCAGGTGTCTCTTCAAATGTTAAGGGACTGCTGGCGTCATTATCAGACAACTGTGAAAAATGCTAAAAGAGAACATTTGTCTAGTATTATCCTCTCTGTCATAAACCTCGTGTTCTGTTTTAAACAATGGATTCAGCTCTTAATGCCAAGCAGACTGCCGGTATTGACAAGGTCTCCTCTACAAGGGCTCTCATCTCACCTCCTGCTTACGACCCCTCAATCTCTGTCACCTGCTCTGCTGTTTTTGACCAGTTAGAGCCGTGACACTCCTTTTTACAGATTGTTGGTCAGTTGAGGCCCTCAGGCTCTCCACATGATGCTGTCCCTCCTCGACTGCTTAAAGAGGTTTTCCCCACTGGTGGAACTTCTGTTCTCACAATTATTAATAGCAGTCTCTCCTCAGGTGTCGTCCCTGTGTATTTTAAACATGCAGTAGTGCAACCTGTGATCAAAAAACCTGGGCCAATTTCAGAACGATCTCCAAACTACCTTTTCTTTCAAAAATCCCTGAGAAGATAGTCAATGAATAGACTTTCTGAAAGACTACAATATTCTTGAGGTTTTCCAATCCGGTTTTAAAACCCTGCACGGCACAGAATCAGCTCTTTTAAGAGTTTTTAATGATATCTTTTTAGCTACAGACTCTGGTGACTGTGTTATTTTAGTGCTTTTAGACTTAACTGCTGCATTTGACACAGTGGACCATGAAATCCTGATCTCTGGCCTGGAACAGTGGGTGGGCATCAGGGGCACTGCACTGGAGTGGTTCAGGTCGTACTTGGCAGATCGAACGTTCTGTGTTAGCCCTGGCCACTAGGTGTCCACCTCTGCTCCTCTCTTGTGTGGGGCCCCACAGGGCTCAGTTCTAGGCCCTCTTCTCTTCTCTCTCTATCTGCTCCCGCTTGGCTCCATACTTAGTAAGCATGGGCTTCACTACCACTGTTATGCGCATGACAGTCAAATTTATGTTCCACTCAAGAAGAATAATGCATACTCTATCGCTGCATTACTTAAGTGTCCTGACGACAATAAGGCCTGGATGGCTCTGAACTTTTTAAATTTTAATGAAAAGTTAACTGAAGTGATGTTTTTTGGTGGCACCTCTGGAACACCCCTTCCAGATCTGGGTTCTTTGGCCCAGCATATCAAACCAGCCATCACCAATCTCGGGGTAAAAGTGGATTCAGATCTCAAGCTTGACATCCAGATCAGGGCAGTAGTGAAGTCAAGCTTTTATCATTTGAGGCAGCTGTTCAAAATAAAACCAATTCTCTCGAGGCGACAGTTTGAAACAGTCATCCACGCCTTTGTCACCACTAGGCTGGACTATTGTAATTCCCTTTATGAGGGGGTCAGTGCTTCTTCCATCTCCCGTCTCCAGATGGTCCAAAACGCTGCCGCAGGTCTGTTGACCAGCACCCCTAAACATGAGCACATTACCCCCATTTTAGCCTCACTCCACTGGCTGCCCATACATTTTAGGATCCATATTAAATTTCTTTTATTTACTTTTAAGTCCGGCGGCACGGTGGCGCAGTGGGCAGCGCTGTGGCCTCACGGCGGACCCGGGTTCGAGTCCCGCTCTGTGCGGAGTTCGCATGCTCTGCCCGTGTCTGCGTGGGTTCTCTCCGGGTTCTCCGGCTTCCTCCCCCCTCCAGAAGCATGTGCTTCAGGTTGATTGGCCGGTCCCAAATTGACCGTAGGAGTGAAAGTGTGTGTGAGTGGTTGTTTGTCTCTGTGTGGCTCCGCGGTACACTGGCGTTGTGCCCAGAGTGTCCCCTGCCTCACGCCCTGAGACTGCCGGGATAGGCACCGGCTCCCCCGCGACCCGCGTCAGCAGATTAAGCGGGTTAAGATAATGACTGACTGATGACTTTTAAATCCATGAATACTCTTGCCCTGCCCTACCTGTCTGAGCTTCTACACCCCTATGTACCTGCTTGCTCTCTCAGGTCAGCTGATCAGCTGCTCCTGAGGGCCCAAAACCAAACAGAGCTCAGAGGGGCCGTGCCTTTGCTGTTGTGGCGCCTAAATTATGGAATAATCTGACTCAACAAATCAGACAGGCCTCTTCTGTCTGTTTTTAAATCTCTGGTGAAAACCTACCTCTTCTCCTTGGCTTTTAACATCTAGACAGACATTGGATTTTATTTTATCTTATTTTATTTTATTGCTCTGATGGTATGGCTTTTGCTTTTACCCATGATTTATGTTTTTAATTTATTTACTTTACTTAGAATATTTGAGCCATTTTATCTTTTATCTATAATGTTTTTTATTTATTCGTCTGTACAGTACTTTGGTCGACTGTGGTTTTGTAAATAAAGTTGGATTGGATTGGACCATTTCCCCAGAAACCTTGGATTACCGGGCAATCCCAAAACACATGGGTGTTATCCCCTTTCATTCCACAATTACTCCAGCAAAAATGCTAACGAAGAGTCATTGGCGTATAAAGATATGTTAAAAGTTGTATTGAAGTATCTAATTTTCCGTTTGCAATCAAATTGTTTCCATAGTTGATTATTTATTCCTTTATGACTGGTTGAACATGAATCTTCCCATTCCTTATTGTCAATTCTTCTTCTTCTACTCCTTTCAGCTTTTCCCACAGCGAATCAGTTGCCCCCATTCCACCCTGTCTTCTACATCCTCTTCTCTCACACCAACTACCTTCATGTCCTCTTTCACTACATCCATAAACCTCCTCTTTGGTCTTCCTCTAGGCCTCCTGCCTGGCAGTTCAAAACTCAGCATCCTTCTACCAATATATTCACTATCTCTCCTCTGGACATGTCCAAACCATCTCAGTCTGGCCTCTCTGACTTTATCTCCAAAACCTCTAACATGTGCTGTCCCTCTGATGTACTCATTCCTGATCCTATCCTTCCTGGTCACTCCCAGAGAGAACCTCAGCATCTTCATCTCTGCTACCTCCAGCTCTGTCTCCTGTCTTTTCCTCACTGACACTGTCTCGAGAGTCTAGAGAGGGGTCAGCAACCAGTGGCTCCGGAGCCGCATGCGACTCTTTAGTGTCTCCCTTGCAGCTCCCTGGAGATTAATCACAAAATAAAAAAATAATACTTATCATCATTGTCGTTTTGTTTAAAAATGTAGTCAGACACCTTCTAGGACAGCTCAGATACACTGTGGGGTCTTAGGCGATTGTTGGCCCGGCTTTAGAAAGCAGTGGTGATTGGTTGGCAGCACAGTGGGCGGATGATGAGTGATGTGGCATGAATCCTGACCAATCAGGTGAGACTCCCGGTATCTCTGGTCACCTGAGGGCGGGTCTACTCGGGTCTACACCTTGCGGTCAGCTGTGTCACTACCACTCTGTCCTGGGGGGGCTGCTGGACCGTGTCAGGTTGAGAGAGAGTCACGAGGATTCCACATTATATTTAATGAAGGACAGCAGCGCTGCAGCCATTCAGTGGTGGGGGCAGGAGATCCGCTGCTTGTCGGTACACATATATGTGCATATATGTGAGTTCATACAGATTACAGATTGAAAGTCGAACTAGCCGTGCTAATTGCACTAGCCATGCTAATCATGGTAGCCATGCTAGGTGTGCTGGTCACATGAATCGCTCCAGCCATGCCGGCTGCGAATTGACTGTTAATGATAGCGATGTGAATACTGTAGTTATTATCATTAATCCAAACGAGTGTGTTCCTGTGTGGGTTTGTTCAGCCTTATTATGTCTAATATTATGTGTGTATGGCCTGTCTGCAGGGCAGGTTTTTCTGGTAGGGGGTGAAATCGGGACCGGGTTCAGGACCGGAGGAGCGCCTGTTGCTCTGTTGAAGAAGGACACATCCGTTGAATGGAGATGATTCTAGAGAGCAGTGAACCACAAACCTGAGTCGTTCATGAAATTATGTTCTGTAATGCAGTAAGATACTGATTAAATGCCAGAAATCAGCTGTTCCCTGTGTGGTGCCTGCTGTCTGACCGGAGTTACCCCTGTGGATGAAGGGGTTCCAACACACACAGTCCCCCAGATTATATCTCCAATAGATGGTGATTACAACGAAGGACTCATTAAAATAATGAAAACAAAACATTATACAGAAAGTTAGGAAGGAAAGAAGACACAACATCACCAATCAGCAAATCACATTAATTCAACTGCAGCATTATCAGTTCAACGTGAGGAGTCGTGTGATGTGATCGATAGTGAACAGACAGCGTTCTTGTGCAGGTACGTAAACTCCAACGAGTCACAAGAAGAAATGATAGTTGATAGCACTGCTAGTTTAGAACACGTTACCTAAACATGCTCAATGAAAGTCTCCAGGAGCAGAAACACTGTTTTGTCATTGGAGCTCCAGCTGACTGTATTCATCAGGGATGAACAGCGAGGCTCTCACCCCCCCTCCCTGAAAGAGTCCAGAGACGTTCATCACCATCACACACTGAACAGGGATTACTGTGTTTAGGAGCGATCGTCGATATGTGAGCTGCTGGGAGCAGATTTAACAAGTTCATCAGTACAACAAAACATAATACAGTAATGTAGTAATGAAGGTAAACTTAAAGCACCAAGTCTGGTACCACAGAGTCACGTGGTGTCACTCTCTCCAGGACGCGCTGCATGGAAAATAGATAATGAATCTCATTATGCACTGTACACTAGTTAATCAATTTGATAGGTTAATATAGCTAATATAGACACTTAGAGCTTGTGTTGCCTTCATATAAAGTTTATAATTTTTTGCGGCTCGCAACAGGTTTGATTTTTTTTTTTGGTTGAATTTGGCTCTTTGAACATTTAAGGTTGCCGACTCCTGGTCTAGACCAAACAACATCGCTGGTCTCACCACCGTTTTGGACACCTTTCCTTTCATTTTAGCTGAAACTCTTCTGTCACACATCACACCTGTACAAAGTCCAAAAATGACTAATCTGGTGAATTAATTCTATATAAAGCTATAGAAATGATCAAAAGCTATTTAAAAAAGAAACACAGGTTTTTCAAAAATGCAGGAGCACATTCACACCTGTGTCACGCCACAAGTAAACTATTCATGCTTCTGTATTTCTGAACGAGTTCTTTGGTAGAATAAACCTGGTCAACACATTCTGGCTTCAGAGGTAGGAGGCACAGTCACTTACACACACACACACACACACACACACACACACACACACACACACACACACTGTGAGTCATAAACCTGTGAATTTCATAAATGTTCCAGTTGGGAAGAATCTGGCCTGTACTGTGGTTTTTCTCGTTAACAGTAAATAGCGTCACTCGGTCCTGGAGGTGATATTATGCTATATCATGGCTGAGAGCTCATTAAAAATGGATATGAGTGGTTGAGTAACAGTAGCTCCCAGGCTGGAAAGTGTCAACAGGCCTACCGCTTTCCTTCTCTGTTGTAAAAAATTCACGCTGATGTGACACAACGGGCACGTTGGTGCCAGACGGACACCATGATTTATGCCTCTCATTTCTAGTCTGGGAAACTTCAAGCTGAGGCACAGGGAATTTGCAAATTTTTAGAAGTACTGTAGAATGAAATGACAACAGCTGTATACTCTCAGCATTGTTTGGAGAAAAAGCCGAGCTGCCTGAATGCAGCTTGTAGGTCAGAAACGCTCAGATTCACTGCTTCATTAACGGCTGTGGTTCAAGGCCGAACGCCTCGCCTTGAAAAGCAGCAAAGACTAAAGGAAATCGGTGCTGCTGCCATCTGAACAGGCTGTGACTTCATATATAAAGCCATAAAAGGCTAAGCTGAACCTCATTCAGCTGTTAAAAGAAAACACCAGTATTTATATTCTCTTCAACAATAGAGCACACGACTGGAGAACAGACAGCAGATCACGCCATCATCCATGATGGATTTTTTTGTCTGTTTTTTTAGCAGTGTTGTCAGCGCTGGTCTGGCAGTCAAACCTTATCATTTCAAAGCTTAAATGTATGCATACATACAGTTGGTAGATGATGACAACCTGAATATCAGCAACAGACTAATTGAATCAACAGGCAGTTAAAAGATGATGTCCAGCATTTGTGTCTGTGTGTGTCCACTTCTATCAACCTGAAAGTGTTTGGACTTTAGATAGTGGAAACTAACGAGGAGCAGAATACAGGTTATTTTCATGTGGGATATTTTTAAAGTCTGAGTGCACTGTAGCGGTTCAAGATAATATATTTGGTTTTGGTTTTTGTCAGGGAACCTGCTTTCATGAATCAAACCTTGTTCAACAACAGATGACAGAAGATGGACATGCACAGAAGAGAAATGCTACGTTCATCTCAAAGGCATCAAGCAGCCCATAACCTTCTGCCTCCTTGGTGAATTGAGTAGACACAGCATCAGCCTGAAGTCATGGTGCTAAATAATGCCCAGACATGAGAAGAAGGACATTTAGCATAAATAAGGAACAGTGGAGCCCTGAATCTTCTCTGTGCTGCCTCTCATTGACCTCATCAGAAAGAAAAATGGATCATTCCAAAGGGAGATGTCAGAAGAACAAAAATGGATACCCCTGAGAGGTGAACATGGGCCACTCAGCTAAAGATCTTCACACTCAAGTCTAATACTTCATCAGTTTGATGATGATGATGTGAATTTGTATGTGTTTGTGTTGCTTGTGACCCATAAATAAAATTATATCGTTTCTAAGTGGCTTTTATGGTGGAAGAGATTCACATTGAATGTAATCATGTTATGGAAATGTATACATTAGCAGCTGAACAGGATTGGACATATTCTCCATTCTGTGGCTACATTCTGCATTCATTTTAAGCTCATATAGGCTTAATAAATTCAAATGCTAATGATTAATGGTGATTGGCTATAGCCGTGTTGTTTGTTGAAGTGAGATTCCATATTCTCCTTCTAGACAGTCTGTACTTCATTAAAGCTGCTCATGAAAGCATGTGATCATATTGAGTTTCTCTCAGCCTCTTAAGATGTCTGTGTAGGTTCTCAGTCTTCCAGGTCATGGTTCTCCAAAGGCTGTGGAGTCGATCCACTGGACGTTAAGAAAGTTCTTGAAGACGTTTCGTCTCTCATCCAAGAGACGTCTTCAGTTCAGAGAGTGGCTGATAAAGTGGCTGGATCTCAGCTTCTTAGTTTATTTGCATTAAAATGACCGGAGGACTCTTTGGGCCCACGTCTGGAGCCAGGCCTGGACGGAGGGCCTGTCCAGGGCCCGTCTAGGCTGTTCTAGCTCCTCTCCTGTCCTAGCATCACTACTTTGGCTCCCGATTAAATCTTGAATAAAATTAAAATCCTCATGATCACATATAAAGCTCTCCACTGTGAGGCTTCACATTGAAGATCTCATTGAAGTGTATCACCCCCCCAGGGCCCTTCGATCCAAAGATGCAGGATTTCTGGTGACCCATCAGGTGACCTGTTAGAGCAGAACAGGAGGCAGAAGCTTCAGCTATCTGGCCCTTTACTCTGGAACGATCTCCCAACCCCGTCCCGGGGGGGGACACCCTTAGCTTACTCAAGAGTAGACTAAAAACCCTCCTCTTTGATAGAGTCTACAAGTAGAAACCACACAGATTCTACTAGATCAGCTGCTATAGGCCCAGACCGCTGAGGGTATTTTCTCTGTCTCTCCTATTAAAGGGATTTACTTTAATTACTCTGGAGCTTCCACTACTTCTTTCTTTATTTTCCTACTGATATTAAATTATAGAGAGAGACTGCGCTGTCTTTGTACTTCTGCTCGACAGGGGGGGGAACAAGTATGGAAGACAGGAAATCCTGCCCCCACTTCAGCAACTACAGCACAATTTGGACAGCAAATCTGACCTATCTGCCCTCTCTCTCTGTCTCCCTCTCTTTTCCTTGCCCTGTCTCCATCCCCAGTATATTTCCATTCCCACCCAACCACTTAAGGCGGATGACCGCCCTCCAGAGTCTGGGTCCTGCCCAGAGTTTCTTCCTCAATGAGGTTTTTCCCTGCCACTGTCGCTTCTGTTCTGGAGGGTTCAGTTGGGTTTCTCTGTCTGTTAAAGCGCTTTGAAATGTCTGATGATGTGATTAAATAAAGGTTGATTGATTGGTACGCATTAGGGAGGGGGATGACCTTCAACACTACTTCAGGGCATTATGAAAACCTGGTAATGGCTGTTGAACTCACTGATACCCCCTCCAATCTACAGGCCGTGGTGAACTTTGAGATATGTAGGATAAGTTAGTCTTGGCCTATCTACATAACACCCACTGATGTTCAAGTCCAACAGCAACATGTCCACCAGGTCCAGACCGTTACCTGCCGGCTCCTCTACCCAAATGGTTACTCAGAGTTGTTGAAAATATTTTACTGACACTATAACACTGTGTCCTAGTGTTTCTGTAACGAGGGTGTAAGTTAGGTAAGTGTTAATTTGTTCAGCAGTTTTTGCTCAGACATTTAAAAGCCTATTTCACCCTTTAATGACCCAGTGGAAATTTACATTTATGGTATTGAACAAATGAAAGATACTACTCCAAGAACTTTGGAGATTGCAAATATATATTCTATTTGGATTTGATGACTTTCTTAGCAGCAAAAGGTTTTTTTTTTGTTTGTGTTTTTCAAATCTAAGAGACTGTCACCGCCAGTTTGTTCACTCAGACATGAAAAATCCCAATGGTGACTGGTTCTGTTCAAATTAAGGTCCAATAGTTGATGAGACACGTCTTGCCAAAGCAAGAAGAGTAGAGCTTAACCTCCTCCTTAAACCCAGTGAACCCCTTCTGTACTTTCCTAAGCCTATAGGAGGGAAACAATGCCTGTATCTGCTTCTCTCAACCTGCCTTTTCATTTAGCCCCTCTGCCAGCCGCACATTTGCATGTCAATCACAACAGCAGATGACATTTAAAAAGCCTGTAAGAGGACTAGTAGGAAATAACTGAAATTAACTATGAATAGTACATGCACATTTGAGTGAAACACACACACACACACACACACACACACACACACACACACACACTCTTCCCCTATCTTCCCCCACACATGCTGCTCATGTGGGAAATTGTAATTACTTCATATTTCTTTGTGGAAAAAAGAAATTATCAAAATGGTTGAAGTCAGCGTCTCTGGGCATAATTAACATTATCAAAAGTCTCTCAACTCTTTTGAAACAATGAATTATCTGAGTCTTTCCCATTCCATTTCCCCCCCACTCGCTCTCTTTGAGCTGGGCTCAGTAAAACAACAAACTACACCACTTCTGTCCCTCAGATCAGTAGAAAACACCAGCACTTATTTCCTCCTCAGTAGCACAGAATGAATATGATATCACACTCTGGATCTGCCTTTATCTTTACTGTTTTCATTTTGTTCATAGAGTGTATGATTCTTTCCAAATGGTTTTACTTTCTCTTTGCTATTTTCTTCCACTTAAATTGAATCACATTCATGGAAATTACATTTCATTTATGGATAACAAAAGAAAAACAGTGACATATTTGAGTAGAAAAAATACATTTAGTTGCTGCCTTGCAAAATATGACACCTGACAAAGAATGAGGCTGCTCAGTGAATATTTTCTTTATATGATGCTTCGTGCAAAACCGCGTTTTGTCTTTTGCACTTAGAACACATCACGAACACAGCAAATGTTTTTTTGGGGGGGCAGTGGCTCAGCGGTAGAGCGGGTCATCCAGTGTTCCTGAGATCGGGGGTTCGTTCCCCCAATATAATATTATATATTATTATAAATATATATAAATATATATATAAAATAGTTCTTCTAATGCCTAAGTTCTGGTTATCATGTGAAACATTTGTCATTTTTACTAATCATTGAATTGATCATTTTAACTGAATACAACAGACTAACAGTCTTTAGCATCAAGGCCAACATTTGTTGTAATTTAGTACTTTATAATTAAAATATAACTTGACACTGTACATCAAAACAGTAGCATTACCTCAGGTGACATTTCCTATTCTCTGATATGTGTAAGACAATATTGACACAGGGATGAACTGCTACAGCTCAGTTTGAGCCAGTTTAACACTTTTACAGGTGTTTCCAAGATGCATAGTGTGTGTAACCCCTTTCCTTTTGTTTCCTTCAGTAAACAGAGAGTGTGATTGCTCCCAGAGTTAGGCTTCAGTGCAAGATGAAGAGCTTCTACAGGATGATTTTCAGTATGATCTAAGCATTCCAAAAGCAGAGAAGACGGTCCTGACAAAAATCTGGATAATGTGCACATCACCGAGGTCTAACAAGTGGAACTAAAGGGCAATAAAAGTACAAATATTACTAAAGTGTGTGTGTGTGTGTGTGTGTGTGTGTGTGTGTGTGTCAGCTTCATGTCTAAGTGCATGTGTAATTGATGACTTGATCCCAGAGGTGAATATTCAGAAGATGAATATTCACAATTAGGGCACTCTCATTAGAGTGGCTGACCTTCAGGAGGGCTTCATCTTATTGATTGTCCCAAATAGGGTTGATACTGGCCTTTCAGTACAGATTGCTCACCACCACCTCAGCAACAACAACACAGCTATTCAACTGGAAAAGATCCATCTAAAAAGCAGAGACAGAGATAATCTGTTGTATTGACAGACGATGATGAGCAGGAAAGGAGGCAGGTTTTAAAAAATTTACCATTAAATGTAAAATAAACACCACAAAAACATTTTTAGATTCACCATCCTTCTATTGTGTTTCATTATCTGTCGCACCTCTTGTCGAATAGTTCCTGTTTGTCTTCATATCACTAACATGTCATTCCAGATCCGGTCCCACCAGCAGTCACTTCATCCCCTGCACCTGCCTTCCCTTCACTCACCTGCAGACACTCCCCTAGTCAGCCACACCCTTCATGACTCCTGCTCCTCCTTTGACCTCTGACAGACTGTTTAGTGTTCGCCCTGACTCTCCAGCCAGTGTGTCCTGCCTGTCCTTGACCCTGATCTCATCCTGTCTGTTCTACTGCCTGTTCTCCGGACCCTGCCTGTTGCCATGTCCTCGTCGGATCTGACGGCCTAGTTTTTGATTGCTTTGTGTCTGACCCTGCCTGGTTTCTGGATTCTGCCTTTTTGCCTGCCGTCTGTCTGATTTGTCTGCTTGTTGGACTGAATTCCCAGTACCAGAACCCTCCCTGTCTGATTAAACCTTTTTTGAGACTCTTGACCCGCCCGCTTGTCTATCATGCTTTTTGGTTCCCCTGCCAGTCATGTTCTAGTCCTGACAGAATAATCTGGCCAAAATGAACCCAGCCGACAGCGACCCGGCTCTGATGGACTCGCCAACAGAAGCCAGCTTGATCCGGCTCCACAATCAACAGCTTACCTGGTTGGCCGAGGCTGTGTAGTGTACAGCCGCCCACCAGGAGCGCAGCATGGAGACCCTCCGGGAATGTCTAGTGGCAGCGCTTCTGAGTTGTCCAGAAACCACTGCTGGTCCCAACCCCCTGCTCGATTGTCGGTCGTTACCGAAGCTCGGATTCTGCCACCGGAACACTGTTCCAGGGCCCCAGGTGCAGAATACAGAGGAAAGGAGTGAAAACTGGAACTGGGAGCATGACACAAGTGATGTCCAAATGAAGCCTCATTCGGACATCACTTGTCCCATTCATTGAGAATGTGGCGTCCTCTTTGACAGGGTGGCGGTACTGCAGCCACACAACAGTCTTCAATGAGTGAACGGCGTAAGTTTCCACAGGCAGGATATTCATGCCGTTCCTCCTCCAGGACGACCTCCATCACAGTTCTCCAGCAGGGGGCAGCACGTCCCGGTCTGACCCAGGACTGCTGTCGGCATCTTTGGCAAGCAACTTGAATAATGAATGAATGAACAAATAAATGAATATATAAACTTTATGATACCTGAATAAAGAAACAGACAAACAAATATCCAGCCGTCAGCATGTTGATCAAGGCGTCTTCGACGTGGAGCTGTTCTACGTCAGAAAATAGCTGGTTTTAACTCCGTCCATTCTGTGTGTACATGTAGACACGGGACACACACACTGACGTCACAGCGGTTTTTGTCGCAGGGAGACGCCCCCGGATAGAAAAGGTTTCAGTTACAGCGTCCACACGACAACGCAGACCCGGCGTTTTCAAAAAACTTCACTTTGACCAGCGTTTTGTTCCCGTATATCTGTGTGGTCGTGTGGACGAAAGGCGTCACCGCAACAAAAAGCCTCGCTGGACGATGCCTTACGACACATTGATCACGTGATTTCTTCTGGCAGATGCGCTGATTGGTTGGGCGCTGTGACTGGCTGGGCGTTTGATTGACAGGTAGTGGGTGGAGTTAAAAGTGTGACAGAGTGAGGTTTTCAAGTGAGCTTATTCAAATACATAGGTGGGGAGATGTATATATATATATATATATATGTATATATATATATATATATATATATATATATATATATATATATATACAGTATACTTCTTGGTGTGCCCAATGAGCAGCTTATGAAGGAGATGGCGCCTTGCTCAAGGGCACCTGAACCGTCCTTGGGAGGTGATCTGGGACCTCCCACTGCCATTTTACACTCTGCAATTTTTTACCCGACATGCGTCTTGAATTGGCGACCCTCCGGTCTCCAGCCCAAGAGTTAGTAGATTGCCCTTAAAACTGTGGCAAAGCTTCAGGGAACTATTAATTAACACATGTATGTTAAACCATTGCCATTATGAAAACAGTACAATATTGCATTTGGTTACATGATATTGTCTCTGCCGTGATTTTAACTCTGAGACAAAGTTTAAATGTCCCCACACACAAAAATCCAAACATATTCTCATCATCGCTCCTTCAGAATCACCACTTCTTTTAGCCTTTGCTTTAAGATTTGTGTTTCTTGAAGGTTACTACCAGAGGATTAAAGACTGAAAGAAAGGCGAGTCATCTTACTGTATTATCTTGTTTTCCTTACAAATCAAAAGACTAACAGGCTTCGTCTGCAGCTGGTACAAAAGTGTCACTAGCTGTTCATCTGAAGAGGGTGACACAAGGTGGCCTAGTTCATCTTCCCAGGTCTGTCTAATTACCGGCCTGATCACCGGTCTGACCTTTCACATTCAGGCTGGACAGAAGAAAGCCCAGCCAGCTTGATGGAGCAGGATAATAAGAACATGGCAGGGGAAATGTACTAAAAGAACAGTGAAAACAGGTCAGACTACATGGCCTTTTGGTAATTGTAGCTTTTTATCCATTGAAGAAATAATACAATTAACTTTTGTTTCCTGACCTTTTTTACCGTATTCTTTTTTTATACCATATATTTATTTCTACTTTCTTCTTTTTCTGTCTTTCATTTGTTCAATTACAACCACTGCCAACGAGAGCATGTTTTCAGCAATGTTTGTCAGAAGGATCACACAGATGGAATTTCATGAAATGTAGTTATAGTCTTGGCCGTTTGACAGGGAAATATTCGTCAAACATTTTTTTTGTGGTGCATTGTTAGGTCTAGAAACTGTTGCTAAAATGATCAAACAGATGAGGTTATACTGGTGACAGTAGCTGAATGCAGGACTCAAACTACAAGCTCTAGCGGTATCTCAGGTGCTACCTGCAGCTCAAATGTGTTACAAGATGTTTCTACGGCTGTCCATCCTGTGGCAAAACTTCAAGATGATGTTGGGGAAACTTTTAGAATAATTAAATGTGAAAACCATTAGTCCTCAGAGTGAGACACAGGAGCAATTAACACTGATGAATAATTAACACACCCACGTGTCAGAAATTATAGGATTGATATAAAAGCATGTATAACGTTGTGACAAACAAAATACCGTTGAGAGTAATGTCTTCTAACACTGCTAACACTCAGATCTGAAACAAAACGAGGAGCCATGTGCCACCTGTACCCCAACAGGTACGGACCACATTGGGGTTCTTAGTAATTGGGGCATTCCAGAGGGAGCTGGTAGACCAATGTGGACTGTGCCAGCCTTGTGGGACAGAACTATCCACATGTCAGCTAGGTATATTAAATACAATGCAACTGAGAAGGTCAACATTGAAGCACTATTCGCAGTGAGGGAAAGTTTTCCTAATGTAATTAGAGCTATCAACTGCACACACACACATTGCCATAAAAGCGTCATCATGTGATGAAGTTGTGTATAGAAAACGTACAGATATACGTGATACACAAATGCAATTAACCAACATTTTGGTGGCCTTATTCAACACACAATTCACACATTATGTGTAACAGCATGGTTCAGAACACACTACGAGTTGGACCTGTACATTATTGGTGAGTGCATTTGTTATTGAAATTGTTCTAACATCCCTTGCTGTGATGGCCTTTGAGCAGGTGTACCCCCAAATTGTACCCTTTCACCACACTATCATTACTAGTCAGTGATTAAAGTTAGTGACTTTAAGATAAGCTTAAGATTGTCTCTGTGTGCAAAGTATTCATGTTAATAACCCTGTGCATAAAGTCTGGAACGTCTTAATCAGCCTTGCCTTTTTCGTGGGGGAGGATGTCAGTAAATTAGAACACAAACATAGCAACACCCTCTCTGAGGAACCGTCACCTTATCATGGTGGAGAGGTTTGTGAGCCCTAAGGATCCTGGGACCTATGTTGTCTGGAGTCTGGTACTCCTGGTAGGGAAACAGGTCTCAGATGAAGGGTCGTACGTAGATGAAGGGTCGTATGTACAATGGTTCACAAGACCCCATGAAAAACCGAAAAGGGAGAAAAGTGACCCTGCCCGGAGGAATCTTGGGGCCCATGTCTGGAGCCAGGCCTGGACGGAGGGCCCATTAGCGAGCGCCTGGTGGCCAGGTCTGCCACGGGGTCCGTGGACCCACCACCCGCAGGGCAGATTGATGGGGTCTGGTGCGCTGCCGTATGGGTGGCAGTGAAGACAGGGGGGTCACGACGGACCAGACCCAGGCGGCAGGAGCCGGCTTGGAGCTTGGAGGTGGTTAGACATCAGTGGCCTCGGTCTCCCTGAACCCATAATGTGTGGCTTTGAAATAATTTTTAGCCTGGCCCATCCCCCAACAACATTTTGCCTTGGGAGAAGCCGCCAGAGGCTATCGTCATGACAACAGTTTCCAGGAACATAGGAATGAAAACCCACCACCTCATTATGAGTGCTGATTGTTCGGTGGACAAAACATTCTAACAATAATTTACTGATAAAGCATTCAGAGGAATTTGATAATGGAGTGTAGGGCATGCATCTCTAAAAAGACTAACCAATATATGTTCATGATTTATAGATTAGAAATAATACATTCTAGTTCAATGAATTAATCAAAACGTGTGATGAAGAAACTCCTTAGCCTGTTTCTTTTCTTAAAGGACACAAACCTGGAAGCTGTAAATACATTCACTACTCTTATTATGTGAAATAAAGGTGATGTAACAATGCTGTAGAGAATTATTTGTGACTGAGAATCTGATACAACATTTCTCTTTAATATGGTGGTCATATCAAATATCAGATGAAGCACTCTCGATTGAAATAGTCCTTATGTGGACTGTAATGACTTTCCTGCTTGAATCTAATTTAAAAACCTCTAATAGTCCTGTAATGTTTCCCTGCATGGTAATTTTGCAGACATGCGCGAGGCTGTGGAACAGAAAACAGCCACTTTTATTCACTTTAAACTCACAGATCATTCATTTGGTCCCTGAAGAAATAAGACATGGATCAGGTGAACATACCTGAGACAAGAAATTGGAGAAATTAGGTGCAATTTTTAATAAAATTTCTCTGGAGGTGACTGGATTTATTGCATACATACATTGTTTAAATATTGGCTTTCAAAAACCATATGGGATGCCTCATAGGGCGTTAATGAAACACAGCCCAGAGCCTGGATCATATAAATAGAAAACGGCTTCTTATTTTTATTCAGTCATAAGTGACGTGTTATATTTACACTGCTTTCTTCTGTAGGATTTGTGAAATGAATGATCCTATCTGCTGGTATTGATAAGATCACACCTAATAACAGTGGGGGGGTGAGTCCAGTAGCAATGTGTAGTCAGCTTTCATGCCACATCATACACTTTGATTCCTATAAATGTCAAGCTTGAAAAGCTCGTAGTGTTGTTTGAAGAGCTAAGAACACCAGCAGGGCTTCGTTTTAATGAGGAGCAAACATTCATGTACAGATTTTTTTTTTCCAAAACTGCTCTTTGACCTTTTACACATGAATGTGACAGCCTGTGAATTAGACCACGAAGATAACAGAACTCTTATTCAGCAACTGAATCTCATATTGATCACCTGTGTCTTGTAAATACAGTACTGTGAGACATTAAAAAAAAGTTTGATCAGGTGTGAGGAAGTGCTGTGGTAGATGTCAGAAAAAATTCATCAACAATTAACGTGAGCAGCCTTCCTTCCTTCAAAAAGAACATAAATTCCACTAGATACACTCTGCACAGTTTCAGAAGGAACCCAGTGTGTAGGTTGTTCCAAAAATCTTGGAGACCAAACCTGACTTATTTAATGCATATAGGTTTCCTAAAACAACCAATGATCAAATCAAATTGTCACAGTTCCTGCCTCTCACTCCCCCTCCTGTCACACTGCTGCAGTATATTTCCACTCTCCCTCCCTCTGCTCCACTCTACCTGCCGGCCACGCCTACTGCACCAGCCCACTCTGCTCACCTGCTGCAGATCACTGCAATCAGGCCTGCATATAGTCTCTCCAGCACCTTCACTCCATGCCAGATTGTTCTTCAGCGTCATGCGAGACTTTCCAGCGTTCATTTCCTGTCTGATCTCCCGGTGTCGACTCTGCCTGTCCCTGACCTGCCATCCTTGTCTGTCTCCCGGTAAACTCACCTGCCTTCTGTCCCTGACCTCGTGCTCTGCCTCAGCGTCTCTGGTATCTGTCTGCTCGTCTGGTTTTGACTCCTCCGCCTGGCCTCGTCTCCTCTCCTGCCCGCTCCCCAACGGTGCCTCTGTCTTCGCTGACTGCTCACCTGGCTACGACCCCCCCGCCTGTCTACGACCTCTCTTCAGCCTACTCCTCATCGGCCTCACAGCACGCGCAGCCGGCTCTCCAGAACACAGAGCATCCTGCTCATCTTCCTGCTAATAAAAGTCATTACCAACTGTTCCTGTGCGCCTGTGTACTGCATTTGGGTCCAAACAACACCCGTTTCAGTACAATCTGGCCAGAAATGGACCCAGCAGACCCCACTTCCCCCCAATCTCGCCTCGCCCATGTGGAGGGAATGCTTCAGCAGCATGAGGCTCTGTTAGCCTCCAACGCGGCGGAGGCTCGTCAGTCCGCGTCATCCCTGGAACGAGCGCTAACCTCGCTAGCCACCCAGGTACAGCAGATGGCAGCTTCCATGGCGCAACACACTGCTTCCGTCCCAGTTCCAGCCCCTCCTGTTCCCACCCATGGGCCAGCATCAAACTCCACGTCTGAGCCCCGGTTGGGGGCGCCAGAGCGCTACGATGGGGATCCTGAGGGTTGCAATCCTTTTCTGACGAACTGCTCAATCCTGTTTGCCCTGCAACCCCATACTTTCGCCACAGAGGGGGCTAGAGTCGCCTTCGCCATCAACCACCTCACTGGCAGAGCTCGCCTGTGGGGGACGGCGGAGTGGGAGAGAGGCACGCCCGCCTGCGCCACATTCCAAGCCTTCTCTGAGGAGCTTCGCAAGGTGTTCGGACCCGTTTCCCTGGGTCCTGATGCAGCAGGGGGACTCATGAGTCAGAAGCAGGGGGATCGGACAGTTTCTGACTACGCCATAGACTTTAGAACCCGGGCACGTCTCAGTGACTGGAATGCTGTTGCCCAATGTGACGCCTTCCTAAACGGGCTGGCTCCTTACGTGAAGGATGAGTTGGTTCCGTTCGACCTCCCCAGTTCCCTGGACGGACTCATTGAGCTTACTACGAGGCTGGACAGGCGGATACAGGCGAGGAGGAGGGAACAACGCCGTGAGAAAGGTGATCACCGGCCTTCTGCCCGCTCACATAGGGTTCCAGCAACTCCTGTTCCCCCTTCTGGACCTGTGCACGGGGGGGAGGAGCCCATGCAGATGGGGCGAACCAGCCTTACGCCGGAGGAACGAGAACGACGACGCCGGGGAAATCTTTGCCTCTACTGTGGCCAAGCCGGCCATTTTGTCTCCCGGTGTCCAGCAAAAGGGAGGGCTCAGCAGTAGAAGGGGGCATTCTGCTGAGCCGGTCCCAGAACCCGGCCCCTAGCCCACGTCCTCTGTTTCACGTCCAGCTTCTGTTGGTAGGGGGGTCCCACACCCTTGCCACTTTCATCGACTCTGGGGCAGACGTCAACCTGATGGACGAGGAACTCGCCCGTCAGCTGGACATCAGTCGAGATCCTCTCCCTCGCCCCATGCCAGCCAGCGCTCTGGATGGTCATCTCCTGGGAACTGTCACCCATCAGACTGCCCCCATCTCTATGCTCCTGTCCGGCACACACCATGAAACCATCCGGTTTCATATCCTGAGGTCTCCCAATCTTCCCCTCATCCTCGGCTACCCCTGGCTTCGACGCCACAACCCCCATATTGACTGGTCCACGGGGTCTATCCTGGGATGGAGTCCTTCCTGTCAGCAGATCTGCCTCAGACCGGCGGGGGCACCCACGCCGTCTGCCAGTCCCTGTTCCATCCCTGATCTCTCCATGGTGCCCTCTGACTACCACGACTTCCGGGAGGTGTTCAGTAAGGCAAGGGCCACCTCTCTACCCCCACATCGGCCCTACGACTGCGCCATCGACCTCCTTCCCGGCTCTTCACCCCCCAAGGGCCGCCTCTACTCGCTGTCCGCACCTGAAAGGGAGGCCATGGAGACCTACATCAGCGATGCCCTGGCTGCCGGAATCATTCGACCCTCCTCATCACCTGCTGGCGCAGGGTTTTTCTTCGTCGACAAGAAGGATGGGTCTCTGAGGCCGTGCATCGACTACCGAGGTCTGAATGACATCACAGTGAAGAACCGCTATCCTCTCCCCCTCATCGCCTCAGCTTTCGAGCTGCTCCAAGGGGCCACCATCTACACCAAGCTGGATCTCCGCAACGCCTACCATCTGGTGCGGATCCGAGAGGGGGATGAGTGGAAGACGGCCTTCAACACCCCTACTGGACATTATGAATATCTGGTGATGCCATTTGGGCTCACCAATGCCCCGGCTGTGTTCCAAGCCCTCATCAACGATGTGCTGAGGGACATGCTCAACAAGTTCGTGTTCGTCTACCTAGATGATATCCTGATCTTCTCCCGGTCCAAGCAGGAACACATTCTCCACGTCCAGACGGTGCTGCAATGCCTGCTAGAGAGCTCCCTGTTTGTCAAGGCTGAGAAGTGTGAGTTCCATGCCTCCTCTGTCTCCTTCCTGGGTTACATCATTGGCCGGGACCGCATGGAGATGGACCCCGCAAAGGTCTCAGCCGTCACCTCCTGGCCTGTCCCTGACTCTCGCAAGCAGCTGCAGCGCTTCTTGGGATTCGCCAACTTCTACAGGAGGTTCATCCGGGGCTACAGCACGGTGGCAGCACCTCTCACCGCCCTCACCTCCTCCAAGGTCCCTTTTCGCTGGACTTCGGCCGCAGAGGAGGCGTTCCAGCTCCTGAAGGGGCGTTTCACCTCGGCCCCCATTCTCCTGATCCCTGACCCCGAGAGACAGTTTGTCGTGGAAGTCGACGCCTCTGATGTGGGGGTAGGGGCCGTGCTCTCTCAGCGCTCTGCCAAGGACCAGAAACTACACCCTTGTGCCTTCTTCTCCAGGCGTCTGTCTCCAGCGGAGATGAATTATGACATCGGGAACCGGGAACTATTAGCGGTGAAGTTGGCTCTGGAGGAGTGGCGCCACTGGTTGGAGGGAACCAAGACCCCTTTCCTCGTCTGGACCGACCACAAGAATCTGGAGTACATCCACTCAGCCAAGAGACTGAACTCCCGTCAGGCCCGATGGGCTCTGTTCTTCGCCAGATTCAGTTTTACCTTGTCCTACCGGCCAGGCTCCCGCAACATAAAGCCTGACGCCCTGTCCCGACAATTCATGGTCGGGGAGGAGGGCCCCTCCAGTCCTGACAACATCCTTCCTGCTTCTCGTCTGGTGGCTGCTCTCACCTGGGAGGTGGAGGAGCGGGTGAAAGCTGCTTTGGAAGACCAGCCGGGGCCCAGCTCCTGCCCCCAAGATCGCCTATTCGTTCCCCAGCAGCTAAGGTCTGAGGTTCTGCAGTGGGCCCACGCTTCTCGACTCACCTGTCATCCTGGAATACTCCGCACCAAGGAGGTTCTGCAGCGGCGGTTCTGGTGGGCCTCCATGGATGATGACATCAGAGACTTTGTGAACGCATGCCCAGTCTGCAGTCAGAACAAGGCTCCGCGCCGGGCTCCCGCTGGGCACCTGCACCCTCTGCCTGTGCCCCACCGACCCTGGTCCCACATCTCCTTAGACTTCGTCACCGGGCTGCCACTGTCAGGAGTTAACACCACCATCCTGACAGTAGTGGACCGGTTCACCAAGATGGCTCATTTTGTGCCCCTGGCCAAGCTCCCCTCGGCCAAAGAGACGGCTGAACTGGTCCTGCAGCACGTGTTCCGGCTCCACGGCCTCCCATCTGACGTGGTCTCAGACCGAGGCCCCCAGTTCACCTCTGCTTTCTGGAGAGAATTCTGCCGCCTCCTGGGAGCTTCCACCAGCCTGTCCTCCGGGTTTCATCCTCAATCCAACGGCCAGTCCGAGAGGATGAACCAGGAGATGGAGACGGCGCTCCGCTGCATGGCTTCCAAGCACCCTGCCTCCTGGTCCACTCTACTGCTGTGGGTGGAATACGCCCACAACACCCTCATCAGCTCTGCCACCGGCCTATCCCCATTTCAGTGCGCCTATGGCTACCAACCTCCCCTGTTTCCTGCACAGGAGAAAGAGACTGTCTGCCCCTCTGTGGAGGCCTTCATTCGCCGTTGCCACCGGACCTGGACGCAGGCTCGGACGGCTCTCCTACGAGCCACTGACCGGTACGCGACGGCCGCCAACCGCCGTCGGTCCCAGGCTCCCCCCTACCAGGTAGGCCAGAAAGTGTGGCTGTCAACCCGAGACCTTCCTCTGAGGGTGGAGTCAAAGAAATTGGCCCCCAAGTTTATTGGACCGTTCCCCATCGAGAAGGTAGTAAACCCTGTGGCTGTTCGACTCAAGTTGCCCCGCACCATGCGGATTCATCCCACCTTCCATGTCTCCAGGATCAAGCCGTTCCTGGAGAGTCCTCTGCAACCTGCCTCCCCGCCACCTCCGCCTCCTCGCTTCATAGACGGGGCCCCTGCTTACACAGTGCACCGCCTACTGCGCTCTCGTCGCCGTGGGAGAGGCCTACAGTACCTCGTCGACTGGGAGGGGTACGGTCCAGAAGAACGGTCATGGGTTCCGGCCCGTCAGATCCTGGATCCAAGACTCATCAAGGAGTTTCATCGCCTGCACCCCGACCAGCCCTCCAACACCGTCTCAGAACGAGGGGGTCCCATCACCAACACTCAGTCTCCTCCGGCATCTGGGGCATCTGCATCTGAAGGGGATGACGTTGGCTCAGCCTCGGAGGGGGACAGTTCTCTCTGGGCAGATGCGGAAACTGGGACGGAGGCCTCTGAAGAATTCTAGCCCTCCACCAGGCCCCCTCCGCCCGCCCGGCTCCTCTGCGGCAGTTTGGGACGTCGGGAGCCGTCCCTTGAGGGGGGGGTTCTGTCACAGTTCCTGCCTCTCACTCCCCCTCCTGTCACACTGCTGCAGTATATTTCCACTCTCCCTCCCTCTGCTCCACTCTACCTGCCGGCCACGCCTACTGCACCAGCCCACTCTGCTCACCTGCTGCAGATCACTGCAATCAGGCCTGCATATAGTCTCTCCAGCACCTTCACTCCATGCCAGATTGTTCTTCAGCGTCATGCGAGACTTTCCAGCGTTCATTCCCTGTCTGATCTCCCGGTGTCGACTCTGCCTGTCCCTGACCTGCCATCCTCGTCTGTCTCCCGGTAAACTCACCTGCCTTCTGTCCCTGACCTCGTGCTCTGCCTCAGCGTCTCTGGTATCTGTCTGCTCGTCTGGTTTTGACTCCTCCGCCTGGCCTCGTCTCCTCTCCTGCCCGCTCCCCAACGGTGCCTCTGTCTTCGCTGACTGCTCACCTGGCTACGACCCCCCCGCCTGTCTACGACCTCTCTTCAGCCTACTCCTCATCGGCCTCACAGCACGCGCAGCCGGCTCTCCAGAACACAGAGCATCCTGCTCATCTTCCTGCTAATAAAAGTCATTACCAACTGTTCCTGTGCGCCTGTGTACTGCATTTGGGTCCAAACAACACCCGTTTCACAAATTCCTTCTTCATCCACCAAAGGGGAAATTATTGCTCCACTCTAGATAGTACATCACGTGCGTATACAGGACCAAAAACACACACACACACACACACACACATACAAGGGGCCTGTTGGCATGCAGAGAGGTAGAGCGGTGCACAATTCCCTTGTTGGAAAGGACGGTGCCTTGCTCAAGGGCACCCCGGCAGGGCTTCAGAGGTGATGTAAATGTAATCAACTCTATTAATCCCACAGGAAAATGATTAGTCCACTCTAGTACACACTGGTAGTTAGTCATATATGTATGTACAGCGGTACCTCTACTTATGAATGTCTCTACTTATGAATGTCTCTACTTATGAATGTCTCTACTTATGAATGTCTCTACTTACGAATGTCTCTACTTATGAATGTCTCTACTTACGAATGTCTCTACTTACGAATGTCTCTACTTATGAATGTCTCTACTTACGAATGTCTCTACTTATGAATGTCTCTACTTATGAATGTCTCTACTTATGAATGTCTCTACTTACGAATGTCTCTACTTATGAATGTCTCTACTTACGAATGTCTCTACTTACGAATGTCTCTACTTACGAATGTCTCTACTTATGAATGTCTCTACTTACGAATGTCTCTATTTATGAATGTCTCTACTTACGAATGTCTCTACTTACGAATGTCTCTACTTACGAATGTCTCTACTTCTGAATGTCTCTACTTATGAATGTCTCTACTTACGAATGTCTCTACTTATGAATGTCTCTACTTATGAATGTCTCTACTTACTAAATTTTCTACTTACGAAACGCCTCAACAGGAAAATGTTTCCTCTAGTTACGAAAGAAATTTAGACTTACGAAAGGTAAAAATACAGTTTGGGCTGATACTCACAGCTCCCACAGGTTCCTGAACGCAACATTCTCATAGCTGCTCTGCCATTGGCTGTTACCTAGCATCCTGGCATCCCATTGGCTCAGAGGGACCTCTGTGTGGAGCTAGATAGGTGTCTATGCAGCGTCCTCGTCATTCATGACATGAATGAAAAAGGGATGCGTTTGGTTGATCTCTCCAAAGAATATGGCCGTAATGCATCTACAATCACCACGTTATTAAAACTAAAGGAAGTTTAAGGAGTTTAAGGCATGGCGTGGGTGGTTGGAGAAGTTCAGAAGGAGGACTGGAATTCACTCTGTTGTTCATGGTGAGGCAGGAGCGCATGAACCAAAGAGGGTAAAAAACAATGAGGGCAGCAGTTAAAAGGTTAATGACCATCAGTTTATTCTTTATTCTTTGTTTTTTACATTATGCACAACTCTCATTTATTGTGTAATAATTATAACATGTATTTGTTACATGTTTTGATGCATTTTTATGCTTTATAAAACATTTATGACTGAATTTTGGGGGCTTGGAACGTATTAGGGTGTTAGCATGGAAAACACGTCTCTACTTACAAAATTTTCTACTTACAAAATTTCTTCTGGAACCAATTAATTTTGTAAGTAGAGGTACCCCTGCACATGAATGCAGTGTGCACCTCCCACTGCCAGTTCACACTCCAAACTTGGGCCCAAACTTTGGGCCTTAAACCGACCACCCTCCTGTCCCCAGCCCAAGACCTAGTGGACCTGATTCAGTGATACTTTAAAATCATTGTCTCAGAGAAACTTGCTGTTGCAGTAAACCTTAATTTCTAGGCTATTGAGCACTCCTGAATATAAGCCACAGTAACATCTTTCTCGCTGCATTATCTCTTCCATTTGTCTCTTGCTCTTGAGTGTCTGGCTAAAGGCGCCCCCTAGAGGCAGTTTGGTTTTCAAAAATCTTTAGATGCATCATTGTTTAAGATGAAAATTTAAGTGTGTGAAATTCATCCAAAATCCTCAACTTTGGGGAATTATACTGACAAGTATTAATGTTAATTTGAAGTGAAATATCGATTTGATTGAGACTGTTCTTCAGTTTCCTCAATTTGCATTTTATCAATGTCTAAAAAAAAACATACATGCAAAATTTCTTCACGCTTGTTCAAAAATGAACATTTCTAATTTCCCATTCATTGGAAAATTATAACTCTGGAGAGGGACTAAACATTGAAACAGAAATAGAAGTCGTGATAAAAGACATGCAATGGATTATAATCTATTAAACAGTAATTAAATTAGAACCCAAACCATGACATATTAGACAGTATATGAAACAATCAGCTGAAACATGAAGCCGTAACAGCCACTGACACTGATGTCTCATCCTCAGAACCACTGATTGAACATCACAGTGCATACAGGACTATAGAGATACCTGTGACACAGACAATGACCATAAAGCTGAAGCTAATCTAATCTAATGTTGGTTACCACTAATATAATGAAACTGTGTCCGTGTGTGTGTGTGTGTGTGTGTGTGTGTGTGTGTGTGTGTGTGTGTGTGTCTAATGTTGTGTGGTATAGTATTTACAAGGGGCAGCAAGTGAGAGCTTGAATCCTCACTGAATGTGTCTCCACGTAGTTGCGCACATTTTTGGTTGGAAATGAATCACTCGTGTTCTCAGACTCTGGTGCACCAGCAGACATTGTCAGACAGAGGTCCTCAGTTTACATCCCAGGTGTGTAAGAGTACTGTCAGGCAATAGGGGTGACCACCAGCCTCACCTCGAGGTATTACCCCCAATCCAACGGGGAATGGAGCACTCTAATCAAAGTTTGGAGCCCAGTCTGCACTGCAGCTCCACTCTCCTGCTGTCCTCCTGGGCCACACATCTACCATGGGTTGAGTATGTATAAAACTAACTACTGCAGGTCAACCGCAGGACTCTCTCCTTTTTTTGGTTAGTTCTGGTTTCCAGCCTCCCTTGTTGCCCAGTCAAGAAACCGCCAGTCTCTACTCTTTTCAGGTACTAGAAGATTAATTGTTGCTTCCTGCTATTACCCCAGCTTGCATTGTTCTGCTGTTCCAGGTTTTGGAGTGATCTTATGCTTTTGTTGATTACACTAGTGTTGAGTTTGACTCCTGGGTTCCAGCGGCTACGTTTGTAAGTATTTTCCCTTCGAGGTGATTCCTGTGATTGTTACTTTGCCTCTCACGATGGTTTTGTTGTTACTTTATTAATATTTTTCCTGAAAGGTGATGATCTGTTTGAACTTTGTTACTAAACCTGTCATCAGTTTGTACTCGGTATCTGGGTCCTGGCTCTACTTACACACACCGTAACACAAGGTCCACAACCAGGCAATCAATCAGAACAGATAAAAAAACATCTGATACGGAACAGGCAACAATCAATACACAATAATCACACATAAGAGATTGTGAAAAGTAGATGTGAACACTTAAGCTGGCGGGAACAGAGGGCTGAACAGCGTATATAATGTGGCAGTGGAGCGCCAGGTGAGCAGCAGGTGTCTGCAGCATCACAGGTGACTTAATGAAGTGACTGTAGAGGAAGGTGGAGAAGGATTCTGAACTGACAGGAGAGGAAAGGAAAACACTAGTGTGGATAGAATTAACCAAAAAATCAAGTCTTGTCAAAAGTTAAACAATTTCAGAGATGCTGTTGGGTTGGTGTCTCTGCTCATGAGGATGGATATACCTGCTCTAAAGCAAGAGGAGTCAAACCAGCGCATGTTTATTAATGGGTGACCAAATTTAGTCCAGTAATATATTTTTCACATTAATTTGGACTTTGTTACTTGTTACGCCCAGTCTGGGAGGGCCTGAGTCATAATGTCACTAAAACAGACTCCTTTCCACTTCTCTGGATGGACGATTGCATTGATGAGGTTGGGTCAGCTAAGTTTGTGAGCAAGTGGGATGACGCATTCAACCTGGAGGTCGATGCGAGTCATGTTGGGGCGGGTGCAGTTTAATTTTCAGTCTGAACATTTGGGGGTGGATAAACCAATGTGTTTCGTTTCACAGAAGTTCAATAAACACCAGTTTAACTAACTGGTTATTGGAAAAAAACCCTGGCTTTGGTTTTAGCCTAACATTTTAATGTGTATGTTAGCAGGGGGTGGCGCTGGCGCCGCACAGCAAGGTGGTTCCCGGTTGGTGTCCCACTCTGTGTGGAGTTTACAGGTTCTCCCCGTGTCTGCCTGGGTTCTCTCTGGGTTCTCCGGCGTCCTCCCCCCTCCAGAAACATGAGCTTCAAGGTTCATTGGAAGGCTTCAAATTCTCTGTGTGTGTAAGTGTGTGTGTGCCTGCTTGTGTGTTTCTATGTGGCTCTGCAGTGCACTGGCAAGGAGCCCGGAGTGTCCCCTGCCTCACGCCCCCAGTTGGCTGGGTTAGGCTCCAGCACCCCCCAACCATCAGATGAAGCGGGTGTTGGAAATGAATGCCTGTTTTGGTCTTTACAATCCTTTGACCATCCTCAGTTCACTGTTGAGTCCCGGCCTGAGGTTCCTTCATTCGGTTCTGTTGGTCCAGTCCAGGTGCTTCAGGGATTCGGTTGATGTGGGAGGAGCAAAGCTGGGGGAGTGGGGACATAAGTTGTGAGGTGTTTATTTAAAGGTTTTTACTGTGGGTAGTGTGTGCCAGGGTTCCCTCTAGGACCCCGTCTGTGCCAATTCACGGGGGCAAGCGTATCAGACAATTAGGGTTATAGTGGTGGTCGCCGCTGGATGTCGCCTGAAGCCATGCTGCTGTTTGTTATCTGTTTGTTTTTTAAGTAGGGAGGGTGTGGGGAGTCGTCTGGCAGACCTCATCAGTGTAAAATAAGGCTTTTAACCACATTTATTGTAATGACAACTGATTCAGATTTGAAGCAGCACCAACAGGATCAGCATATAAAAGTGGTGCACCTGGAAGTTGTTGAGGAGGACGATGAAGGATCAGAAACAGACGGAAAAGTTGTGTCGGATAACAATTCAGCAAAGTTTGATTCTCTTAGAGTCCAGACAAAGAAACATGCAATCACTGAAGAACAGAACAGAACCGTGCCAGTGATTAGGGCATTAGGGCAGGTCAGGGCGTGGCCCGGCACCACCACAGCACAGCTGAACTGGAGATTCTGATGAATTTAGATTGTTACTTTCTGGATCACCAAGGAGCAGCGTAGCATCGTCCCTTAATGCCCAATATCAGAAGCCCAAACACAACGGAAGACATAAGTACCCCCTCGCCTCCCTCTCTCCATGTCACATGAAGGCCACTTCATCCCACACGTTCAGTATACAGTACATGAACTAGTGTAGTAATAGTAGTAACTGTAAAACCTGTTGCCAGTACTGATGTGAAGGAATTTTTACAGATTGTGTGCCAAATAGTGTTCCGTGAGTCTCGGACTTCCATGAGACACAAAAGTGTTTTAAACAGTCTATCAGAGTGTTTTAAAGGTAATACAGATAGAAGGTGGTTTAATATCAGTATAATATCTAAATAATAAAATATAAAGTTTGGCACCACTGGAATTATTGGCAGGTGGTCCTGGAACTCATTAACCGCGAGTATCGAGGGATAGCTCTCTCCCTAGTCTTAGCGTGGTTCGTGGCACGCATTAACCGTGAGGAACGAGGGATTATTGAATACACAATAAAATGCAGGTTGTGCTTCCAGCAAGGCGCAGGATCCTGGCTAGCATCAAGCTAACTGACAATGTGTCACAGTTCAAGCCAGAGTGTTGTTACTACAACTGCTCCTGTTTCACGTTTCTACGTTTACAGCATGTGTCCTGTAAAGAGACAAACCCAGGAGACTGCAAACACACACACACACACACACACACATGCACGCAGGCATGCACACAAACACAGATAAACACACATACACTAACACACACACATGTCCAACAATGAATAAAAGAATACACACACAACTCAGATCTGCATATTATCAAACTGATAAGTGGAAGCACTTTTATTGGTGGGGCACCACCACTAATAATACAGGACAGTCTGTGTTAATGTTGTTTCAACCCAAATAAAAGGCAGGAGCAGCACCATAACCTTTACCTTCAGCTGCCACAAACAAAACCTGCTCAATTCCTACTGAAGGCAATCAATGCTTTTCTCTCTCCTTGTTCTACTTCTTATTCTCTCTCTCTCTCTCTCTCTCTCTCTCTCACACACACACACACACACACACTGAACATGAAAGGCTCTGACAGATACAGAGACATTTTAGGGCCCTCATCTATCTCCCATGGCCAGCAGCTCCAGTGCTTAGCAAATGTCAACAGAAAATAATGCACACACAAAAGCAATCTTATTTGTTCAAGAATCGCTCTAGGTCACTGCAATTCAGCTGGGCAATGTGCAGGAAGAAGAGTCACAACGCAGAGCTGCAAAAGCCTGCTTGTTCTGTGCTTTTTTTGATCCTTTTCTGTGTATTTACAGTAATGCCCCCCTCCCCTCATTTCTTTTTCTGTTTGGGTTATTCCTGTTGCTTGTGAAACAAATAAATATCCTACTAGTGTTTTCTAGCAATCCTCATCTTGCCTTTTTTTTGGGGGGGGGGTGTCTCTTCCCCTATATTTTTGTTCTATTAATCCCTTCCATTTTGATTGTTTTGATGAGTGTATTCTTCTGCATTACACATCACCGTTCTGTGGCAGGTAGCTAATCAACTAAAACATTCTCTCTATTATTGCTGCAGCAGATGAGGTAGCAATAGGGGAAAAAGGTGAATTCAATAAAGCACACGACCAAAGGGCTTTCATTTAAATGATTGCCCTGCTTCTGCCTCTTCTCTGTGTTTTATTGTGTTTATTTTGTGGTTATTTACTACTTTTCAATGTTCCTACTTGGGTTTGTCCTCTCTAGAATATAAATTTTTTCCAGAACTTTTCAAAATCTGAAAATTAAAAAAATAAATTAAAAATCTGAAAATTATTGTGAATAATAATATTTGTGTAGCAGGAGGTGATTTTCCTCCTTGCTACTACTGGGCACTATTCCACACACCATTGTGATTATTTGGCGGTGCCACCTACACTTTAATGTCTGAGCATCTGGTTGTACCTGTTCCTGCCCCGGCTCCCTCCCGTGGGGGCTGTGTATCTCTATCTTCTGCCCGCTCTGGATGTACACTTGAGCTCTGAAGCTCCTCTGGTTGCCTAGAGTTGGCTGCAATTGGCTGCACAGTAGGAAGAAGACTAAGTTGCTTTCTGGAGTGGTCAAAACGCCTCTTGGCATACTCTGCGTTGAGGGTCCAGATGTTCCACCAGTTGTCCTAGAACCTGCATGGCCACCTAGGAGCCATGCACCAGATGTTAAACCTGTATTTTACCTGCTTTTTCTCTCACTGCTATCTTTATTTATTTCACCCTGGGTTTGTTAAGTGCCTGGGCATGTCTTATTTTTCTTGTCTCCCTGTGTTGTCAGGTGCCATGGTCTGGCAGTGGCTATTTAACCCCTGGTGGTGTTTTTTCACAATCACCTTGTGTGCAGTGTGACTGGCAGATGTGAGAACCCTTATTCCGATTTCGGTTGTCCTTGTCGCTTGCAAAAATACCAGCCCTGTTCTTGTCCCTCCTTCACGCCAACGCACAGATTAACAAAACGACAATAATAATAACAATAATACTAAGTTTACGACAGAAATATCCAGTAGAGCAAGTCACCACCAGCCGATGAAGCACAGGTCACCAATTGCCCAGGATCCACCACTGAGGACAGCCTAAGTCTTTGTTTTTAGAAAAAATAATGTATGATTACCCCCAAAACCCAAACCACAGCTGAACCAGATGAAATGGAACCAGGCTCCCCTAGTGGATGGTGATGCTGATCCATTGTGTAGCTTTTGATACCACCAGCCGAGAAAGTGGACAGAGGTCACCGATAGCCGATGATCCACCACACAAAGACCTGAGAGAGAGAACAGGAGGGGGAGGGAGAGAGATAGAGAGAACAGGAGGGGGAGGGAGAGAGATAGAGAGAACAGGAGGGGGAGGGAGAGAGATAGAGAGAACAGGAGGGGGAGGGAGAGAGATAGAGAGAACAGGGGCCAGAGTGGTGCTAGTGGGACCAGAATGGCAGAGGATTAATGGGAGGCAAGGGCCGAAAAAAGAAAAGAAACCCTTCGGCTCATCGGCAGGACTAGGCTGAACCTAAATACTGAGAACCCCCCCCCATATTAATTATATGTTTACAGAGAAGAGATACGTTTTGAGTCTAGATTTAAAGATTTCTACGGATTCAGACTGTCTTAATATTAATAGGGAGAGTTTTCTGACACCCTGTCTTTGGAGACTCTTGATCTGACATCTATCTTGATCTGCCAAAAGTCTTCAGCAAGGAACAAACTCTGGTTATTGTATTGACTGATTATAGGAACTTTGCCTACATTCAGTCAGTCAAACATTTGCACTCTCGCCAAGCCCGCTGGACTGTTCTTTGGACGCTTCAATTTTGCCATCAGCTATCAATCTGGTTCAAGGAATGTAAAGCTGGATGCTCTATCCTGCTAGTATGCATCTGAAGAGGTACCTGTCAATCCTAACAGTATTCTGTCCCCTCGTGTTATAGGAGCTATTCTCTGGGAGACTGAGTCCTTTGTCCAGGAGCCGGAACCAGGATATGGACCACCCAACCACATCTTTGTCACTGATCAAGTCCATTGTCTGGTTCTCCAGTGGGTCGTTCTTCTCAGTTCTCCTGCCATCCAGGAGTTGGATGTATTCTGACATTGCTGAATCGGCGTTTCTGGTGGCCATCCATGGATGCTGACATGCAAGCTTACGTATTAGCCTGAACTGTGTGTAACAGGAGGAAGACTTCTCCCTGTCAACTTTGTCCTCTGCCAGTTTCCAGTCATCCCTGATCACATGTCGCTCTGGATTTTGTTACTCATCTACCACCTTCTGGGGGACACACTGTCATTCTCACAATTCTAGACTGTTTTCTAAAAGCAGTTCATTTTGTCGCTCTTCCTGAGCATTCTTCAACTTGTGTGACTGTTGATCTGCTGGTTCAACATGTTTGCCGTCTCCATGGCATTCCACAATTTGGTTTCTGACAGGGGTCCATCGTTTCGAACAGGGGTTTGTGTCGCAGTCAAGTCCTTTTGTCAAGAGTTGGGGGTCACACTCAGCTTGTTCTCTGGTTTCCACCTCAAACCGACAACCTTGTTGAAAGGATCTACCAGGACTTGGAGGCAGCTCTCTGTTGCATCACCACCTCCAATCCCTTCTCCTGGAGCACCCAGCTGTTTTGGGTGGAGTATGCTTTCAACTCACATCCTTCCTCTGCTACTGGTCTTTGCCCTTTTGAGTGTTCCCTAGGCTAACAACCACCGCTGTTTCCTGCCAAAGGAGGGGGAGATTGCAGTACCCTCAATTCAGATCCACCTTCATCAATGCCGCAGAACCTAAAAGGAGGCTTGTGCTGCCTTGCTTCGGATGGCTGACAGCAATAAAGGCCTTGCTGACTGCCATCAGAGTCCGGCCCAATCTACGCCAATGGTCAGAAAGTTCAACTCTCTTCCAGAGACAAGCCATTGAAGTCTGAGTCCAAGAAATTATTGCCCACGTATATTGGTCCTTTGCGAGTAAAAATTATCATTTACCCTGTCACAATCCGGCTAAAGCTTCCAAAGTTCAGAAGGATTCATCTATCTTTCCATGTGTCTAAATGTTTTTGTCACAGCCTCAGTTAGCCAAGAACTCAAACCATAACATAAGTATATGATTCAAACTGCTCATGATGATTCCCACGACACTGCACAGTGAGGCTCAATTTACAGATCAAGGCTGGATGTGACAGGTAGGAAAACACCAATGCGAGCAGGAGCCAGAGCAACAGACAAGCACACAGAAAGAGTTTCAAGAACTCTCCAAGTTTTTGAACAAAAGGAAACTGATAGTTCAATACTGAAAGAAAAGCCCGTGTCTTTACCCTGCAGGGGGTCGTGGAGTCTTCATGAGCTGACGGAGGAGGTGGAGGCAGGGAGGATCAGGTGGAGGGAGAAGCTGGTCATGATCTGCAGCAGGAGAAGCACAGACAAGGGAGAGACAAGCAGGACATACAAAAGATGGTGAAGAGAGACCACAGAAGAGGATTTATTGGTTGGTTGATCGGCACATTCTAGCTTCACGACAAATTGTCGAGTGTCTCTAGTTCTGTTTATGGATGTGTAAGTACGTAAGACTTCAACGCCCCTCAAAGGTGTGCCATTTAGAAACGTTAAAAGCTGAAATATGTCAATTAAATCGTTAGATTTGGATTTCTTAGTTGGGTTGATTTTGAAATACGCAAATAAAATCATACAAAAGGTTTTAAGCATATAAACAGAAAGGAGTAAAATAGAAGAAAACTAGAATCACTTGAAAAATAGGAAGGAATATTACCAATGGATTAGAATTACAGGATATTGATCAGACACGAAAGACAGAATGTAACTGTAAAGCAGAGGAAGCAGACATGCAGTACCTTTTTATTTATTTTTTTGTTTTCAGTACAGTAGCAGCCTCTAATTTGGCCTAATACTAGGCAATGGTTTATAAGGGGAATTTAATTAATTGCAATTTTAATTCTAATGTCTCTCTCCCTCATGACATTTATCTCTGCCACTGCTTTAAATTCTACTGGAATTATGTTCATTTACCACCCATCCTCTGCTAATCCAACTCTGGTATAATAAAACTTCTATTTCCTTTTCTCATTCACATACACATTCACTTACATGTGCATGTACAAATTTTTACAATCATCCATCCATTTCTGAAATAATTGACAACTATCATTGACAATTATAGTGTGCTGCTCACAGAACACAGTAAACACTAATTTAAGGATTTAGTTTTTAGTTCTTTTTAGTCACACTAGTTTCATGGTGTAATCAATTGTCCACCCACTGTCAGAATGAAATACAATAATCCCTCACTTGTTCGTACTCCAAGTTGCACGACTTCACTACACAGATTTTTAGTAAATAGTCACGTGATGCCGCACCCGAATTCTATTGGCTGACAACATCCGGAAGTGTGCTGCGTTCCGAGACTCACGGAATGCAGCACACTTCCGTGAACACAAAAGTGCTTTAAACAGTCTATAAGAGTGCAGGACGAGGTAATACAGATAGAAAGTGGCTTTATATCAGTATGGAGAGGGTTCGTAAACATTTAAATTACCGTGAATAATAACATAACTAGTTTGTCGCTATATCGCGGAATTTTCACGTTTTTCACGGGATAAGTAAATTGATTTTACATGTATTTTTCTTTTTATTTCCTGAGAATATGTGAATATCCAAAAAGAAACCTCTTTCTGTTTTTTGGTAGTTTGCTTATTTTTGTTTATGTATTATTTGTGCTGCCAAAGAAATAAAGACTCTGAAATGTAAATGTAATCAACTCTGTTAAGTCCGTAGGTCATCAATAGTCCACCCTGGCACACATATACTGTATATATATATATATATATATATATAGTGGGTACAGGCCGGTAACACTCACACACACACAAACACACAAGGGGCCTGTAGGCAGGCAGGTGATGTGGAGGTAGGGTGGTGGGCAGCTCCTTTGTGGTCTGCCCCAAATGAGCAGCTTATAAAGGGGACGGCACCTTGCTCAAAGGCACCTCAGAAGTGCTTTGGAGGTGATCTGGCACCTCCTACTGCCAGTTCACATTATGAAATTTTTGTCCATCTTGAACCGATGACCCTCCGGTTCCCAGCCCACGATGTAGTGGACTGAGCTACTGTCGACCCAATGAGACAAAAGTCTGGATACACCTCATTCAATGGTTTTTCTTTAATTTTTATTACTTTTTACATTGTAGATATATACTGAAGACATAAACATTATGAAGTAATATATATGGAATTATGTGAGAAGTTGTGAAAGAACACTATGTTTTATTGTTAAAGTAGCCACCCTTTGCTTTGGTTACAAACCTTAGGCCTTGTCTTAATGAGCTTCAGTGACCATTATGTCTCTGAACTTGACTATCAGATGTTGGAAGATAATAATTTAAGTTTCAGTTTAGTTTCTTTTCGTTTGAACATGTTATAAAAGATGGTGAAATGAAATACCTAGGTCCAGCAAGGATATGGCGCCATCACCCTGGAACCAGGTTGGGGCTTGTATGTGAGTGCCTGGAGACCAGGAATCTGCCCATGGCACCCAGCTGGGCTCAGCCTGAAAGAACGGTGTGACTCCAACCCTAGATGGACTCTCCACCTGCCAGTGGAACCTCAAGGGATGTGTGCAGTGTGGATTGGGTGGAAGTCAACAGTGAGCGGTGTTGAGAAGGGCTCTACTCCACTTTTCTGGGGTTGCTTAAAGTGAGTGGCGGCAGCTGTGGTGGGCTTGCTTATAACCTCACAACTCAGTTGTCATGTGTTGGAGTTCATCCCAGTTGGGGACAAATGTTATTTTGGCCTACAGGAACACTGTCCTGGGGTCCCTGAGAGGCACACTGAATAGTGTTCAACTGTTCAACTATGGTTGTTCTTGGGGACTTCAATGCTCACATGTGAAATAACAGTGAGACATGGAGGGGGTGAATGTGATGAATGGCCTCCCCAATTGTACATGAGTGGTGTTCTGTTGTTGGACTTCTGTTTCAGTCACAATTTGTCCATAATGAACACCTTGTTCAAGCACTGGGATGTCTATAAGTGCACATGGCACCAGGACACCCTAGGCCAGACCTCAACGGTCAACTCAATGACTGTTATGTCATTGAGCCTCAAAACCACGTGTCTTGGACACTCGGGTGAATAGAAGGGCAGAGCTGTCAACCGATCACCACCTAGTGGTGAGCTGAATCCACTGGGAGAGCAGGAGGCTGGACAAACTCAAGGCCATTGTCTTGAGGGTCTGATGGGAACGACGGGTTGAACGCTCTGTCAACGCAGTCTTCGACTCTCACCTCACATGGGTGACTGGGGTCATTGAATCAGACTGACCATGTTCTCCACCTCCATTGTTGAAGCAGCTGCCAAATGCTGCGGTTGCAACGTCTCCTGTGTCTGTTGCAGTCGTGACCCCCAAACCCAGTGGTGAACACTGGAAGAAAGAGCGTAGGATAGTTGTTAATATCGCTAACCCTTAATACATCACAGTATGATAATGTGCTGGTGATTATCCCTGTTTGAGTATGTTAAAAAATCTCCGCATTTATTTGATTTATGTAAAGTGTCCATCGATGTTGAGACAAGCGATGTTGTTTGGTCTAGAGCAGTGGTTCTTAACCATGTTGGAGGTACTGAACCCTGCCGGTTTCATATGGTCACTCACCGAACCCTTCTTCAGTAAAAAAAAAAAGACTTTTTTTTTTTTTTTCAAATTTAAGTCACAAGTACTGTATATGTTTTACTGGTGTATTTAATGAATTGTGCATTAATGTCACCTTTTTCAAAGAACAAAACCAAGACAGTGCATGAACTCCCATGAAATGACCTACCTGTAAATCAGTGTGACTTCTGCTGTTGTTATAGAGACCAGTTCAGGTATGAGTGGCTTCACCTTGACAAGTGTTACTCTGATGTCATTTTACACCAAAGTGTGTTTCTGTTGTTTCCCCTCAGCTTAAGGAAGTGTTCCTTTATTCTTCCAGTGCCAGACTAGAGTTGCTCAACTTGACATTCAAATCCTGCAGAACGCTGACTCCCATCACGTTCCGTTATACAGTACAGTGGTACCTCTACTTACAAAATTAATTGTTTCTGGAAGAAATTTCGTAAGTAGAGATGGCGTGTTCCATGCAAATGCCCTAATCCGTTCCAAACCCCACAAAATTCAGACATAAATGTTTTATAAAGCATAAAAATGCATCAAAACATGTAACAAATACATGTTACAATTAGATTATTACACATTAAATGAGAATTGTGCATAACGTAAAAAACAAAGAATAAAGAATAAAAATGATGGTCAGATAGTGAGAGAAGAGGATGCAGAAGACAGGGTTAGATGGAGGACACTGATTGGCTGTGGAGACCCCTGAAGGGAAAAGCCCAAAGGAGAAGAAGAAGTCACATGACTTACAGCAATTGCTGTGTTATATGTCAGTTCTTTAAGACAGTCCCACTGTTACATTATTCTAGTATGCCTCAAATCTCCCTCCTTTCTCAAACACATCAGCTCCTCCTCCTCATGTGGTTATCTAGTTATAATTACTGTGCATTATAACTATGCTGCATTAGTCATGTTCCATTTTCTCCTCATTTTTATTAGCAAAACTTATTTCTATGTATGCAGCAAACTTGTTATTTTGTACTGTATACATTGTATTTGTGTACATGGTGGCGTTTGCAAACATCGAGACTGCCAACAATTTGGGTCACGTAGAAAGTTACTGCCAGCAATGCAGACCTTTGGCTGCCTGTAAGAAAACTCTGTCACAGCCTGCATGTCATGTATTTATTTATAATTATTGATGGACTTTTACCCCTGAGGATAAAATTCATTCAGCAGAGGCAGAGAAGGGGGCGATTAAACTCCCCATGCTCCCCAAACAAACCGCACCCTACATTTATGTTTCATACAGGATTCAAGCCACTGTCAGACATCCTTGTTAGACTGAGTTCTGCATCAACAGATTGTTTTAACTTCTCAATAAAGATGAAATCTTTTCACATGTTTGCTGCACCAGGAGGGCCATAACCAATGGTGTGACTGAGTAAACTCCTGTAGTAAATACTGTCCATACAATACTTTACACTTTCTTTGTAAACATCTCTAAATAACCAACGATGACACAACATCCAACAGCAAACAACCAGAACACATCCAAACACAGGGCCGATGGCCTGACAGGCACTATCGAAAGGCAAACTGGGAACCTCACCAACCTAAGTCCAGTTCCACTGTATTTAGATGTATTTACAGATATTTACTGGTATACAGGGTAAGATGTTATCCCTTTTCCCATAATACTAGGGAAAACAAGCTCTTGCTCCAAATAAACTACCAAGTATGCTGTCTAACTAGCTCAAAAGCTCAAAATCAGTCGATGGTCAAAAACTAACCAAAAAACAAAAAACGATGGCCTGTCCAGCAGCAGTAAGTCACTGGGGTGACAGTGGGCACTTTCTTGCATTGATATTTCACTAAATTTGATCCACAACACCCCATGACGGTTTAACACCAACAACCAGTCTGCCTTGTTTATGTCACACACATAGCCAGCCGACCCAGCAAGCAGAACAACAATTGTTTTCTAGCAGTTTCCTAGATAAATGCTTCCACCTTATCCACATAGATCTACTAGCTCACAGTGCCACCAAGGACATGTTGCTAACAGCATGGTTCAATACCCAACGGTGAAAGTAGCAGATTTTACCACAAAACCAGTCTAGTAGTCCATCCTCCCTGTGCTGCTTTTGTTACCGTCGCTGCATACAACATTTCAGTACCTGGTTGTGACACCAAGTCACGAGAACACAGTGAACAGGCTACGTTCTCACCTCATCACTGATTTAGGTTCTGGGAAGAAGGAAGAACATCACAACTACCTTCTATCAATGAGGCTTCTGATCGTGGAGTTTAGCGTCATGACGACTGATCCACTTCTGGAACAGAGGAAAGGGAATCAGAAAAATGCAACAAAGTTTATATGTCAGCGTGCAACCTGCGAGCGAACACCGTTGGTCGAGAACAGAAAGAAAACATGCATAAATGTCCGGAGCATCGAAAGTCTGCCGAAGGAGAATACTAGCTACAAAGACCTGGAAACGAGTGAGTTAACTATGGGCCCTACGCTCCTCACCGCTGGATTCTTTGATGAATGAGAGTCATTTCCTCCCTCGCCTTAGCACAGTTATGGTCTTCTGTCAGATTTGATATTAGTAGCTCCAAAATCGCTCTCATAAAAGGCTGCTTAGGCAGCGAGGAATTCTGAGTCACTTTCAAACAAAAGTTGATAATCTCCTCTCCCTTTAGAAATAGGAACCTCATCTACAGATAAAGGCTTCATCCGCCCAGAGCACAACATAAAAAATACAGCAAAAAAATGTAGTACTATTTAGTTAGTTCGAAACCTAGTTAATTAAAAAACCTAGTTAATTTAAAAACCTAGTTAATTTAAAGATGTAGTTAGTTCAAAACCTACTTAGTTCAAAATTAGTTCAAAAAACAGTTTGTTTAAAAACTAGTTAGTCCAAAAACTATAGTTAGTTTAGAGCCTGGTTTGTTTGAAACCTAGTGGGTTAGTGTGTTTGTTCAAAAAACAGCTTGAGAACGACAGAAGAGAGGACCGGGACGTGTGGAAATACACGCCGTTCCTCCTGGAGGACGACCTCCATTACAGAGTTCTCCACCAGGGGGCAGCGCGTCCCAAAACAGCCAACTTCCGTCAGTGCTCAGTGTGAAGCAGCAGCACTTGGGTTTTAAACGACAAGATGACTTAAAACGACTGGACACCTAAACAATTTGAACTCCGTCCGTTCTGTGTGTAGGGACGGGTCACACGCTTGTCATCACAGCAGTGTTTGAACAGGGAGACGCCCCCCGGACAGTAAAAGCTTCGATTACAGCGTCCACGCGACAACGCATACTCGGCTTCCCTTTGGCCGGCATTTTCAAAAAGTTTTGATTTTATCCTGTATATATGTGTTGTAATGTGAACGGAAGGCCTAACTGGAGGAAAAAAGATGCTTTATTGAAAACATCCGGCTACGTGTGGACGGAGGATACAACTGTCCGTGATTATCAAGAGAGATGTGGGCGATCTCTGATACTGACAGTGCTATGGTGGCCCAAGAGATAATCTTGTAGGAGAAAGAGCACAGGGTGAAGTTCCACAACGTCTGGCGAAAATATTATTTGAATATAGACTCCAGCTCCCCGCGACCCCCCACAGCGGATGAAGTGATTAAGAAAGAGGTTGGTTGGATGAAAATTCAGGCAGCTCATGTTTGTACACATGTGTCTCAGTAATCTAGGGAGGAAGAGTGTTGGGATTGTGACCCCACAGAGATGATGACCAGGTGGAGTTTTGAATCACATCCCCTTCTCTGTAAAACTTACGGTTTAAATTATTTTATTAATTACGGCATCCTAACTGTTTAAGTAAAAAGAAAAAGAGAAAAATTATATATTAGTTTTATCAAAGTCTTAAAGCCTGGTAGTCATTTAAAAAAGTTTTAAAAAATTTTTAAAAAGTAATAATAGTTGGGTTTTTTGTCACTTTTGCTTTTCACTCTATAGTTTTCTTTGCCTTTAATTCATATTTTCTCCTGTGGACACTGAACCAAGCTGACAGAACCTTCACACACATTTAGTAATATCTGTAGTAATATCTGTAGTAATATCTGTAGTAATACCTGTAGTAATATCTGTAGAAATATCTGTAGTAATATCTGTAGTATCTGTAGTAATATCTGTAGTAATATCTGTAGTAATATCTGTAGTAATATCTGTAGAAATATCTGTAGTAATATCTGTAGTATCTGTAGTAATATCTGTAGTAATATCTGTAGTAATATCTGTAGTAATATATGTAGTATCTGTAGTAATACCTGTAGTAATATCTGTAGTAATATCTGTAGTATTATATGTAGTATCTGTAGTAATACCTGTAGTAATATCTGTAGTAATACCTGTAGTAATATCTGTAGTAATATCTGTAGTATTATATGTAGTATCTGTAGTAATATCTGTAGTAATATCTGTAGTAATATCTGTACTAATATCTGTACTAATATCTGTAGTAATATCTGTAGTAATATCTGTACTAATATCTGTAGTAATATCTGTAGTAATATCTGTACTAATATCTGTAGTAATATCTGTAGTAATATCTGTACTAATATCTGTAGTAATATCTGTAGTAATATCTGTAGTAATATCTGTACTAATATCTGTAGTAATATCTGTAGTAATATCTGTAGTAATATCTGTAGTAATACCTGTAGTAATATCTGTAGTAATATCTGTAGTAATATCTGTAGTAATATCTGTACTAATATCTGTAGTAATATCTGTAGTAATATCTGTACTAATATCTGTAGTAATATCTGTAGTAATATCTGTAGTAATATCTGTAGTAATATCTGTAGTAATACCTGTAGTAATATCTGTAGTAATATCTGTAGTAATATCTGTAGTAATACCTGTAGTAATATCTGTAGTAATATCTGTAGTAATATCTGTCTCTTTTTTTTTTCATTTTCTCAATCCGCTTAATCTCCTTACGCGGGTCGCGGGGGAGCCGGTGTCTATCCAGGCAGTCTCAGGGCGTGAGGCAGGGGACACTCCAGGCACGACGCCAGTGTACCGCGGAGCCACATAGAAACAAACAATCACTCACACACACACTCACTCCTACGGTCAATTTGGGACCGGCCAATCAACCTGAAGCGCATGCTTTTGGAGGGGGGAGGAAGCCGGAGAACCCGGAGAGAACCCACGCAGACACGGGGAGAACATGAGAACTCCACACAGAGTGGGACTCGAACCCGTGTCCGCCATGTTGTGAGGCCACAGCGCTGCCCACTGCGCCACCGTGCCGCCCTCTTTTTCTTCCATAACTTTTGACTATTTTTTTTCCCACAAAACACTCATTGTCACTTGCTTTTGCTCCAACTTTTGCATCTTTTTCGGAATCATGGTGATAATCAATCAATCAATCAACCTTTGTTTGTATAGCCCTTAACCCCCCCATCAGACGTTCCAAAGCTCTTTAACAGACACAAACCCAACAGGACTCTTCTTGTTGCTCTGGAGGCTCTGACTAACTCCTCTCTCACTGCAGCGTTAAAACCAGCAGACGTGTTGCTGATTGGTCCATTTTAATAAGGTAGAATCACACAGGTGAGTCACACAGGTGAGTCTCGAGACAAGAAACTTGTGTGAGAAACTTGCGCGAGTCAAAACATAACGGCGATTTCCAGGTTTGAAATTCAAGTGGAGAAATGGAAATATTGTGAATTTTTTGTTGAATGGAAGTGCGTTTAACGTGTTCGTCCCAGAGACACACGCTGTCTGACGATCGTGCGTCTCTGTCAAAAAATGTGCGTCAAAGACACAAGAAGGCACACAAACGAGAACGCTGTACTCTTACTTTTTGTAGTTTTTTTTGTTTATATAGTCGTAGAACGAAAATGCTTTAACCCCATCGTGAGTGTGGGGCTCTCAGCTTCGAAAATGGTTGTCAACAAATGAGTTAAGCTCTGTTGTGTGAAGGAAAATGAATGAAACATAACTCTGGAATATTAATAGACCCATTAAATAAATATTGATACCTACAATGATAATGTACCCCTCCCATGGACTCATCATTTAGAGTAAACTCTCAGGAAAATAGTAAAATGTAACAGCCTGTAGAGGTAAAGTATTTGGAGTGTTGTGTTTGTTGTGCATGAATAATTTAAAATGATAATCCCAGAAAGCACTTCAGTAAAGCATTAGGCAAAGGTTACATGCTATAATATCTAATTATTCTAATCACACTTCCATTCCAACATCAATATTAAATGCAGGATGAATCCATGAGCTATTTGTAACTAAAACATTTATAAGAACAGAGCCTTTCTGGGTAATGATGTACATCTTTCTCCAGGGCCCTAGTTGCCATTGGTTGCACTATTTTGCTCTGCGGTACTCTGTTTACTTATCTGCTCAGGTTTGAAGCACATCATCAGCTTACATAATTGAAAATGCCTAACAGTTCTCTGGAACACAAGATTGTCATGATAGAAGCCAATACGGAAGTCTGTGGACTTGAAATTTAATTCTCATATCTCTACATGCTGCAGAGTTTCTTATCATTACAAATCAACAAATGTTTTCTGTAGTGCTGTTTCCAACTGTAATATTCCAATGATTTGGAAATTAGTATAATTATGTCACGCTGCTTCTAGCAAAAATGACTTTACTGAATATTTTAGAAAAAAATAATATCTTTCACAAACCATTTGCTTCATATTGCATTCCTCTCTCAGCACATTTGTATGAGTAAAGAAACAAACCCCACACTGAAGTGTCTCAGTATGTGCTTTGTACAGAATGTATGAGGTTGTAAAGCTGGAAATTTCTCACAAGCCATTAATGGTTGGGGCAGTTGTTGGATACTAAACTTATCGCTGTAATATTTTGAATTCTTTTATACTGTCAACCTTACAGTATTGTGGGCTACTGTAGTATTTGTGACATACAACATTACAATCAGTCTAACAAACAATTCTTGTGTACGTTTCTTCTGTGGTGGACGCTGCTGCATTTGGGCTGCTGCTTCTTCCTTTGTTCCAAAACCTATCCTCAATGTAGCCACAATGTGCCGGTCCCAAGCCCAGATAAATACAGAAGGTTGTGTCAGGAAGGGCATCCGACATAAAACATTTGCCAAATCAAACATGCGAATCAAACCTATGACTTCCATACCGGATCGGTCAAGGCCCGGGTTAACAACGACCGCCATCGGCGCTGTTGACCTACAGGGCGCCGGTGGAAATTGGATTACTGTTGGTCGAAGAAGGAGAGGAGGAAAGTGTGTTCATAGGAAGAAAGAGAAGAGGAGCGCCAAGAGTATAGGACTAAGAGTAGGGACGTTGAATGTTGGAACTATGACAGGAAAAGGTAGAGAGTTGGTCGACATGATGCAGAGGAGGAAGGTAGACATACTGTGTGTCCAGGAGACCAGGTGGAAAGGTAGCAAGGCTAGAAGTTTAGGAGCAGGGTTCAAGTTGTTCTATCATGGTGTAGATGGGAAGAGAAATGGAGTAGGAGTTATCTTGAAGGAGGAGTTTGTTAGGAATGTCCTGGAGGTAAAAAGAGTGTCAGATAGAGTGATGAGTCTGAAGCTAGAAATAGAAGGTGTGATGTTCAGTGTTGTTAGTGGGTATGGATGTTGATAGAGAAGTACAGAGAAGGCCAGAGGGAGCTGCATTGTGTTTTTGTAGATCTGGAGAAAGCTTATGACAGGGTGCCCAGAGAGGAACTGTGGTATTGTATGAGGAAGTCTGGAGTGTCAGAGAAGTATGTTAGAGCGGTGCAGGACATGTATGAGGACTGTAAGACAGTGGTGAGGTGTGCTGTAGGTGTGACAGAGGAGTTCAAGGTGGAGGTGGGACTGCATCAGGGATCAGCTCTGAGCCCCTTCTTGTTGCTATGGTGATGGACAGGCTGACAGATGAGGTTAGACAGGAATCTCCATGGACTATGATGTTTGCAGATGACATTGTGATCTGAAGAGGATGCAGAAGACAGGGTTAGATGGAGGAAACTGATTGACTGTGGAGACCCCTGAAGGGAAAAGCCAAAAGCCAAAAGAAGAAGAAGAAGAAGAAGAAGAGTGTTCTTTATCCTCTATTTCTGTTATATAATCAATAGCAGTTACACAAATGATGATGAAATTTTAAATTTTTATCTTGGTAGATTTTTTTTTTTTTAATTTTGGTTCAAATTCATTACAATTTATTGAGGACTCCTTTGAGAAGGGGCTTTACAGGACAAAGGACCAAGGAAAAGTTCCCCATTCCTCCTCCTGTCTACTACTGCCATGAGTCTTGAGGTTTGGTGAGTTTCGTGTGGATTCTCACTGCTGAGGTTATGCTGCGTCTTTCTAAATGCAAAACTGGACTTAATTGAAGATGTACTGCCCCTACTCTCTCTCTCACACACACACACACACACACACACACACACACACACACACACACACACACACACACACACACACACACACAATCTTATTTCCTATAATTTCAGTTGTCTTCTGTGTTTTCTTTGCATGTTTTGTGTTTTTCCTCATTGAGAAAGAGAAAAGCTTTTCCCTCCCACGGCGCTCTGCCTGCCTCTTGGAATCGTCTTGTTTGCACTGCGGTTGACAACAATAGGAACAAGATATTTCCCTATAGCCTTGGTATGAACAAACAAAATAAAAGACATTAAAGTTGAACAAAGCTTTCTTCAGTAGTGTTGTTTCAATCCAGATAGAGCCGTTTGGTGCTTTGGTTATGCTGTTTTACTATTAGTTTGTTTCAGTTGATATCCCACAGGCGATGTGGCAAAATATAAAACCACTTATTATAATCTGCTCACAGTAGGAGAGTAAGTGAAATAATTGTGTGCTTCCCTTTGTGGTTCTCTGACAAGTATGAATCTGGCTATCCAGATTGTTTAGTCCTTCTTTCTGCCACACCGGTAATTACCACCCTAATATTTTTGTATTTATGAAGCATAGCTAGATGGTGCAGCATATTGTTCCACCTTGACCAATGAAATTAAACTGTCAATTTTTCAGAAGTAGTGAAACTGTACTATTCTGGAGAATGCATTTACATGTCAGAAAATTAAAGCTTTATGTATTCACATACAAACTTGTTCACTGAGGAAAACCATGAAGCAACCTGTTTTGCACATTAGAAGAATAGGACACTTCAGAACGTGTTGTCCACTAAAATCAGCAGCCTAAAAAGGAAACTTAGGCACAATTTCTACACATCAGCACATTAGTGTCTACTTAGCATGATTTGTCCACTGAAAAGTCACCCTTGATGATATGTTGGTAGAATTTATCCATTAGTAAAATGCTATTTATGTTTTGACCCTACAACTTACCTTATTACGTCTCTTCATTGGATGGAAACATTAGAGGAAACGGGATCACATTTAGTTTCAAACTGAAGTCATGTCAGCGCTCTGTTTTGTTAAGCGGCAGTGCACCCCAGGGAGTCTTTGTTGATGTCTCTGCTCTTCAAGACACCCTAATAGCGGTGTTTACGGTTGGTGCGTCCTTGTGTCTTTGACACACATGTTGTGACAGGGATGCAGAATCATCAGACAACGTGTGTACCTGGGACGCAAGCTTTAAGGACCTACTATAAAAAATTGATGTCCTTTTTCTGCGATATACAACAAAAATATTCAGTTTTTCCATTTCAACACTTAAATTTCAAACCTGGAAATCTCCATTATGTTTGGATTATGTTCTCGCTTGAGTTTCTCATCACGAGACTCACCTGTGTGACTCACCTGTGTGATTCTACCTTATTAAAATGGACCAATCAGCAACACGTCTGCTGGTTTTAACGCTGCAGTGAGAGAGGAGTTAGTCAGAGCCTCCAGAGCAACAAGAAGAGTCCTGTTGGGTTTGTGTCTGTTAAAGAGCTTTGGAACGTCTGATGGGGGGATTAAGCGCTATCAAATAAAGGTTGATTGATTGATTGATTGATTGATTGATTGATTGATTGAATGATTAATTGATTGATTGATTGATTGATTGATTGATTGATTGATTGATTGATTGATTGATTGATTGATTGATTGATTGATTATCACCATGCCTCCGAAAAAGATGCAAAAGTTGAAGAAAAAGCAAGTGACAATGAGTGTTTTCTAAAATCAAAAACAATCAAAAGTTCCTCTAGGCCTCCTGCCTGGCAGTTCAAAACTCAGCATCCTTCTACCAATATATTCACTATCTCTCTTCTGGACATGTCCAAACCATCTCAGTCTGGCCTCTCTGACTTTATCTCCAAAACCTCTAACATGTGCTGTCCCTCTGATGTACTCATTCCTGATCCTATCCTTCCTGGTCACTCCCAGAGAGAACCTCAGCATCTTCATCTCTGCTACCTCCAGCTCTGTCTCCTGTCTTTTCCTCAGTGACACTGTCTCTAGACCAAACAACATCGCTGGTCTCACCACAGTTTTGTACACCTTTCCTTTCATTTTAGCTGAAACTCTTCTATCACACATCACACCTGACACTTTTCTCCACCCATTCCATCCTGCCTGGACACGTTTCTTCACCTCTTTTCCACACTCTCCATTGCTCTGGACTGTTGACCTTAAGTACTTCAAATCCTCCACCTTCTTGATCTCTTCTCCCTGTAACCTCACTCTTCCACTTGGGTCCCTCTCATTCACACACATGTACTCTGTCTTACTGCGGCTAACCTTCATCCCTCTCCTTTCCAGGACAAACCTCCACCTCTCTAGCTTCTCCTCCACCTGTTCCCTGCTCTCACTGCAGATCACAATGTCATCTGCAAACATCATAGTCCATGGAGATTCCTGTCTGACCTCGTCTGTCAGTCTGTCCATCACCATAGCGAACAAGAAGGGGCTCAGAGCTGATCCCTGATGCAGTCCCACCTCCACCTTGAACTCCTCTGTCACACCTACAGCACACCTCACCACTGTCTTACAGTCCTCATACATGTCCTGCACCGCTCTAACATACTTCTCTGACACTCCAGACTTCCTCATACAATACCACAGTTCCTCTCTGGGCACCCTGTCATAAGCTTTCTCCAGATCTACAAAAACACAATGCAGCTCCCTCTGGCCTTCTCTGTACTTCTCTATCAACATCCTCAAAGCAAATACTGCATCTGTAGTACTCTTTTTTGGCATGAAACCATACTGCTGTTCACAAATGCTCACTTCTGCCCTTAGTCTAGCTTCCACTACTCTTTCCCATAACTTCATTGTATGGCTCATCAGCCTTATTCCTCTGTAGTTGCCACAACTCTGCACATCTCCCTTGTTCTTAAAAATGGGCACCAGCACACTTCTCCTCCACTCCTCAGGCATCTTCTCACTATCTAAGATCTTGTTGAACAACCCAGTCAGAAACTCTACTGCCACCTCTCCTAGACACTTCCAAACCTCTACAGGTATATCATCAGGACCGACTGCCTTTCCACTCTTCATCCTCTTCAGTGCCCTCCTCACTTCATCCTGGCTAATCTTTGCTACATCCTGGTCCACAACAGTCACCTCTTCTAGTCTTTGTTCTCTTTCATTTTCCACTTCATCAACTCTTCAAAGTACTCTTTCCATCTTCCCATCACACTGCTGGCACCTGTCAATAGACTTCCATCCCTATCCTTAATCACCCTAACCTGCTGCACATCCTTCCCATCTCTATCTCTCTGTCTTGCCAGCCTGTATAGATCAGTCTCTCCCTCCTTACTGTCCAACCTAGCATACAAGTCATCATAAGCACCTTGTTTGGCCTTTGCTACCTCTACCTTCACCTTACGCTGCATCTCCCTGTACTCCTGTCTACTCTCCTCAGTCCTCTCAGTGTCCCACTTCTTCTTAGCTAACCTCTTTCTTTGTATACACTCCTGTACCTCCCCATTCCACCACCAAGTCTCCTTATCTACTTTCCTTCCAGATGACACACCAAATACTCTCCTACCTGTCTCCCTGATCACATTAGCTGTAGTTGTCCAGTCATCTGGTAGCACCTCCTGACCACCCAGAGCCTGTCTTAACTCCTTCCTAAAGGTCATGCAATACCCTTCCTTTGTTAGCTTCCACCATTTTGTCTTCTGCTCTGTCTTTGCCCTCTTCATCTTTCTCACCACCAGAGTCATCCTACACACCACCATCCTATGCTGTTTGGCTACACTCTCGCCTACCACTACTTTACAGTCACTGGTCTCCTTCAGGTTACATCGTCTACACAAGATGTAGTCTACCTGTGTGCTCCTACCACCACTCTTATAGGTCACCCTATGTTCCTGCCTCTTCTGGAAGAAAGTATTCACTACAGCCATTTCCATCCTTTTTGCAAAGTCAACTACCATCTGTTCTTCTGCGTTCCTCTCCTGGATACCAAACCTGCCCATCACTTCCTCATCACCTCTGTTACCTGCACCAACATGTCCATTGAAGTCTGCACCGATGACAACTCTCTCACTTCTAGGTATGCTCTGCATCACTTCATCAAAGTCCAACCAGAATTTCTCCTTCTCCTCCAGCTCACATCCTACCTGTGGAGCATACCCACTAACAACATTGAACATCACACCTTCTATTTCTAGCTTCAGACTCATCACTCTATCTGACACTCTTTTTACCTCCAGGACATTCCTAACAAACTCCTCCTTCAAGATAACTCCTACTCCATTTCTCTTCCCATCTACACCATGATAGAACAACTTGAACCCTGCTCCTAAACTTCTAGCCTTGCTACCTTTCCACCTGGTCTCCTGGACACACAGTATGTCTACCTTCCTCCTCTGCATCATGTCGACCAACTCTCTACCTTTTCCTGTCATAGTTCCAACATTCAACGTCCCTACTCTTAGTCCTATACTCTTGGTGTTCCTCTTCTCTTTCTTCGTGCGAACGCACTTTCCTCCTCTCCTTCTTTGACCAACAGTAATCCAATTTCCACCGGCGCCCTGTAGGTCAACAGCACCGATGGCGGTCGTTGTTAACCCGGGCCTCGACCGATCCGGTATGGAAGTCATAGGTTTGATTCGCATCTTTGATTTGGCAAATGTTTTAAGCCGGATGCCCTTCCTGACGCAACCCTCTGTATTTATCCGGGCTTGGGACCGGCACAATAAGACACTGGCTTGTGCCCTCTTGCGGCTACATTACTTCAGATATTACTACAGGTATAACTACAGATATTACTACAGATATTACTACAGATATTACTGCAGATATTACTACAGGTATAACTACTGATATTACTACAGATATTACTACAGATATTACTACAGATATTACTAAATGTGTGTGAAGGTTCTGTCTGCTTGGTTCAGTGTCCACAGGAGAAAATATGAATTAAAGGTAAAAGTGAGAAAAAAACTGTTTTGAATTTCTTTATTTCTAAAACTGTTTTTTTAATGAATATTAAAAAAAGTTTTAGGCTTTAAATTAAGGCTTTGACATTTCGATTAAACTAACATATAATTTTACTCTTTTTTTCTTTTTACATAAATAGTTAAAATGTTGATATTAATAAAATCAGTAAAATTAGCAGTTTAGTTTTTAACTATTGTTAAACTCAATCCTTGCGTACGCTTCTACTGTATATTCTGTTATTACTTCTGGGATACATAAACGTCATGTTGGGATGCACAATTTTTTCTCGAAGTGCATCTCAGAGATGCACTACTTTCTGGAGGTAACATGAACTCAATCGTAGGAGTTTTAACCTTTGAAGGGAACCCTGATGGAATGATTTTTTACTTTTTAATTGAAAACAAGGTCAGTTTTGATGGCTCTTTACATCTGTCACGCCCGAAGCATGTTAACAACAAGAAGAGACAGACGGCTCATTGAAATAGTACTGAATGCATGATAAAGTCATTTTAATCGTCCACACACATTTTACTGTTTATTTTCTCATTGAAACTCAATGCAGTTGTCTGGTAAATAGCACGTTATTAATGAGCAAACAGACTAAAACGACAAGGCTTGCCAGATTAGTTAAAGCCAGATTAGCCACTATGATGGAGCAACAAACCAGCAATGCATTTGATCAAAGTAGAATTAAACACAAAGCCAAAGGCAAACATCCAAATGCTTGGGATTACTCTCAGTAATGTTATTATGTGGATAGAGATGTACAATGTGTTGTGGGATGAAAGGTCAATATAAGCTAATTTGTTCTTTCAGTCAAGAACGAGCACCAAATAATCTGATGTAGAAGTGAGGCCTCACTCAGATATCCAGGATTACAGGTACGGTTCAAAGACTGAACATAGTCTTTTTTTTTTTATTGTTTCTGCTGTAAATTGATCATTGAGCCAGTGAATGAATTCATGCTACTGGTTTAGCTTTGGCTGTAACCCCGACTTTTCCTTCGTGTTTTATGTGTTTTTTCTCTTTCTTGTCTCCTTCCTGACGCCTGTCCAAGGGATTTGTTTTGCTCCATGAGTGATGATTTGGGAAATAATTTTTAAAAATAAATAAATGTGGACTTTTAGGAACACCTTGCAGACATTTTGCCGCTCATATACAGTGTGTACACATGCACACACACATACACACACACACACACACACACACACACACACACACACACACACACACAGTTATCTGAATGATTGAAGTAAGGTGTTCCAATCACCTCCATGGACACCTTCACAGACTACTTCTGCAAGCATTTGTGAAAGAATGGTGTACTCTCAAAAGCTTGCTTGATTCCAGTGTGGTAGGTGACAGATTGACAAATGACAAAGTCAAGTCATGAAATACCCCTAAATATTCCATGATCAGTTGATAGTACAGTAATCCCTCGTTACTCGCGGTTAATGCACTCCAGGACCACCCGTGAAAAACGAAATTCTGCAATATAGTGACAAACTATTCTCTTATTTATGGTAATTTAAACATTTATGAACCCCCCCCATAATGATATTAAACCACCTTCTATCTGTATTACCTTTTTAAACCACTCCTACAGACTATTTTAAGCACTATTGTAGTCGCAGGAGGAACCGTGAGTGGGAACGCAGCGTACACGCAGATGACGTCAGCCAATAGCATGCGCGTACGGGATCACGTGACCACCTACTGAAAATCCATCATGTATGAAGCGTGCATCTTAAAGCACGAATAAGAGAGACATTACTGTACTATCACAGAGTAGAAGTGTCTTAGATTGACTCCTGGTTACCGGGGCCACCGTCGATCTCTACCCGGAACTTTTATCTGGTCAAGGTGGATGGTCAATGATCAGGCAATTATAATGGTTTTATTGATCAATTGTAAAATGGGTAAAGTTGGTGAGGAAGTCGACGCCGAGGTTCTTCACACGTCCCTCTAGCAGGTCCAAGAGATCCAAGAACAATCCCGTGTTTCAATGTGCTCCTCCTTATAGGAGGGCTTGACCATTACACTGTCCGTTACTGACATGGATCATTGGCATCACAGACTGGGTTCAGGGAATGACGAGGCACATACTGTGGGGAGGTCGCCAAATTTTTGTAGTCAACAGCTACACACCACGAAACTTCAAGTCAAGTTTGCTCAAGAATACTGAGTAGAGAGCTTCATGGAAAAATAGAATAGGATGCGAGTCAGTGGACTCTAGAACAATGGAGACATGTTGTTTTGACATCTGTTGGAGGAGTCTGGCTGTGGCAGTTGTCAGGAAAATGGTGCTTTTTGACTGCATTGGGCTGAGTGTAAAGTTTGGTGGAGAAGGGATTATGGTATGCGATGCTTTTCAGGAGTTTGGCTCGGTTCTTAGTTCCAGGGAAAGGAATGCTTAAATCTTCAGTATACCAGGACATTTTAGGTGATTTCATGGTCCCGGTTTTGTGAGAACAGTTTGGAGATACCCTCTTTTTGTTCCAACGCGACATCAATGCATAAAGCAAGGTCCATAAAGATATGGGTAAGCAAGTTTGGAGTAGAAAAACCTGACTGGCTGGCACTGAGTCCTGACCTCTACACCTTTGGGATGAACTAGAGGAGAGACTGCAACCCAGAGAAAATGAGAAAAATGAATGAATGTCTGCCATTGACATGACACCATTGATCATTGGTATCGTGGTGCTTCTACCTTCCACATGTCCTTCCACTATTTTTATCTAATCACTTGCTGGGTCTGACCTGCTACTAGTTCAAGAGTTACTATTGCTCACTGAGAATCAGCTTATTGGTCTCCATGATGGTCCCTGTGGTATCATCCTCAGCAAGGCATTCACTGTTTAGTGACAGTAGATTTCTGCCTCTTTTCCTTGTTTTCAAGATTTTCCTAACTTCAGTGTCTCGTGTCCATTTTGTGTTGTCTGTGCCAGTTTGTTGTTTTCGTCTCGTATTGCAGCCATATTCCTAGAGTTTATTGTGAGATTTTGCTCTGCTTTGGGGTCTGCCTAGTTGCTGCCTGTCTCCACTTTCTCCTTTTGATTGTTCAGCTGATACCTGACCTCAGGTGTACACAACCCGACTTAATGGCAAGTTAGGACAACAGTTTTGTCCCATTTCATTTGTCGCTCCCTTAAAATAAAACCTGTCCTCTCATAATGAATGAAAATGAATGTATCACTTCCTTTAGCAGATGGTGTTGTGGCATTTGAACCAACCCTGAGATAACTCAATAGGTAATGATTCATATACACTCAGTCTTTCAAGCTGTGATGTATTGAAACTTGTGAATTTCTAAAACACAGTTTGCACTAGATAGTGTGAATAATAAAGCCACATGCGTGTTCTGAGCTGTGTTGCAATTACTGCAGTGTATTATCATTTGGGCCACTATGGGCCCCCAGTAATAAGCACCCCTAAACACTCTCATCATAATGCATGTGGAACCACAGACCATTCCTTATTGAAAATGGACAAGAATCTGATCTGGGGTTGGGGGGCTCATTTCATCCCTTTAGCTGTGATGCACTATTCTCAGTTGGCTTGCTAGGGAGAATCACTTATGCTAACAGGGCCTGTGGAGACTTGAAAAAAGGGGAAAAATATCATTAACATAATGCTTCATCTACATACCAATCCTAGCAACTACCACACAAAGACACACATATACAGTATGTGAATGCACATGCATACGTTAGGGTAATACTGGAGGTAATTAGGGAACAATTTAACTCGTTACACACTCACATTGGCCAATCCGAGAGTTATCAACATTGCTAACTTGGCAACATACAATACAATAATAAAACAGATACAACCATGAAAATGCACATAGAAACACACCCACGCATTAAAAGCTATTGTGAGAAGAGCAGACAGTGGTGGGGGTTGGATCAGGGCTCAGTCCCAGCTCTTTGTGTGATGGCTGTGGCTCCTTTTAATGAGCTCTAATGACAGTCCAGAAGGATTCTAATTAATCTGCACATACACAAAAGGTCTGTCTCGTCCTGTTTCTACCCACCCACCCCCTGTTCTCTCTCCTCATCCCCATATACCTCCATGCACACCGTCTCAAACTCTTGAAATGCCTCCCTTTCTTTCTGGCTTTCTCCCTTCCCTCCATCCGTCTGTAGTGGATATTAAAACCGGGCATGGATGTGACAAGACATGAAGGCCATGAGAGGAAAAAGGATGATTTAATTGCTCCAAAGATGGCTATTATTATGGGATTGCAAAAGCTATTTTCTACAGCAGCAACCAGACATTTGAGGCCACTCATCAAATTTAAGTGCCTCGTCTTCAGCTAGCAAAGGTCATGGCTCTGTTGTCACCCCCCCAAATGAAGACACTAATGACAGGTTTGACGTTTGTTCTCTGGTCCAGCAAATCCATAAAGACCCCCCGCCCTCCCCCCAATTTGTTGGTGAATCTTTTTTTTAACTTTCATCCTGTTTAGCATTACGGGATGAGAGTTGAGTCATTTAATAAAAGGGGAAACAAAGCTGACATCAGTGATCAGAAGGATGACTCTACAATTCTATAATTTATTAAATAATCCATAAAGACCCCCCCCCCATTTGTTGTTGAATCTTTGTGTTTTTACTTTCATTCTGTTTGGACTAATGTTGAGTTGAGTTATTTAATAAAAGGGGGAAAAAGGCTGACATCAGTGATCAGAAGGATGATTCTACGATTCCATGATTTATTTAAGAAAAGAGTTGAAGTAGAATAAATGGCTTAGACACACACACACACACACACACACACACACACACACACACACACACACACACACACACACACACACACAGCTATTTTCCTTGTTGAACAAACAATTAGATTTGTCTTACCTCTGTCTAGAAGAGAAAAACGTTGAGAATAGTATTCAAATTGATTCGTCTGCATAAGGTTTTGTTCTGTTATGAGACATTAAGAGAGACATTAAATCTATTTTTTTAATTTAAATTATGATCTAAAAATACACACTAATTAAAAACTACCTGAATGTTTTCATTTCAAACCTTCTTGACTGCTGTAGAAGTTTTACTATATGATGAAAATATTTCCATACGAAACAGTAAAGATGTCGATTCGCAAGAGAAACAAGTTGCATAAAATGTTAATAAAACAGAATGTACTTAATTGCAGTGTTTACTGACAACAGTATTATCCTAATAATATCATAACACTGTATTTTCTAACACCTTGACTTAGTGTAGTTTATCTCTGTTGTTCCAACGTCTTTTCTTCATTCACCCTAAACTGACACATATCGGACCTTTGATCACAGTTAGAAAATATATTATTCCTATGAGTCTTGTTAAAAAAAGTGTTTGAATTTCAAATGAATTTACTAGTGTGAATCCGTGTGAGTACTTGTGCGCGTTACGGTGGTGCAGTGGGTAGCGCTGTGGCGGCACAGCAAGGTGGTTTCCGGTTCCAGTCTCACTCTGTGCGGAGTTTGCATGGTCTCCCCGTGTCTGCGTGGGTTCTCTCCAGGTTCTCTGGCTTCCTCCCATCCAACATGGGTTGGTTCTTGTGATGGCTGCATGTGATTGTTTCAGCTTTCAAATAAACCTTTGTTCAACTTTTAAATGGGACAGATGTGTGCATCTGTCCAAGGAAGACGACTCTCAATGGGAGCAGACGTCTTCTTCTGTCTCCTGTTGTCTCTATCTCTCTAACTCATACCCAGACTGACTCACTGATTCTCTGCAAAATGACAAAACCAAATGGAAAATCGTAGGATACTAAAGACCAGATGGTCTCTATGAAAGAATTAAAGAATGAGTTAAAGAGCAACTTTGATAAGTTAAGGAGTGACTTTGATAAAAAGTTGGAAGAAAAGCTAAAACCAATGCTAGACACCTTGGAAGAAATGAAGGACAAAATGAAGAAAATGCAGAAAGATACGGAGGAAAAGGACTGAAGAATTGTTGTCTTGGAAGAGGGACAACAAAGAATGGATGATTTGGAACAAAGCATTCATATAAATGATGTGATCATCATTGGAATCAAAATCAAGCCAAGGACTTACAGAAATGCTATGGCTAGCGCTGACATCGAATCTCTGGAGCAACAAGTGAGTTCTCAACTGAGGGATCTGGAGATAACTATAGACCAGACCAGATAGAGACATGTCACCCATCACCATCTGGGGGTAGGAGACCACCTGCAGTGCTGATAAAATTCAACAATCATAAACACAAGATTGTTCTCCTGAAACAAGGCTTCAAACTGAAAGGAAAAAATGTCTACATTAATGAGAATCTCACTAAAAAGAATGCTGATATCGCTAAAAAAGCTCGACAACTGAAGAAGAATGGGCTGATGGACAACACCTGGACCAACACCACGACCAACACCTGGACCAACACCTGGACCAACACCACGACCAACACCTGGACCAACACCTGGACCAACACCTGGACCAACACCTGGACCAACACCACGACCAACACCTGGACCAACACCTGGACCAACACCACGACCAACACCTGGACCAACACCTGGACCAACACCTGGACCAACACCTGGACCAACACCTGGACCAACACCACGACCAACACCTGGACCAACACCTGGACCAACAACTGCAGGATCTTCATCAGAACAAAGGGGCTTTCTCCAGACCAGATGAAAACAATGGTGATCAGGAGTTCAGAGGAGTTGGTGAAATATGAGCAATAAAGACAGACAAGAATTGTTACTCCACCAAAGATCAGTACAACAGAGTCACTTCAATAGTGGAGCTCTACGATTTTGGACACGTCAAGTATTTCATGGAACAGTTGAAAAAATCAACATCATTGATGTCAGAAACATGGATCAATAAACAAAAAACAAACAAACATGTATTTGTGATAACACGGGATAACATTAACTTTCAGACTTTAAAGAGCATAATAGATATCTTTTGAAAATATAATACCATGTAAAACTGTTAAAGTGTCTGTAATAAACTGGTTAATTCTTGTATAAACACTGTCTGCTGAAAGAGGTTAATATGATCATTATGTTCCTGTGGAGAACACTAGTAAGGTCAATGTCTAGTTTTGACTATCTATAATGTTATAATGTTCCTAGGAACACGAGGATTGTTAACAATGGTAGTTGACTTTGCAAAAAGGATGGAAATGGCTGTAGTGAATACTTTCTTCCAGAAGAGGCAGGAACATAGGGTGACCTATAAGAGTGGTGGTAGGAGCACACAGGTAGACTACATCTTGTGTAGACGATGTAACCTGAAGGAGATCAGTGACTGTAAAGTAGTGGTAGGTGAGAGTGTAGCCAAACAGCATAGGATGGTGGTGTGTAGGATGACTCTGGTGGTGAGGAAGATGAAGAGGACAAAGGCAGAGCAGAGGACGAAATGGTGGAAGCTAAAAAAGGAAGAGTGTTGCATGACCTTTAGGAAGGAGTTAAGACAGGCTCTGGGTGGTCAGGAGGTGCTTCCAGATGACTGGACAACTACAGCTAATGTGATCAGGGAGACAGGTAGGAGAGTATTTGGTGTGTCATCTGGAAGGAAAGTAGATAAGGAGACTTGGTGGTGGAATGAGGAGGTACAGGAGTGTATACAGAGAAAGAGGTTAGCTAAGAAGAAGTGGGACACTGAGAGGACTGAGGAGAGTAGACAGGAGTACAGGGAGATGCAGCGTAAGGTGAAGGTAGAGGAAGCAAAGGCCAAACAAGAAGCTTATGATGACTTGTATGCTAGGTTGGACAGTAAGGAGGGAGAGACTGATCTATACAGGCTGGCAAGACAGAGAGACAGAGATGGGAAGGACGTGCAGCAGGTTAGGGTGATCAAGGATAGGGATGGAAGTCTATTGACAGGTGCCAGCAGTGTGATGGGAAGATGGAAAGAGTACTTTGAGGAGTTGATGAACGTGGAAAATGAGAGAGAACAAAGACTAGAAGAGAGGAACTGTGGTATTGTATGAGGAAGTCTGGAGTGTCAGAGAAGTATGTTAGAGCGGTGCAGGACATGTATGAGGACTGTAAGACAGTGGTGAGGTGTTCTGTAGGTGTGACAGAGGAGTTCAAGGTGGAGGTGGGACTGCATCAGGGATCAGCTCTGAGCCCCTTCTTGTTGCTATGGTGATGGACAGGCTGACAGACGAGGTCAGACAGGAATCTCCATGGACTATGATGTTTGCAGATGACATTGTGATCTGCAGTGAGAGTAGGGACGAGGTGGAGGAGAAGCTAGAGAGGTGGAGGTTTGTCCTGGAAAGGAGAGGGATGAAGGTTAGCCACAGTAAGACAGAGTACATGTGTGTGAATGAGAGGGACCCAAGTGGAAGAGTGAGGTTACAGGGAGAAGAGATCAAGAAGGTGGAGGATTTGAAGTACTTAGGGTCAACAGTCCAGAGCAATGGAGAGTGTGGAAAAGAGGTGAAGAAGCGTGTCCAGGCAGGATGGAATGGGTGGAGAAAAGTGTCAGGTGTGATGTGTGATAGAAGAGTTTCAGCTAAAATGAAAGGAAAGGTGTACAAAACTGTGGTGAGACCAGCGATGTTGTTTGGTCTAGAGACAGTGTCACTGAGGAAAAGACAGGAGGCAGAGCTGGAGGTAGCAGAGATGAAGATGCTGAGGTTCTCTCTGGGAGTGACCAGGAAGGATAGGATCAGGAATGAGTACATCAGAGGGACAGCACATGTTAGAGGTTTTGGAGATAAAGTCAGAGAGGCCAGACTGAGATGGTTTGGACATGTCCAGAGGAGAGATAGTGAATATATTGGTAGAAGGATGCTGAGTTTTGAACTGCCAGGCAGGAGGCCTAGAGGAAGACCAAAGAGGAGGTTTATGGATGTAGTGAAAGAGGACATGAAGGTAGTTGGTGTGAGAGAAGAGGATGCAAAGGACAGGGTTAGAGGGAGGCAATTGATTCGCTGTGGAGACCCCTGAAGGGAAAAGCTGAAAGGAAAAGAAGAAGAAGTGTTCCTAGGAAGAATGTAATCATGGTTATGCTCTAGGGTAAAAGGCTAATATCTGGAAGTGGGTAAGGGAATGAACGTCTGTCAAAATTCAATGTATGAGCTGGTTGAAGACTTTTAATATCTGAGTTTGCTGATTACATATTCTAATGAGAGAGATGTTTTGTTGATGATTTATGGGACAGGAACCTTACAACCCAATGGCTTCTACCCGTTAACCCCTTTTTTTCTTTTTGGATGTTGTTGATCATGTTTTAGCACTGATGAAAGTGAAATATATTGTAGTAACATGTCTGGAAAGAAGAAAATTAAACTGAATAAATAAAAATAGTTGGATGGAATTCTGCTTTTTTTCTTGTGAACTTGGCTGAAAGTCTGTCATTGTCATTATATAAACTTTAAGGATCAAGGATTAGATGGGAATAGACATTCACCATATGTAATATTTTCTCTAACCCCACATTCCACCTTGATAATGTGCTTATTCTATTATATACACAATAACATATTTGCCAGAGGCTTCCTTCAAAGTAGTCATTTGTTGACTGTATCACTTTGTGGCCTCAGGAAAAAGGCTTAACAAGATTAGCTGGGCAGCCAATTAAAGAGAGGGATGCTAATTGTTTAATGAAGGTTACTGAATGTGCAAGGCATATTGTGGACCATAAGCTATGACTTAATAAGTGACTGCATTCCAGATTAAAGCCATACTTGCACTAACATTTTGTTCCAGGTGAATAACAACAGTAATATAAAAAATTAACAATTTTTTTAAGTTACACACATTCTATAGATAGATAGATAGAGAGAGAGAGAGAGAGAGAGAGGTTGTTGGTTCTGCACCACCTGGGCAGGTTGCCTACCTCACTCCTGTAATGTGTCTCATTACTATGGTTCATCATGTAAACAGAGGCCCAGTAACTCTTCTGTACATCCTAAAAGAAGTCAGAGGGAAACAGCTCCAGGCTGTGTTTGACACTGGATGCACATTTTCTTGTACGCATCAGGGAAGCTGGTTGGAAGAGGAACGTAAAGTGAACAAATAGTGCCGAGTGAAGATCAGTACTTTGACCTCCTGAAGGCAAGACTTATAATGGCTTAGGGAAAGTTCAGCTGTTGTTCTGCTGTTATGATATGATATGATATAGTCCTTGGATACTTATATATTGGCTGATGACCACCTCGCCTTCCGTATCATCCTAGGCTTGGACTTCTTTAGCAAAACATCCACCATCATTAATATGGGAGACCAAACGTATGGGGTTAAATGAACTCAGCTCTGCCACATACAGACCACTAAATCACTGTTAGTGTTCAGTCATTATTGGGCACGAGCCAGTAATTCTTGCTTTCTTTTGCATTTTGTAGTCTGGTTTCCTGTGCTTCTAGTTTAGACCTTCTGCTTTGGGTCTGCCTCAGCTGTTCACCAGGAAGGCTCCACCTTGCTCCCAGCACAAACTCCAACAAGAGAAATGAACCTTTTGGATTTCAGCTGACGTCTCTTATTCTGTCCACACTCGGGTCCTTACACAACCACTCCTTGTCAGTTTTAGTAGCCAAACCTGATTGGCTGCTCAGATTCTGTATTGATAATTGCCGCCTCAAGACACAATCAGATGCGTACCCCATGAGTTGTTGCAGTCTATCCATAGTGCAGCCCTCTTCAGTATGCTTGACCTCAATTAGGATATTGGCAGATGGACATTTAAGCAGAAAGTAAAGCCAATACAGCCAGAATCATACCAGTGGGTCTTCATCAATCCAAGGCTATGCATTTGGCCTCAAAAATGCCAGGGGTACAGTTCAAAGGCTGATGGAGAAAGTCTGGGTAAGTTCAGGGCTCACGTTTGCTGTTTATACGTTGATGGTATCACTATATACTCAGCTACCACCCAGCAATATACAGTATCAACGACCTAAAGACCATCATGAAGAAGCTACATGAGGCAAATTTGATGCTCAATTTAAAGAAATGTCTCTTATATAGTAGCGCTGTGGTTCAATCCCACAAGTGCATTTGGCTCAATACCACACAATCTTGTGCAGCTCACAATGACCAAACATCCCGTCCCCAGTGGAGTCCTCATTGCTGATTACAGTAGCTTCAGGATAAGCATCTCTTCAGGAGCAGTGACATCAGGCTGACACAAGATGGAGATTGGAGGCATCACAGCCTGAACCAGTCAAACGTGGAAGGCTGGGTAGGCTGTTCAACAAGCAGAGACAATATTACACCATAACAGGCCATGAAGGTGGCAACAAGAGGCCGGACATTGATACCACCATAGACAAAGAAAAGCAAAGCCTAGTGAAGGAGGACGTGAGAGCAGTGATCAAGTAAGAGAGAACCTGCAGTAGGAATGAGTCAGCTGGGAGCCTGATAATGTTGGGAGACTGTGATCAAGATGACAGTGACAGGGCAGATCTGTGAAAGGCAGAGTAACTTGAATCAAGTTCATCCTCAGTGTGGTAAATTATGTGTGCTTCCAAACATATCAAACCTTCACAATTGGGGCAGTGGTCTCACCACCATGACCACTATGCTCCAAGTGTGGAACCCTAGACCACACTCTGAGCTGCTACTCGAAGGCACTGGGAGAGGGAAGGTACAGATGGTGGCATGACCAAGTAAAGAAGGCTATCGCTGAAACCACTGCCACCAGGCTTGAGTGGGCCAAGTGCTTCTGCCTCTCCAAGGAAGAGCTGGAGAGTATCCAAGAGCAGCTGTAAGAATATTTCCAGGTATCCTGGCAACTGTGAGTGACTGGCAGCTGTCAGTGGACTTCAATCAGCACATAAAATTCCCCACATTGTGACCACCACCATAACCCTTAGATGCACAGATGGGGTCATGCATGATCCCATGGCTTGTTTTTCTTTAAAAGTTTCAAAACTTGTAATATATTCATATTCCAGGTATTCCTCATAAGATACGTTTGTGACATGAGTCCACTTTGCATTTTTAAAAAATAATAAATTATTTTCAATAAATTGCAATATTTGTATCACTACGTCACTCTTTCACCAGTGGGGTCATACATGACCCCAAATAATTCTTATGGAATCTTGTATGAACCTTTAATCTTTAGCCACTTTGACCGTCCCACTTACACACCTGTTGTCAATTATCCACTTCTGCTGCAACTGTCCAATCAGCACACCTGCAGTCACCCGAGAGCTCCCTGCTACAGAGCAACACACGTGTCAGTCATCCTCATAATTACAATAGATAGATAGATAGATAGAGAGAGAGAGAGAGAGAGAGAGAGAGAGAGAGATACTTTATTTATCCCAAACAGGGAAATTTAGACGTCACAGTAGCAGAGCAGAATTATTGTAGCCGCAAGAGGGCACAAATGTAGCCGCAAGAGGGCACAAATGTAGCCGCAAGAGGGCACAATGTAGCCGCAAGAGGGCACAAGCCAGTGTCTTATTGTGCCGGTCCCAAGCCCGGATAAATACAGAGGGTTGCGTCAGGAAGGGCATCCGGCGTAAAACTTTTGCCAAATCAAAGATGCGAATCAAACATATGACTTCCATACCGGATCGGTCGAGGCCCGGGTTAACAACGACCGCCATCGGCGCTGTTGACCTACAGGGCGCCGGTGGAAATTGGATTACTGTTGGTCGAAGAAGGAGAGGAGGAAAGTGCGTTCGCACGAAGAAAGAGAAGAGGAGCGCCAAGAGTATAGGACTAAGAGTAGGGACGTTGAATGTTGGAACTATGACAGGAAAAGGTTGGGAGTTGGTCGACATGATGCAGAGGAGGAAGGTAGACATACTGTGTGTCCAGGAGACCAGGTGGAAAGGTAGCAAGGCTAGAAGTTTAGGAGCAGGGTTCAAGTTGTTCTATCATGGTGTAGATGGGAAGAGAAATGGAGTAGGAGTTATCTTGAAGGAGGAGTTTGTTAGGAATGTCCTGGAGGTAAAAAAAAGTGTCGGATAGAGTGATGAGTCTGAAGCTAGAAATAGAAGGTGTGATGTTCAATGTTGTTAGTGGGTATGCTCCACAGGTAGGATGTGAGCTGGAGGAGAAGGAGAAATTCTGGTTGGACTTTGATGAAGTGATGCAGAGCATACCTAGAAGTGAGAGAGTTGTCATCGGTGCAGACTTCAATGGACATGTTGGTGCAGGTAACAGAGGTGATGAGGAAGTGATGGGCAGGTTTGGTATCCAGGAGAGGAACGCAGAAGGACAGATGGTAGTTGACTTTGCAAAAAGGATGGAAATGGCTGTAGTGAATACTTTCTTCCAGAAGAGGCAGGAACATAGGGTGACCTATAAGAGTGGTGGTAGGAGCACACAGGTAGACTACATCTTGTGTAGACGATGTAACCTGAAGGAGATCAGTGACTGCAAAGTAGTGGTAGGCGAGAGTGTAGCCAAACAGCATAGAATGGTGGTGTGTAGGATGACTCTGGTGGTGAGGAAGATGAAGAGGACAAAGACAGAGCAGAAGACGAAATGGTGGAAGCTAAAAAAGGAAGAGTGTTGCATGACCTTTAGGAAGGAGTTAAGACAGGCTCTGGGTGGTCAGGAGGTGCTTCCAGATGACTGGACAACTACAGCTAATGTGATCAGGGAGACAGGTAGGAGAGTATTTGGTGTGTCATCTGGAAAGAAAGTAGATAAGGAGACTTGGTGGTGGAATGAGGAGGTACAGGAGTGTATAAAAAGAAAGAGGTTAGCTAAGAAGAAGTGGGACACTGAGAGGACTGAGGAGAGTAGACAGGAGTACAGGGAGATACAGCGTAAGGTGAAGGTAGAGGTAGCAAAGGCCAAACAAGAAGCTTATGATGACTTGTATGCTAGGTTGGACAGTAAGGAGGGAGAGACTGATCTATACAGGCTGGCAAGACAGAGAGATAGAGATGGGAAGGACGTGCAGCAGGTTAGGGTGATTAAGGATAGGGATGGAAGTCTATTGACAGGTGCCAGCAGTGTGATGGGAAGATGGAAAGAGTACTTTGAGGAGTTGATGAACGTGGAAAATGAGAGAGAACAAAGACTAGAAGAGGTGACTGTTGTGGACCAGGATGTAGCAAAGATTAGCCAGGATGAAGTGAGGAGAGCACTGAAGAGGATGAAGAGTGGAAAGGCAGTCGGTCCTGATGATATACCTGTAGAGGTTTGGAAGTGTCTAGGAGAGGTGGCAGTAGAGTTTCTGACTGGGTTGTTCAACAGGATCTTAGATAGTGAGAAGATGCCTGAGGAGTGGAGGAGAAGTGTGCTGGTGCCCATTTTTAAGAACAAGGGAGATGTGCAGAGTTGTGGCAACTACAGAGGAATAAAGCTGATGAGCCATACAATGAAGTTATGGGAAAGAGTAGTGGAAGCTAGACTAAGGGCAGAAGTGAACATTTGTGAGCAGCAGTATGGTTTCATGCCAAAAAAGAGTACTACAGATGCAGTATTTGCTTTGAGGATGTTGATAGAGAAGTACAGAGAAGGCCAGAGGGAGCTGCATTGTGTTTTTGTAGATCTGGAGAAAGCTTATGACAGGGTGCCCAGAGAGGAACTGTGGTATTGTATGAGGAAGTCTGGAGTGTCAGAGAAGTATGTTAGAACGGTGCAGGACATGTATGAGGACTGTAAGACAGTGGTGAGGTGTGCTGTAGGTGTGACAGAGCAGAGCAGAATTATTACAGAAAATATACAGAAAATGTGCACTGAGGAAAAATAAGACAGGGAACGATAATTATAATAATAATATTAACAGAAAAAATATTAATAATATTAACACTAATAATAATAGTAATAATAATAATAATAACAATACTAACAACAGTACCCAAGCATGGCAGGCCTTTAGTCATAAATAGATAAGTGTGGCACTCTGTGGCCATACACAGGACCTAGTGAAGACATATCTAAACATCAGACTGGTGGTGGGACTCTGTCTGATATGTTAGAGCGGTTGTACAGCGCGATGGCTTGTGGAAGGAATGACTTCCTCTAGAAATAGAGTCTGCTCATCCCCTTCTTGTAGACAGCATCGACATTGGAATTCCAGTCCAGTCTATTAAAGATCTTGACACCCAGGTACTTATAGTCCTCCACCTCCTCTACAGCCTCTCCTAGGATGTAGATTGGTTGTGGCGTGTTCCCCTTCCTCCTGAAATCGATCACCATCTCTCTGGTCTTGCTAACATTCAGCCTCAGGTGATTGGCTCCAGCCCACTCCACAAAGTAATCCACCACAGCCCTGTACTCCCCCTCCCTCCCCTCACTTATACATCCAACAACTGCCGAGTCATCCGAGAACTTTTGTAGGTGGCATGACTCGGAGTTGTACTGAAAATCGTTGGTGTACAGTGTGAAGAGAAAAGGGGACAGTACAGTCCCCTGAGGGGCTCCTGTATCACTGACCACCGCATCAGACAAAACACTGCCCAGACGCACAAACTGTGGCCTATCTGTCAGGTAGTCATTGATCCAGGAGATGGTGGAGGTGTCGACACCAATCCCCCACAGCTTCTCACCAAGCAGCCTTGGCTGAATGGTGTTAAAAGCACTGGAAAAATCAAAGACGGTGATTCTCACAGTGCTTTCCCCACCATCCAGATGCAAATGGACTCTCTGCAGGAGGTAGATGACGGCATCATCAACTCCCAATTGGGGCCGATAAGCAAACTGTAGGGGGTCTAGCAGCTCCTTCACCTGAGGCCTCAAGCTCAATGACCAGGTCTGATGCCAGGTCTGTACATCATGGGACGCTTTACATTTCCAGCATAATTCTCAATAGTTGGTAAGTAATACAAGTTACCACTCTCATGCTGTCAAACGTGCCACCATCTTTGGTAAGTATACGGCTGTTCCATTTTTCGAAGATAATCGTTGCACCTCCGTTGGTTGCTCTTGACACTGAGAAGATGTTGTGTGGGTTTGAAGACATCTAGAGCACATTCCGTAGCTGTGCTCTGCGTTGCCGTCCGACGCTGTCTAGCAGGTGGATCAACATGGTGCCTCTTTGTGAGTCAGTGCTTGGCTGGAACGAGTGGTCGAAGCTCTCAAACTTGCTGATGTTGTTCACAATGTGGGAAGTTGCTCCCGCATCCACCATAATTCCTATCATCTTAACGTTGTCCGGTGGTCTCTCTGGACGTATTTGGCCATGAAGAGGGAATCGCGGTCACCGCCTTCCTTCTCAGCAAACTTTCTGACACCATCTTGTCCATTCTTCTTCTTGCACATTGACTGTGCATGCGTGGCATTCTTACGTTAACAGCACCACACCTTCCTACAGTGCTTTTATGCCCTGTGTCCCTTTGTCCCACACTTGTAGCACGTGATGTCTGCATCTTCATCTTTTCTGTTAATTTGGCCTTTGCCCTGTCTTGCATGCATTTTCATCACATTATCTATACTGGGTTCAGTCATTCTCATTTTCTCAGACGCTCGCATCCTTCTCTTGAAATCGGCAAATGTGCCATTGTCCTCGTTCTGTGTCACATGCACGGCTAGTGGCTTGAACGAGTCTGGTAGCCCGCCTAGCACCATGACCACGATCAGTCCATCATTCAGGGTTTCAACTGCTTCTCTTAACGCTGTAATGATATTCTCTACCCTTATCAAGTAGTCTGTCACGTTCTCTTTTTCACACATGCGTAACTTCGTAAGCGATGTGTACATGTTTATGATTCACGGTTTGCTTTTCCTGCCATCCTCAGCAGCCTCATGTCTGATTAGCAAAAAGCTCTTGCCATCAATTAGCCTTACCAATTCGGCGTAGCAGTCAGCATTCTTTCACCGGTCATCATCGTTTGGATGAGCTGGTTCTTGCAAGATAGTCCCTTTCAGCTCCAGGATGTGTAGGCAACTTATAAACCGTGTTTCCCACAGGTCGTATTTCTCCTCAGACCCGTCGAATAGAGGCTGCGGTGCTGAAATTTCAGTTGCTTGGCTAGCCATCTTACACTCCGCCAACTTTCTCCTCAGCTCCAAACTTTATTGCGTAATACATCACACTAAACTTCTAACTTACTAGTCAGCTTCACTTATCTTCAGCCCTGGGCCCATAACCTGTTACGATATCTGACCTGCGATTATGTAAACTGTCTGGTGAATAATAAGCAGAAAGAGGTAATTTTCTCACCTTATTATTGAACGTGCACCTGCTACGTTCACCTGAACACAATTGAACATGCACATATTAAGCCTGCTGCACTCGACAGAACAAACGCATTACATTCACAAAATGTCTCAATTTTTTCTACTGAAGTTTGATGAAGTGTCCTTATTAACCCAAAGACAGGAGGTACCTTGCTGCAGCCTAGTTGTCAGCTGCTGGAATAAGCATTCCATCACTTGTAAGGAAGCCTTGTGATCATGTAGGCAGTATTTTATTTTTAGTAAACTCAAAGATTATGAAAAATAGTGGAAGAGGGTGGAAAATGTAAATGTGTGGGATTACAGTACAGTGGTTTGAAAAAATTTAATTCACCCAGAAAACTTTCATGCATTCTAAAATTATAACAAAAACTGAAATATCAGCTATTTTAAAAATGTTGACAATTTGCAGCACATGGAAATCAAACATCAGACATTTCAAAATATTCGGCCATTTCATTTTTTTTAAAAAAGTTAAATTAACACCTCAACCACAATAAAAAAATAAATAAATTAATAATAATAATAATAATAATAATAATAATAATAATAATAATAACAGAATTACTGGCAGTCTTGAAATGTACTAAACCTACTATAAATTGCCATACTCTATAAGTACTGTACGTTTTGATATTGTACAGGACCAAAGATGGGAATATAGCCACAAGAGGACACAAGCCAGTGTCTTACTGTGCTGGTCCCAAGCCCGGATAAATACAGAGGGTTGCGTCAGGAAGGGCATCCGGCGTAAAACTTTTGCCAAATCAAATATGCGAATCAAACCTATGACTTCCATACCGGATCGGTCGAGGCCCAGGTTAACAACGACCGCCATCGGCGCTGTTGACCTACAGGGCGCCAGTGGAAACTGGATTACTGTTGGTCGAAGAAGGAGAGGAGGAAAGTGCGTTCGCACGAAGAAAGAGAAGAGGAGCGCCAAGAGTATAGGACTAAGAGTAGAGACGCTGAATGTTGGAACTATGACAGGAAAAGGTAGAGAGTTGGTCGACATGATGCAGAGGAGGAAGGTAGACATACTGTGTGTCCAGGAGACCAGGTGGAAAGGTAGCAAGGCTAGAAGTTTAGGAGCAGGGTTCAAGTTGTTCTATCATGGTGTAGATGGGAAGAGAAATGGAGTAGGAGTTATCTTGAAGGAGGAGTTTGTTGGGAATGTCCTGGAGGTAAAAAGAGTGTCGGATAGAGTGATGAGTCTGAAGCTAGAAATAGAAGGTGTGATGTTCAATGTTGTTAGTGGGTATGCTCCACAGGTAGGATGTGAGCTGGAGGAGAAGGAGAAATTCTGGTTGGACTTTGATGAAGTGATGCAGAGCATACCTAGAAGTGAGAGAGTTGTCATTGATGCAGACTTCAATGGACATGTTGGTGCAGGTAACAGAGGTGATGAGGAAGTGATGGGCAGGTTTGGTATCCAGGAGAGGAACGCAGAAGGACAGATGGTAGTTGACTTTGCAAAAAGGATGGAAATGGCTGTAGTGAATACTTTCTTCCAGAAGAGGCAGGAACATAGGGTGACCTATAAGAGTGGAGGTAGGAGCACACAGGTAGACTACATCTTGTGTAGACGATGTAACCTGAAGGAGATCAGTGACTGTAAAGTAGTGGTAGGTGAGAGTGTAGCCAAACAGCATAGGATGGTGGTCTGTAGGATGACTCTGGTGGTGAGGAAGTTGAAGAGGACAAAGGCAGAACAGAAGACGAAATGGTGGAAGCTAACAAAGGAAGGGTATTGCATGACCTTTAGGAGGGAGTTAAGACAGGCTCCGGTGGTCAGGAGGTGCTTCCAGATGACTGGACAACTACAACTAATGTGATCAGGGAGACAGGTAGGAGAGTACTTGGTGTGTCATCTGGAAGGAAAGTAGATAAGAAGACTTGGTGGTGGAATGAGGAGGTACAGGAGTGTATACAAAGAAAGAGGTTAGCTAAGAAGAAGTGGGACACTGAGAGGACTGAGGAGAGTAGACAGGAGTACAGGGAGATACAGCGTAAGGTGAAGGTAGAGGTAGCAAAGGCCAAACAAGAAGCTTATGATGACTTGTATGCTAGGTTGGACAGTAAGGAGGGAGAGACTGATCTATACAGGCTGGCAAGACAGAGAGATAGAGATGGGAAGGACGTGCAGCAGGTTAGGGTGATTAAGGATAGGGATGGAAGTCTATTGACAGGTGCCAGCAGTGTGATGGGAAGATGGAAAGAGTACTTTGAAGAGTTGATGAACCTGGAAAATGAGAGAGAACAAAGACTAGAAGAGGTGACTGTTGTGGACCAGGATGTAGCAAAGATTAGCCAGGATGAAGTGAGGAGAGCACTGAAGAGGATGAAGAGTGGAAAGGCAGTCGGTCCTGATGATATACCTGTAGAGGTTTGGAAGTGTCTAGGAGAGGTGGCAGTAGAGTTTCTGACTGGGTTGTTCAACAGGATCTTAGACAGTGAGAAGATGCCTGAGGAATGGAGGAGAAGTGTGCTGGTGCCCATTTTGAAGAACAAGGGAGATGTGCAGAGTTGTGGCAACTACAGAGGAATAAAGCTGATGAGCCATACAATGAAGTTATGGGAAAGAGTAGTGGAAGCTAGACTAAGGGCAGAAGTGAGGGATCAGCATCAGGGATCAGCTCTGAGCCCCTTCTTGTTCGCTATGGTGATGGACAGGCTGACAGACGAGGTTAGACAGGAATCTCCATGGACTATGATGTTTGCAGATGACATTGTGATCTGCAGTGAGAGCAGGGAACAGGTGGAGGAGAAGCTAGAGAGGTGGAGGTTTGTCCTGGAAAGGAGAGGAATGAAGGTTAGCCGCAGTAAGACAGAGTACATGTGTGTGAATGAGAGGGACCCAAGTGGAAGAGTGAGGTTACAGGGAGAAGAGATCAAGAAGGTGGAGGATTTGAAGTACTTAGGGTCAACAGTCCAGAGCAATGGAGAGTGTGGAAAAGAGGTGAAGAAACGTGTCCAGGCAGGATGGAACGGGTGGAGAAAAGTGTCAGGTGTGATGTGTGATAGAAGAGTTTCAGCTAAAATGAAAGGAAAGGTGTACAAAACTGTGGTGAGACCAGCGATGTTGTTTGGTCTAGAGACAGTGTCACTGAGGAAAAGACAGGAGACAGAGCTGAAGGTAGCAGAGATGAAGATGCTGAGGTTCTCTCTGGGAGTGACCAGGAAGGATAGGATCAGGAATGAGTACATCAGAGGGACAGCACATGTTAGAGGTTTTGGAGATAAAGTCAGAGAGGCCAGACTGAGATGGTTTGGACATGTCCAGAGGAGAGATAGTGAATATATTGGTAGAAGGATGCTGAGTTTTGAACTGCCAGGCAGGAGGCCTAGAGGAAGACCAAAGAGGAGGTTTATGGATGTAGTCAAAGAGGACATGAAGGTAGTTGGTGTGAGAGAAGAAGATGCAGAAGACAGGGTTAGATGGAGGACACTGATTGGCTGTGGTGACCCCTGAAGGGAAAAGCCCAAAGGAAAAGAAGAAGACAGGACCAAAGATGGGGATTGGTAAAATAGCTCCCTCTTGAAAATTGTAAAGAATGAAGACGATAATTTTGTCAATCACGATAATGTGAACTTAATCTATCATTATGAAACTTGACACACACAAATGATTATGGCACGCACACACGTTGTACTTTCACAAACCCAAATAATTTGTTTTTCTGTGTTTCTTCAAAATGTAAACTGTAATGCTGAAAAATATATTTAAGATACTGTGTACGTATTACTGTAACAATAGTAGTATCATGCAGTTCTTGTATTGTAGGGATTAACAGCTAAGTGCTGACGATGTGGGCGACATGCAGCAGGTGTAGCTTTACAGGTATGTCCCCTGTTCAGCTTAGTGTACCTGTTTTCACCTACACAACATCCTATGTACCAGAAAGCTATTTGTAGTAACCGTACCTCTTTGTTAAATGGTTCTTCATACATGCATTTAGAGCAGCAAAGAAATCCAGAATACATTACATTTATTCAATAAATACAGTATATACATACTCATTCTTAGAGTAGAGCTTTTATTGCTAATCTTAGCATCTACTTACAGAAAATTAATACTGGCTGACATAAAAAAAATGCTTTTTAAGGATGTTTTTTGAAATTGTCAATTTAGTTATTAATGAAACAGAAATGTAAGGAACATTGGTACAAATTTCACAAATTTCCCCGCTGTGGGACAATAAAGGCTTATCTTATCTCTTACAAATCAGCTTTAGCAATGAATGAATAGATGAGGCAATGACTTTAGACATACTGTACTGTAAGCCTGCTCCCTGTGTAACCTGAGAGGATTCCCGTTGCTTACTATTAATGCAGTGTTTCAACCCACATCAATTACTGCAAAAATTACCTGATGTCAAAATTTAATCGAAATTAGAAACAGTACACCAATAAACAAAATTAAAGAAGGCTAAATACAGGAGTACAATATTTAAGAGTTGCAAGATGTGGAATACTGAACAAAATTGCATGAATTTGTATTTTGTATATGATACAAAATACAAATTCATGCAATTTTGTGTGTGGGTTGGGATTGTCCTCTTGCTCCCTGTTTTTCTGTTTGCTAATTAGATATGCAAATTAGCCTGTGCCATTGCACCACGGTGATTGGAGGGAGCGCACCTGTTCCCTCTCGTGATTGGCTGCGCCAAGGCCTCACCTGGTATATATCATCCAAGATGGCAGTCGTTTGGGGGCAACATGGTAGCAGGGCAGCAGGCAGCGGTTCCGCATCATCATCATCATTTTCCAACGAGCCACATGCTTTATTGTAGGAATTGTTTAGTAACGTTTGTGAGGTAGGGCTAGACTGCCGGTTTAGTTGGTATCACTTTAGTCAGGAAGGTTAGATCCTGTCATTTGTTTTCTGTCAGGTTAAATATGATCATTTTGAAGACAGGATTGTTTGGTTTGTCGTTTTGGCACTAGTCCAGCATGAAGTAAATTTGACATTATTTGATAGTCTTTTGTCCTTGTACATAAAAACCTGATTTTTGTTATACATGCCAAATATTTGTCTGTGGCTACTTGGGACTTGGGGAAGATGGGGCTCAGATGATCCTGTAATGGCTCAGGCCCCCCTAGACTGAGCATAACGTGAATTGGGGGATTCGAAAACAGGACCTCTCACACCCGAAGCGAGAATCATACCTCTAGAACTCTGGCTAGAGTTACGCATATGTGACATACCAAAAACCGTTTAACATTTTTATACAAATGCTCTACTGAATTTTCATGTATTATTAACAAATTTTGTCTCTCTCCTCAGAGTCACTTGTATTTATTGTCATAGGATTAGGAAGACCTACCTCTAACTCTACGGTCTGTTTGGTTCACCTTCCATGAGAACATGACCCTCACAGATAAAGTGTCACAAAGGAGCATGATCAGAGAAAGGAAAACAAATGTTAGGCGATCAAAAATATCACAACGCAACTCTTCATGAGTTGAAAATAGAAAACTACTGTCCATGTCGATTGACAGGACTTAAAGTTCTAAGGACTACAGTGATTTTTTTCTTAATAAATTTGATGTTTCATCAGCAATAAGCTTTAATTGCGTGAGCCGAGATGTTTATATGTCCATTCATCTTTTGTTATTTTATTTTGGTTGTCTTTTAGTGTGAAAATGCAAATACTGTATATATAGTTCCAAAAAAAAGTATTCATTGTCTTTCATTCATTTTGTTTTAGTAGTTGAAGTTAATTTCTTGTTGAAAAATGGATAATGTAAGTGCAAAAAAAGGTGCAAGGACCTGTTCCAGTACCTCCAACCTCTCCATGTCACATTCTGTGCCATTTATGCACAAGGCACAGTTTCATTGATTGTTTAATTCGCCTTTAACAATGATCTAATTGTATCTAATTGTAACATGTTCTACACATTAAGAAGATCATGCACAGTCTATTCATCCATTTTCACAACCGCTTCATCTGGTGTCGCGGGGAGCTGTCGTGGGGTACACTCCAGGCATGACGCCAGTGCACTGTGGAGCCACACAGATGCCTACGGTCAATTCGGAAAGGCCAGTTAACCTGAAGTTCATGTTTCTGTAGGTGGGAGGAAGCTGGAGAACCCAGAGAGAACCCACACAGACACGGGGAGAACATACAAACTCCACACAGAGCGGGACTCGAACCCGGAACCGCCTCGCTGTGCAGCGACAGCGCCACCCACTGGACCACCGCGCCGCCCGCCACAGTCTATTCTGTAAAACTGTTTATAGGAGAATGTGACAACTGATGTCAAAATGTTGTTTTTTTTAATACCCATGAGAGAATTCCAAATGACACAGCAACACAATAGAAGAGACAGAAGAATGATTTATTAAAGATAACGATGTAAAAAAACACAAATGTAGTGCTAGAAAAATAATGCCAGCACTACATAATACAGTTTGTATCGGGCCTACTGTGAAGACTGCAAATTACTATACAATATTTATTCAGAATCTATGTGTGGTGTGTTAAACAGGACATGGGTAGTGAAGTGTAATGTGTGGATCACGAGCGTACAAATGTGTGACACAAGTGTGTGTACAAGTGTGTGACACAAGTGTGTGTACAAGTGTGTGACACATCCTGAGACTTCTACAGATCAACCTGCATAGTGCTGCCACTGAAAGGTTCTTCATTACAAACATCTAACTGATGACTGAGCAGTGTGTAGTTGAGTCCTAATGGGTGAAATAGCAGGTAGAGGCTGAGCCCCCCCCCCTCGGCTCCACATGCCCCACACGGGGGAGGGCTTGTCCATCCCGTCTGACACTGTCTCTGTGGATGTGGACTTCCTTGTCACTTCATTTTGTTTGCACCACAGCTCGTGTTGAACACAACACCGTTGAGCAGACATAAGCCTCGACAGATGCTCTTCCTGTTGCGCTGGTCACACACTGAGTGTGTGGTTCGCTGCACATGATAGTTGTACACACTAGGTGGTAGTAGAGTGGTTCAGGCAACACACACTTCTACAGTGTGTCGCAGTAGTTTGGGGAGAAAGAGTGTCGCGATCATGAGAAAAGACGACGGAGATGATGAGAGGATGAACGGATGAAGGTTTGAATCACACCCCTCCCACTGCAACCCAGGGGCATCAGTGAAGGGGGGCCACAGAGAGCTGCCCCAGAGCTCACTAGATTCACCAGAGCTGTGACAGCAAACAACAATCATGTGGGGTTTTTTTCACAATATGCAGTATGTTGAAAATAATGACATATTCATACATAAATCTTTATTATACCATCAAAAGCTCTCCGTCAGTTTTGTTTTTGTGGTTTTAGAGAAGGAAAACATCAGGATCAAAGTCACTGTTCTGCTTGACACAGCTTTGCGCAGAAAGCTTGTGTTCACCAAAAACACCAATATTACCAATAAAGAACGGAAGAAGGTAGAAACAAACGGTTATGTTGATAAAAGAAGGCGGTCTCATCTCACCTTTAGTGGTTTTCGTGTTTACATAGTCAAAGAGCACAATAACATGTGGGTCTTGAAACATCGCTCAAAATGCTCCCAACACCACTGGCGATGTGGGATCACTGCTCCGATCATTTCTGGCAGCAAATAACGTAAAAGGTGTTGATTGTCTTGTAAAGTGATCATTCCTAATATGGACATTTGGTACAAACCAAAAAAACAACAACTAACCTGTCATGCAAGGGTAACACCAAAGAGCAACAACACTGTGAGGATCAATTCATGAATCAACCAACCAACCAACTAATCAATCAATAAAACAATGAGACATATGGGTTAATAAATACAATGTTTGAATATCATTTTCCTGGTGAATTAGAGCACTAACACTGACTGTCTAAGTCGACGGCTTGTTTGTTCATGTTGACGTTGCTTTCATAGGAGTCTCTAAATTTTGACCTGCATTTTGAGAAGAAATAATTCAACTCGTGAAAATGTGTGATTAAAAACATAAAGTTTATATTGTGGTCATAAACATGTGATAAATGTGGATTAGAAAATTCAAAAATGTGATTTATGTTTCAATGAACTGTTTTCTACAAATGAGACAAGGCGCCAAATCATTTTCATGCAGGAGGCTGCAGAGCATGCTGGGACTGAAACTACTTCCTGTTTGGGTTGTGGCTTGTTGTGACATATTAGCACTGAGTGTTTCTGCTGATGATCTAATAGATTTATAATAAATGTATTTTTCTTACTAATACCACCTGCCAAAGTTTGCCTAACCAGTGAAACCAGTGGTCACTTTATTATGGTTCAGGTCAGAGAAGCAGCACAGGTAACACTGGTGTGTTGAACATATGATGATAATGTGGGAGAGAGAGGTTGTATACTCTACTGTCAGTTTTGAAATAATTTATTGGCACAATTCAGAATGTAAAGCAAATGAAATTGTCCTGAGTCAACAATAAAAAAGTGAAATAAAGTGAAAAAGTCAAAAATAGTACAGAATATGGTCACATTTGGCCAAAAGAAATCAAATAATGATATCAGTCTGGTTCCAACATATTTAGTCACTCTGGCAGCAAATTCCCTCCTGGATGTGTTCTGGGTTCTGGCTGCAGTGTATTTGTGACCATTTTCTTTAAGAATGGAAAAAACAAGAAATGAATCCTTGTGCAGTTAGTAAAGCTACTGCATCAAATACGTACAGCATCAGTTCATACAGACGATGTGCAGACATTTCTTAGCATTGCATATTGCTGCTCTCCACGCACCATCAGAGTTAGTCTCCCCAGTGTTTCCTGAGGCCCCCTCAGCCTGTCCTCCCCCAGCAGCGCAGCACAAACCACTTCACTGACACGGGTATCATAAATGAAGAACATACTGTCAACATTTCCCGTTGCTTTCCAATCCTGTTCTTGCTTCAAGTGCCCCCACACCTGCCTCAGCATCCTTTGTCTCGCCCCGTGTCCCTGGTGGCCGCGCATGTTCTCCATTTTACTGGCATTGTTCAGACATTGGGGGAGAGACCAGAGGACTACGCTGTGACCAGCCAGAGGAGCCGTGACTGTGGACCGTGTTGTTGTGATCAGTCGTCATGGGGGAGGATTACCAGGCTTGGAGTGTGAACACCAATTGGGATGGATCTAGAGGAAAGAATAATAATGGCCTTGTTGATTAATTACTCATTATTAGCAGTCCCCCGGATACTCCCCCCTTGTCCCCCTTCAAATCATTACTGATGGGATTCATGTGATTCATTGAAATACGTGAAGTTTGATTTGACATGTTTTACATTTTGTGTGCAGCCTGAGACACATCAGTAGCAGTAGGTCACACTGACATGATTAGTTCTTCTGTGCCCCAGAATGCTAACATATGGCCTATTCAGTGGTCCACTAGTGTCATTTTAATAAATGTATGTATAAATAAATGAAAATGTAATAATTAGGTGTGTACTGGGGGGGGCAGTGGCTCAGTGGTAGAGCGGGTCGTCCAATGTTCCAGGATCGCCGGTTTCATTTCCGCTCCCGCCCAAAAACACCCAGAGTGTGAGCTGACAGTGGGAGGTGTCAGCTCACCTCCGGAGCACTGCCGAGGCGCCCTTGAGCAAGGCGCCCTCACCCTCACAAACTGCTCATTTGGGCGCTCCACAAAGGGGCTGCCCGCCACTCTACCTCCCATTGCATGCTTACAGGCCCCCCTGTGTGTGGTTGTGTGTATTACAGGGGCCTGTACACACTAACATACAGGATTGTGATTGACTAACACAGTGGTCCCCAACCCCCAGGCCGCGGACCGGTACCGGTCCCCAACCCCCAGGCCGCGGACCGGTACCGGTCTATGGGTCATTTGGTACCGCCGGGTATGCCGGGCCGCTCGAAAAGAAAGAAATATTTACATTACATCAATTTTATTTATTTTGGAGTCTGAAAGATGTTTTATTTTGAAAAGTGACGTCCGTGCAGAATGACAGGTCTGGGTCACATGACAGGCTACCAGCCATTACCATTACATTAAGCTGCCAGAACCGCGCCAGTGTTCTGGACCAAAGTTAAAGCACATTATTTTGAGATCGACCAAAAAGTATCAAAAACCCTGTTTCCATCAGTGCAGTCACTTCAATCAATCAATCAATCAAGTTTTATTTATATAGCGCTTAATCATGGCAACAGACATTTCAAAGTGCTTTAACAGACAGAAAAACCCAACTGAACCCTCCAGAGCATCAGAGACAGTGGTTGAGGAAGAAACTCCTCGTTGAGGAAGAAACTCCGGACAGGACCCAGACTCTTTTGGGCGGCCATCCGCCTCGACCGGTTGGGTGGAAAAGAAATCAAAGGAAGATCAGGACAGGGTCAGAGAGAGAGAGAGAGGCAGATAGTATTTAATATAATTATTTCTTACAGTTATTTTGTTTAAGAGATGTTGATTATTAATTTATGAAAAAAAGGTTGTTTATTGTCTGTTGATGTCCGCATTTTACATAAAACCGCTGTGGATGATTTATTATTAGACTACAGCTGTCCTGGTGTCATTAACGATTATCGAGCACATGAAGACCGGCCTGTTAAATATTGTCTGAGATGAAACCGGTCCGTGGCGATAAGGAGGTTGGGGACCGCTGGACTAACATACTAGAGTGTGCATTCTTAATTTCTGTTTTGGGGATTGTAAGTATGTAAAATAAATAAAAATATATTGCTCTTCAGGTCATTCTACAGAATTGTCCACTATTGGAATGGCCAAATGCCTTAATATATGTGAATGACATCTTTTTCTGTCATCTGTTCTTTGTTTGGGTTTTATAAACCATTATTTCTCACAGTAACAGTGTGCAAATGAAAGTCATATCTGTAGACATCCGTACCAGCCCAGTGCACACAGTGAATGACCTGAGCCTGATGACAAAAAGGGGGTGAATGATATCACTGTTGTCTGTCCTGTTTAGTTGAACAGTTTATTTTTGTGATGTGGATCTGCAGACGGCTGCTGTTGCACCATCCCTGAACTTCTGAACTACGTCTAGGGAGTCCTCCTCCTTGGAGTCCATAGACCCAGTTCATAGACGTGGTGTAGCTGATGAAGGTGGAATCATCCAACAGCTTCTGCACTTCTATGTTGGCAAAGTCAGAGGTGTATGGAGTGAAAAGAAATGGTGGCAGCAAAGTTCCTTGGAGGGTTTTCATTACTGCAAGTTAACATATCTGAGTTTTATAACCGACAAAGTGAAACCTGTCCATGAGGAAGTGTAAATAATCCATGTCATGAAGTCATGTCATGAAGCCACCTGCATCACCAGGTAGTGTGTCTGCATGGTGTCAGAAGTACAGGAGGACTCATCCAGTCCAACACGCTTTTCAAATGGTTCCTTTAATAAACGTTTTAAAAAGAACTACCTAGCAACGACTAGCATTGCTAGTGATGGCTTCCCCCTGTGGCTGTCCTATTCTTTCTCGGGTTTGTCTTATGTTGAACTACTTCTCTGCCTCCTGAAACTGATTATTTGCTGTCTTGGAGGTGAGGATTAGCAAATTGGGGACCCAGTACCACACCATGGAGTCAAATCCAGTCGCTATATTAGCTAGCCAACCCCTGACAGGTTGCGTGGACCCACCCGACTAGCTCCTGCTATCTGGCCCATGGCAGTTCCTGAACACCAAGGTGGCTAAGTGACTGCTCAGAGGAAGCAAAGCCAGTTCACAAAACAATGTGGGCTTTGTGGTTAATTAGAGGACACTCTATGCAAAATTTGATCTTATTAGAGGAGACAATATTCATCCTACTTTTGATGGTGCAGCTTTCAATTCTAGAAATCTGGCTACTAACAAATGTGGCCAGATGTCTAACGACAATCAAAAGTGTGACAATACGTAGTCAGGACCCGGAGACAGAGATGTAGTCTTCAATACTTCTCTGCACTTCCTCAAGATCAATAATCCACCCCAAACTCCATAGCGATTGTCTGCTCCCTGACCCCCTAAAATTATTTAATCATACAGAAGAGGCTATTACACAAACTTAATAAAATTGTAAGATCACCACCACATAATTGCATCTCAATGGGAAAATTGTGGATGTGGATTATTAAATATTTGCTCACTGGCATCTCAAGCAAGATCACCATGGAAATGTTCTGTTTGACTGAAACCTGGCTGGGTCCTGAAGATCATTTCAGTTTAAATAAAATCATAATGCTAAGTCTCACAGATCTTCTACATACACAAAAAGTTAAATATGGCCTGATCAATATTATTCACACTATTTAAACACAATTGTGTGTGTGTGTGTGTGTGTGTGTGTGTGTGTGTGTGTGTGTGTGTGTGTGTGTGTGTGTGTGTGTGTGTGTGTGTGTGTGTGTGTGTGGTTCGTGTTCAGACTACAGTAGCAGCGTGTGATGACAACCTGGCTCAGAGTGAAACACTGAAAGTTCCTCACAAGCTGTTGAAGTCAGCTAGCATTTGGCTATCCCCACTTCAGTCAGGTGTGTGTGTGTGTGTGTGTGTGTGTGTGTGTGTGTGTGTGTGTGTGTGTGTGTGTGTGTGTGTGTGTACATTCAACTGACATAAACCCTGATGAGAAATAATCCAGAAATCAAGAGGAGAATTTATCACTTATTCCCAACCTTGTGAGAGACAAAGGCTGGATGGCTATGACACACACACACACACAAACACACACACACACACACACACAAAGAGAGAGAGAGAGAGAGAGAGAGAGAGAGAGAGAGCATGTTTTTATCTTATATACAGTTTCTTATCAGTATGAGTAAAGTGCTATATTGATCCATTCGTCCTCCTCACTGTGACATAGGTTAGTGGACGGAGATAAAGTAGGGACGGTGTCCAACAGCCAACAGTTCAAAATACTTCAAGAATACAATACGCCTTGTCTTACCTCTTACTGGTAACATTTCATTGGACAGTGTTAGCTTAGCTCCCCAGTGTTGTTAGCCAGCGATCTTTTATTGTCTGTGACGATTGTCAGAAAATACAGCTTTAATTACCTCCTGTCATGAACATCTGTGGTCGTCTCCACTGATTTTTGTACCATTTGCAAATACTGTGTGTTTTAAATCCTTTGCGATGTTCGGTGGTCTCAGTAGGATCAGCCCATGTAATGTTTACACGATGGAGCCACGGAGTCACGTTTGGCTGACTGAGAAAGCAGCTCCACGCTCAGCGCAGAGAAATCAGCAGTTATTAACAAGAGAGACAAACACCAGAAAAATAAGAGCGAAACGCGTAGTAATGAAGTTACTGAAAGTTAAAAAGTTCCAGACTATGACGGTGGCTCGGTTGGTAGTGCACAGGCGTTCACGTGGCACACGTAATAAAAATGCACATGAACGCTGGGGGTAGTGCTGATAGAGGGCTCAGAGGCCATTAACATGGAGTGTTTCAGGGCGGAAGTGATTTCATCAATACTCAATCAAAGATATTGAGGACCACAGATCAGTTTGGGGCAAAAGATCTCAAATCCAGTGTCGTTGGACAACTGAAAGACATTAATTGAAAAAGCATAAATAAAACTGAACTAATGGTTCTTGGCCCAAAACATCTCAGAAACTTTGTTCTACTGGTGTAGTCAATCAAGACAGAGTTGTCTAGTCCACCAACACCACTGACAAGAACCCAGGGTTTATCGTTGATCAAGACCGACCGTTCAGGTCAAGATAAAAACTTTTTTCAAAAATTTTGTTGTCTGATTCACGAAGGGAAATTAAGAGCACACTCTGGTTAGTGAATTCTTCAGTCAAACGTATGCATACATGTTTGTGTGTACAGGCCCCTGTAGCACACACACACACACACACACACACACATATGCCTGTAGGCATGCAGTGGGAGGTAGGGTGGCGGGCAGCTCCTTCCTGATGTTCCCCAAATGACCAACTTGTAAAGGGGGACGGCGCCCCAGCAGTGAGCAGACACCTCCCACTGTGAGCTCACAGAGGGAGGTGTCTGGACAGTGCCTTCAGATAGCTTTTTGTTATAACCTGACCTTATATAAATAAATAAGAATTGAATGGGATTAGGGCGTCACAGTGGTGCAGTGGGTAGCGCTGTCGCTGCACAGCAAGGTGGTTCCGGGTTGGAGTCCCGGTCTGTGTGGAGTTTGCATGTTCTCCCCGTGTCTGTGTGGGTTCTCCCCGGGTTCTCCGGCTTCCTCCCACCTCCAGAAACATGAACTTCAGGATAATCGGCACACCCAGTCTCAGGTAGAGCAGCAAGGACAGAGGGTGTTTAAAATTCAGATGATCTATTGAGGGTCAGTTTCTCATGTGTGGATCCACATCATCTGTAGACATTTCTGCTGTTTACAGCTGAAGTTGTAAGACTGGCCAGAGAGTATTCCAGCTTTGGTTTGGATGCAACACCAGAATAAACACATGTTGAACACAGAATTTGCCTCCTGATTAAAGAATAATTATGTTTCTTTTGAAAATATGTTTAAAATTTTCCAACTTCAGGAAAGACTTCACAACTTTTAACAGAGCCTTGTATTGTTCTGCTGAGAGGTGTGTAGCTTCAAAATGTATTTCCACTTCTGACAAATGTTTCAGATTCCATGCAAAATAATTACAATATGAATACAATTTTATTTATATTGCACATTTCAAAAGCAATTTAAAGGTGCTTCACAAACAAACACACACACACACAGACACACACACACCTGTGTATGTGTTATGTATAATAAATACAACACACAAACACACACACATGAAAGAGCATTCAGTTTTTCAGTTTTTCTTTCCATGCGGTCACACTTGAAGGTCCAGCTGTCATTGATCACTGACTGATCCCAGATTGTCATGAGTCATGAGTGTGAAGCAAAAATGAAACGAGCCACTCCTTCTGGTCTGACTGGCCTCTCAAAGCACTTCCCAGTACACAAAACCCCACAGAGTCATGGACGGCATGGGTGGTGACAAAAAAAAAATAAATGACATTCAACATAGTAAAAACATGTTTTAATGATACATGTTAAGTTTTCTCCATTGATCTCCATTGATCTGGGTCTGGATCAGGGTTGTGGGGTCTGGAGTCGGAGCAGAGAAGCTCACACACGTCTCTCAGCAGACACTTCCACCAGCACATCTGGAGGGTCCAGAGCAGTATCTACACCTGATGAGAGATGTGGTTCCTCCATCAGGTCCTGACTCTTCTTGTACTCCATGATAGGCAAGCCTGGCAGTCCAGGGGACATCCTGCCCCGATGCCCAAACACCTCCACTAACTCCTCTGGATGTGGAGGAGCAACAGTTCTGCTCCAAACATCTCCTGCAGTGACAGGGAAGTGCATCAGTGAGAGTTGAGGTGAGGGGGGGAACAAAAACAACTCCCTCTCAGGGGCGTCCAGGTGACGTCCCCCTTCACTTTTGATGCCCCCCTGCCCCAACTACTGATCTGGCATTCCATTCTTTCCTGTGTGAAGACTCCATGGTTCTAGAACTCTTTTGCTTGATGTGGAAACTCCTCTCCCAGCTGGGAGTTATATCCAACACTTTAAAGATTAAACGTTGCTCCGTTTTTAAAGGTGCTGATCCTCTTCTTAGCCACTTCATCCCTGGCTGCAAACAAATTAATGCAAGCAGGAGGTGGCTGTCTGAAAAAGCCACCAGAACAACATGAGATGCAAAGAACATAGGATCGCCTCCTGACTGGACTACAAATGATCAACAGGATCTCTGCCAAAGGACAGCATTGATCAAGTCCTACCCACCAAGTTTGCATTATTATGGATGAAAACATATTTTTCGTCTGTTGTGTGGGATTTTAATTGCAGAAAAAGAGATTATTATTATTATTATTACTATTATTGTTATTATTATTATTATTATCATTATTATTATTATTATTACTATTATAATTATTATTATTACTATTATTGTTAGAATTACTATTATTATTATTACTATAATAATAATAATAATTATTATTATTATTATTATTATTATTATTGTTTTTATTGTTATTATTATTATTACTATTATAATTATTATTATTACTATTATTATCAGAATTATTATTATTGCTACTACTACTACTACTACTACTACTACTATTATTACTGTTACTATTATTATTAGCATTACTATTATTACTATTACTATTAGAATTATTATTATTATTATTATTGTTATTATTGTTATTATTATCATTATTATTATTATTATTACTATTACTATTATTATTATTATTATTATTATTATTATTATTATTATTATATAATAAATTATTATTATTATTACTATTAGAATTATTATTATTATTACTATTACTATTATTATTATTATTATTACTATTACTATTATTATTATTATTATTATATTATAATAATAATAAATTATTATTATTATTAGTATTATTGTTATTATCGTTATTATTACTATTATAATTATTATTATTACTATTATTATCAGAATTATTATTATTGCTACTACTACTACTACTACTACTACTACTACTACTACTATTATTATTACTGTTACTATTATTATTAGCATTACTATTATTACTATTACTATTAGAATTATTATTATTATTATTACTATTAGAATTATTATTATTATTATTATTATTACTATTAGAATTATTATTATTATTATTATTATTACTGATGCAAAAAGTTTTATTATTACCCTTCCATCTACTCTTTCATATACAGGTATGTATTTATTAATCATGGAGAGAATTATGGAGTTGTGGGATTTAAAAAAAAAAATAGGAAGCGATCTTTTACATTGTTTTTTTTAATCTGATAAAAACGTCTGCATTTGACTGGTTGCTCAATAACATCAATTTCATGTAATATAAAAATAGATAATTAAAATTTTAATTATTGACTTTATCCAAGAGTTTAAAGATTACTTACTTTCTTATTAATTTTAACTGACCTGAAGGATTACTCAACAAATGAGAAACCAATCGGTACAACAGGAATCAGCTACAAAATGCCTTTCATTTTGGTGCGGACCCCCATCATGACTTTTTCTGCCCCCTGCAGCCGAGATAATGCTCCAGCTGAATGTGTATTTTTCCATACCATATCATCTAATACAACCAAATAAACTTTAAAACACTTTAAAGTGCTGATGCAGAAGCTGCTGCTGCTGATCAATCAGATGCTTGTTATTAATGTATGGTGTATTAATATTAATGTATTAATGTATGTGCTACACACCTTATAAATTAAAGTTAGTAATGGACAGCATTAAATAATAATTATTAACAGCTCAGTGGTTGATATGTGTAAAAATAACCATGGTAACCAGTGTATATAGATTGTAGATGACACTTTCAGTTTTCTTACAATTTATAGAACTGGAGTTGTTTACTGAATCCGTCCTACTTTGGTTTGTGTGAATTGGACGCGTTACAAACATATTCCTGTTACTCATCTTCTTTTCAAGAGCAGAGGAATCTGAGAGGAGCTGTTGGATATAAAAGGAAAGGAGGGGGGGTGGAGAGGCCTGTCCACTGAGGATCGGACTCCCCCATTCAATCTGTGCAATCTCCACGACAGCAAGAAATAGATTGCCTTTTAAATAGATTGCTTATCTGTGTGTCTTTGGGCTGCATGTGGAAACGTTTCACAGCAGCTCTCGTGTGAATGAGTCACAGAACATCTGATGGCAGAGCCACTTACCCCGCTGCCATTAGGGCAACAATACTATTAACATAACCCTTATCCTCTTTTTGTCCTCCACAAGGGAACCCAGGGAGACAGGGACATTATAGACAGTTTTAGGGAGGGGTTGGGGCACCATTCAATGTATGGGAGAATTGCACAAGTGTTTTGTGCATGTAAGCTCCGTGGAGAGTAATGCTTGTGGTGGGAATAAAACAAAACAGATACTGTACGAGTACAACGTCTACGCGCTGGTACCTCAGAAAACAGGACATTCAGCATTTCCAGTACTACAGTATTTCCAATAGTGTTGATCAAAAACACATTTTTCTGGTTGGGACGGTTGTTGCAGAATAATTTTTGAAACACGGTGAGTTTGTTCCGGTTGTGATTCTGCTGACTGTTCTGGTCAGGAGGAGTTTCCTACACATCCATCTGTAACCCCCCATCCTGAGTGGAGCTGGAACCAATCACAACTGACTTTGGTACACCCTAGACAAGTCTTCTCCATCAGTGCCAGAATAAAAAAGGCCGAGCAAACGTTCACACTCACTCACCAATTCACCTAAAATAAAACTCATGACTTTTGTTTTTGTGTTTTTCTTCACAGTAGAAGAAAGAAGAACCTGGAGAGAACCTACAGACATGGAAGGAACAAGCACAACCCATTCAAAAATGTCCCAACGTGACACTCAGACACTCGGGTCCTAAACGTGAGGCAACAACAGCAACAACAACAACAACAGCTACAACAACAACAACAAAAACAGCTACAACAACAGCTACAACAATAGCAACAACAACAGCAACAACAACAACAACAACAGCTACAACAAAAACAGCTACAACAACAGCTACAACAATAGCAACAACAACAGCAACAACAACAACAACAACAGCTACAACAAAAACAGCTACAACAACAGCTACAACAATAGCAACAACAACAGCAACAACAACAACAACAGCTACAACAACAGCTACAACAACAAAAACAGCTACAACAACAGCTACAACAATAGCAACAACAACAGCAACAACAGCAACAACAACAGCAGCAACAACAGCTACAACAACAGCAGCAACAACAGCAGCATTAACGGCAACAACAGCACCAACAACAGCAACAACAACAGCAACAACAACAACAGCAACAACAACAGCTACAACAACAGCTACAACAATAGCTACAACAACAACAACAGCAACAACAGCAACAACAACAATAACAACAACAGCAACAACAACAGCTACAACAACAGCTACAACAACAGCAGCAACAACAGCAGCATTAACGGCAACAACAGCACCAACAACAGCAACAACAACAGCAACAACAACAACAGCAACAACAACAGCTACAACAACAGCTACAACAATAGCTACAACAACAACAACAGCAACAACAGCAACAACAACAAAAACAACAACAGCAACAACAACAGCTACAACTACAGCTACAACAGCAACAACAACAAAAACAACAACAGCAACAACAACAGCTACAACAACAGCTACAACAACAGCAACAACAACAACAACAACAGCTACAACAACAGCCACAACAATAGCAACAACAACGGCAACAACAGCAACAACAACAACAGCTACAACAACAGCTACAACAACAGCAACAACAACAACAACAGCTACAACAACAGCCACAACAATAGCAACAACAACGGCAACAACAGCAACAAGAACAACAGCAACAACAACAGCAACAACAACAACAACAACAGCAACAGCAACAACAAGAACAACAGCAGCAACAGCAACAACAAGAACAACAGCACCAACAGCAACAACAAAAACAACAGCTACAACAACAGCAACAACAACAGCAACAACAGCAACAACAACAACAGCAACAACAAGAACAGCACCAACAGCAACAACAAGAACAACAGCTACAACAACAGCAACAACAACAGCACCAACAGCAACAACAACAACAACAGCAACAACAAGAACAGCACCAACAGCAACAACAAGAACAACAGCTACAACAACAGCAACAACAAGAACAACAGCTACAACAACAGCAACAACAACAGCACCAACAGCAACAACAAAAACAACAGCTACAATAACAGCAACAACAACAGCACCAACAGCAACAACAAAAACAACAGCTACAATAACAGCAACAACAACAGCAACAACAGCAACAACAACAACAGCAACCTCTACATGCCGTGTACTTTCTGTGTGCCACAGCACAAATGACTTTTACCATTGAGCAGCTTTAAAGTAATATATATGCAGGATTAAATGATTATTTCATCACAGTTTGCTTTTTAACAATTTATATTTGGATCAATTGGATTTTAAAAAAAATTAGTTGAAAGACTTTTTTTTTTAGAACATTATTAATCCCCTTTTACAGGAAAATTACTATTTTCACTCTCTTTTACATGATTTTTGTGTTGCAGGATATATACAGTGTATTTGTGCAGGCCCCTGAAACACACAAGGGGCCCGTGTGCATGCAGTTAGTATCACAACACAACAGTATCACATCAGTTAGTATCACAACACAGCAGTATCACATCAGTTAGGATCACAACACAGCAGTATCACATCAGTTAGTATCACAACACAGCAGTATCACATCAGTTAGTATCACAACACAACAGTATCACATCAGTTAGTAACACAACACAACAGTATCACATCAGTTAGTATCACAACACAACAGTATCACATCAGTTAGTATCACAACACAACAGTATCACATCAGTTAGTATCACAACACAACAGTATCACATCAGTTAGTATCACAACACAACAGTATCACATCAGTTAGTATCACAACACAACAGTTTCACTTCAGTTAGTATCACAACACAACAGTATCACATCAGTTAGTATCACAACACAGCAGTATCACATCAGTTAGTATCACAACACAACAGTATCACATCAGTTAGTATCACAACACAACAGTATCACATCAGTTAGTATCACAACACAACAGTATCACATCAGTTAGTATCACAACACAACAGTATCACATCAGTTAGGATCACAACACAACAGTATCACATCAGTTAGTATCACAACACAACAGTATCACATCAGTTAGTATCACAACACAACAGTATCACATCAGTTAGGATCACAACACAACAGTATCACATCAGTTAGTATCACAACACAACAGTATCACATCAGTATCACAACACAACAGTATCACATCAGTATCACAACACAACAGTATCACATCAGTTAGTATCACAACACAGCAGTATCACATCAGTTAGTATCACAACACAACAGTATCACATCAGTTAGTATCACAACACAACAGTATCACATCAGTTAGTATCACAACACAACAGTATCACATCAGTTAGGATCACAACACAGCAGTATCACATCAGTCAGTATCACAACACAACAGTATCACATCAGTATCACAACACAACAGTATCACATCAGTATCACAACACAACAGTATCACATCAGTTAGTATCACAACACAGCAGTATCACATCAGTTAGTATCACAACACAACAGTATCACATCAGTTAGTATCACAACACAACAGTATCACATCAGTTAGTATCACAACACAACAGTATCACATCAGTTAGGATCACAACACAGCAGTATCACATCAGTCAGTATCACAACACAACAGTATCACATCAGTTAGGATCACAACACAACAGTATCACATCAGTTAGTATCACAACACAACAGTATCACATCAGTTAGGATCACAACACAACAGTATCACATCAGTTAGTATCACAACACAACAGTATCACATCAGTTAGTATCACAACACAACAGTATCACATCAGTTAGTATCACAACACAGCAGTATCACATCAGTTAGTATCACAACACAACAGTAACACATCAGTTAGGATCACAACACAACAGTATCACATCAGTTAGTATCACAACACAACAGTATCACATCAGTTAGGATCACAACACAACAGTATCACATCAGTTAGTATCACAACACAACAGTATCACATCAGTTAGTATCACAACACAACAGTATCACATCAGTTAGTATCACAACACAACAGTATCACATCAGTTAGTATCACAACACAACAGTATCACATCAGTTAGTATCACAACACAACAGTATCACATCAGTTAGTATCACAACACAACAGTATCACATCAGTTAGTATCACAACACAGCAGTATCACATCAGTTAGTATCACAACACAACAGTATCACATCAGTTAGTAACACAACACAGCAGTATCACATCAGTTAGTATCACAACACAACAGTATCACATCAGTTAGTATCACAACACAGCAGTATCACATCAGTTAGTATCACAACACAGCAGTATCACAGCAGTTAGTATCACAACACAACAGTATCACATCAGTTAGTATCACAACACAACAGTATCACATCAGTTAGTATCACAACACAGCTAAGCATGTGGGGAGGCAGAGAGTGAAGGGCAACCACTTCAGGTAGCGCCCCAACTGAGCAACTTGTAAGGGGACGGTGCCTTAAATTAGAACACGTAATTTACCTCTACCATTATATATATAATCAGAGGTGTATATTTACACCTCTGAGGATGCAGAAGACAGGGTTAGATGGAGGACACTGATTGGCTGTGGAGACCCCTGAAGGGAAAAGCCCAAAGGAGAAGAAAAAAAAAAAAAAATATATATATATATATATATATATACTGTATATAATGTACAGTATATACTGTATATTGGTTAAAAAACATAAAAAACCACACGAATATGGATTTAATCTGGCATTTTTACATTAAATGTAATTTTATATACATATATATATATATATATATAATTTAATTTTAATGTTTTTTTCAGTTTAGTACACTTTAGTAATCCCCGAAGAGAAATTAAGAGCACACTCTAGTTTGAACAAAATCATGCATATACAGGTCCTTCTCAAAAAATTAGCATATTGTGATAAAGTTCATTATTTTCTGTAATGTACTGATAAACATTAGACTGTTATATATTTTATATTCATTACACACAACTGAAGTAGTTCAAGCCTTTTATTGTTTGAGTATTGATGATTTCAGCAAAACAGTAAAGAAAAACCAAAAATTCCTATCTCAAAAAATTAGCATATCATGAAAAGGAACTCTAAACGATCTATTAACCTGATCATCTGAATGAACAAATTAACTCTAAACACCTGCAAAAGATTCCTGAGGCTTTTAAAAACTCCCAGCCTGGTTCATTACTCAAAACCACAATCATGGGTTAGACTGCTGACCTGACTGCTGTCCAGAAGGTCATCATTGACCCTCAAGCCAGAGGGTAAGACAAAGAGACATTTCCACAAGTCTGTGGAAGGAGAAAGTGTGTCAGAAAACGCTGCACAGCCAGAAGAGGTGACCGGACCCTGAGACAGATTGTGGAGAAGGGCCGATTCCCGACCTTGGGGGACCTGCGGAGGCAGTGGACTGAGTCTGGGGTAGAAACATCCACAGGCATGTGCAGGAAATGGGCTACAGGTGCTGCGTTCCCCAGGTCAAGCCACTTCTGAACCAGAAACAGCGGCAGAAGCTCCTGACCTGGGCTACAGAGAAGCAGCACTGGACTGTTGCTCAGTGGTCCAAAGTACTTTTTTCAGATGAAAGCAAATTTTGCATGTCATTCAGAAATCATGGTGCCAGATTCTGGAGGAAGACTGGGGAGAAGGACATGCTAAAACGTCTGAAGTCCAGTGTCAAGTACCCACAGTCAGTGATGGTCTGGGGGGGCCATGTCAGCTGCTGGTGTTGGTCCAGAGTGTTCAAGGGCAGGGTCAATGCAGCTATCAGGAGATTTTGGAGCACTTCATGCTTCCATCTGCTGAAAAGCTTTATGGAGATGAAGACTTCATTTTTCAGCACGACCTGCACCTGCTCACTGTGCCAAAACCCCTGGTAATGGTTTACTGACCATGGTATTACTGTGCTCACCTGGCCTGCCCCCGCTCCTGACCTGAACCCCACAGAGAATCTGTGTGATGTTGTGAAGAGGAAGTTGGAGACACCAGACCCAACACTGTGGATGAGCTGAAGGCCACTATGGAAGCATCCTGGGCCTCCAGAACACCTCAGCAGCCACAGGCTGATGCCTCCACGCCCCACTGAAGCAGTCATTTCTGAAAAAGGATCCCTGACCAAGTATTGAGTGCATAACTGAACATAATTATTTGAAGGTTGACTTTTTGTGTATTAGAAACACTTTTTTTTGTTGGTCAATGAAATATGCTAATTTTTTGAGATAGGGATTTTTGGTTTTTCTTTACTTTTTTGCCGAAATCATCAATATTAAAACAATAAAAGGCTTGAACTACTTCAGTTGTGTGTAATGAATCTAAAATATATGACAGTCTAATGTTTATCAGTACATTACAGAAAATAATGAACTTTATCACAATATGCTAATTTTTTGAGAAGGACCTGTATATGTTAGTTTGTACAGGCCCCTGTAACCCACGCACACACAGGGGGGCCTGTACGCATGCAGGGGGAGGTAGAGTGGCGGGCAGCTCCATCATGTTGTGCCCCAAATGAGCAACTTTGTAAAGGGCCTTGCTCAAGGACGCCCCGGCAGTGCTCCGGAGGTGAGCTGACACCCCCCACTCAGCTGGGCAGGAGCGGGAATCCAACTGCCGATCTTTGTAACACTGGACGATCCGCTGCCCCCTCATGTACCTTGAAATGGGATATTCCTATAGAAAAACCACCACCACCACAACAACAATAATAATAATAATAATAATATAATAATAATAATAATATTATCAACAACAATAATAATAATAATAATAATAATAATAATATTATCAACAACAACAATAATAATAATAACAATAATAATAATAACAACAATAATAATAATAACAATTATAATAATAATAATATTACTAAAGGGCATGCTCAGGAAAAATGTGATGCTGATGTTTTCATTGTAATTAATATTGTATATGTTTTTTGTGGAGTTATATATATATATATATATATATATATATATATATATATATATATATACAGTATATACAATATATATATATATATATATATATATATATACAGTATATATATACAGTATATATATACAGTGCGCCCTCCCGCATTCGCAAATTAACACTCGCGACATCTCCTCATTGCAGATTTTTGGTAGGCAGTCACATGATACCATACACACATTCTATTGGCTGACAGTGTATATATATATATATATATGTATATATATATATATATATATATATATATATATATATATATATACACACACACACACACACACACACACACACACACATACATACATTTGGAGCATGTGGGTCAGACTTTTCAGATCATGTCAGGATAAATGAATACAAATATTCTGTAATTACATGACATCATTACATTATTTTCATTTTGGGAAAACAAAACAGACATTCTGTAGAAATGGGGAGACTAAGGCAAAAATACAGGATGAAGATCCTAAAGAAAATATGAATAAAACTCATCCATCCATCCATCCATCCATCCATCCATCCATCCATCCATTCATTCATTCATTAGATACAGTTTGACTTAGAGAAGAACATCACAGCATGCAAGCAAGTGTTCTCTGATCTTATAATTGAATCTACGTACATTTTACCTTCTGAACATTGGTATGTATCTCTAGTCGATAAATTATTGGAATTTTTTTTTTTATTATTCTTTTTCCACTTTTTAACTCTTGATAATTCCACACTACTTCACACCCAGATCAGTCTTCCAAGCGAGGAAAGTAAAGATAATGCATAATTAATTGGCACAAAATCTGGATATTTCCTGTGGCATTTCTACCAAATGAGACTGGTTCCTATTCCTCCCATTATTACCATCAATTCCCTTTAATAGATTGATTAATAAGTAATGAGGGTTGGAAAAGCAATAGTCATGGAGCCCCCACCAGATTTAGTTTGAACTTACAGCATGTTTCAATAAAATAGGTGTTGGTATAATTTTTAGTTATTCTATTTATTTGTAAGTCAAACATGTTATATTGATAATTATTGATATTATTGATAAATTGTAAATATACTGTCTCATCTGTTTTTTAACGTTAAACACATGTATTTGGGGATTATAATTACTACCGTTATAACAGGATTAAAAAGATGAATAGTCCGATGTGGGGGGTGTTTTGGGCTGAATCAAATCATGTGGTCATGGAAATTGGTCATGAGCTTCATGCTGATAAGTGTATTCAAATAGTGAGTGACAGCATATCACTTATCAACAATGGATCCCAATGCTGTGGGTTGTTGCCATGGTTTCTGTGATAGTTTACAGATGGAGATGGTCTTCTGATTCTATAATATCAAATAACCTAAAATACAATGTAATGAAGTAAAATTAACAAAAAGAGGATTAAGTATGGCTGTTTTATTTTGTCACTGCTTGATCCAAATTTGTTCTGTTGTAACTGGCAAGATTTTTTTGTTGGATTTAAATACACAATTTCTTTGGAAAATTTCTTTGGCATGTACTATAAAGAAGTTCCAAAAATTAAGGATACTAAAATATACAAAAATACCAAAATCAATACATTTTTCTCCTCAAATTTTTTTTTTACCAGTTTAGCTTTATTTGTGTAGCCTTTGTGAATATCAAGGTTTACAGAAACACTTTAATTCACTGAGATACTCACACATTATTATTATTATTATTATTATTATTATTATTATTATTATTATTATTATTATTATTATTACTGTTATTTTTATTGTTATTATTATTATTATTACTGTTATTATCATGTTTAGAAATTAATTTTGTAGTTTTTTTTCTGTGTTAACCATCGTATATTGTTGCGAACATCATTTTTTTACCAGGCAACAGCACTTGCACAGTCTAAGAAAGTTGTAAAAAATTGGTCCTCAGTTTTATTCAAGGAACACTGGCAACAAATGTGATACTACAGTTTATGTATAATATATTAAACTTGATGTTTATATTTATATATATATATGTGCGTGTGTGTGTGTGTATATATATCATTTTCTTTTCTTTTTTATTATGGAATCTCATATAAAACAGAGTAATGGGTTAAATACAATAAACAGGAAAAAAAGGAATAAAAATAAAATGTAATAAAATTTGAAATATGTTTCAGTATTTTGAATACATTATTTGATATTCAGACAGTGTCTCATTCCATAGTTAAAGAACAAATAAAAACTAAAGATTGAACCTCAAAATGACAATTTTGTTTTCCTTCTCGCTAGAAAGTGATTTTAGTTTTTTGGTACATCTGACTTACAAAAAAGGCCTCTTCTGCAATTTCTGGGAAGTTTTCAAAGATCCGAGACTGGAATATTTTTCAGCCCCATCCCATAACCAATCCTCTGATAGAGTGAACTAGCTCAGGCCTGTCAGTGCACTTCTATGAAAAAGAACAAGTAATTACTGCAGTTTAGTTAATTTTCAGCAAAACTCTCATTTAAACAGGCCTCATTTTCCTAATTTAAATATCTCTTTATGATACAAAATTATAAATGAAAGGATTTTTTCAATAAAAAAGAATAATTTGCTGCTATTTACATTTGGAAATATATTTTATTGACAAAAGTAATGCATTTACAGGAGAAAATGAGTGTCATAGCTGCTGTAAAATGATTGATATGCATGCAGCATTCATCCCTACTTATCCTAAAGCTCTCATCATCAGTGGCAGCAGAACAGCATTAGTGAGGGCAGCAAAACCACAGCAGCTATTTAACCACACACATGTAGAGAAATGGACTTTAGCATTAGCAGGCCAGTGGTTTAGACATCCGTCCATCATGAGCAGCTGGAACACGTAATCCATGAAATCATCAGAGGAAATGTCCATTCAGACTGATATTATGTGTTCAGAATGGGTTAAAAAATGGTAGTTCTTTACAGTAAAGGTTCAACATGAACAATACAAATACAAGCTAACACACACACACACACACACACACACACAGTGACATTAAGACAGCAGCTAATCTTCTAAAAAAACATTTTTACAAATGTTTAGAATCTATAACAGAAAAGTCATTTTATTTTGTGTTTCATTTTTGATTCTAGTTATTCTTAATTAAACATGTTTGGTTTTCGTGTCCATGTTTTCACCCAATGTTCAGTCTGGTGAACCAACCATTTGATCATTATTACAGTAAAATAAAACAGCAGCAACAATTTAATACTGAACTGATGTTGGTTTCACATATTAAATTGTAGACACGGGAAGAACACGTGTGTGCCCACAACATGTGATTGTGTTCATGTTATTAGACCAGAATGAAAAAGGCATGAAGGCATTTTTCTTTCAGTTATTACTAAAAACAGTTCCTCACTGCTGCACCATAATGATATTATTAGTCATAAGTCATTAGTAAATGCAGATGAACATTCAAGAAAAGAAGTCATGCAGACACGTGTACATGTATGTATTTATATGTACATGTTGTAAATCATTCATTAACAATTTGTTTCTCTTTAATGTAATATTAAGAAGTTTCCCTCATCTTACACAAAGTGCTTTTATTTACTTAGTTTAGCTGCTTCATCCAGATAAACATTATGAATCTCAATATATTCAAAGCAACACTAGTTTCTCTTCTATTCATATTTGCTGTTGCAAAATTGACATTTCACTACAGGACAGGTTTATTTTCTACATTATTGTCACAGAAAAACAGTTTTCATGGATTAAATAAAAAACTAATCAGCTGTAAAAGTGTATTAAATTCCATATGTAATAAAATCACTACTAGTTTAAAACGAATATATTGCAGGGGGCGTCAGCATAAACCGGATCACATGGTTACACCTGTCAGACAGGTGAGGCCCTGAAGCCACACACACACCACACGCATGAAGCAAAGGATGACATTAACATCACAAGATCTAACAACCACACATACATGTAGGGAGGGAACCGCGTGAACATGTTTTAAATGCTTTATGATGACGCCACATTCACACGATTCACCTACAAAACTGTTTCCTTTGTTTCGTATCAGCTGAGGCAACAGTTAAATATATTGAATTATCTGGATAAATAATAACGACAATGTCTGGGAATCTCTTGTAGATTAAAATATTCTGCATCGAGGTTAAGTTTAACACAAGCAGAATATTAAAATCTGAATTTGATAGAAGTTACAAGCTGGACTGTAAAAGTGATTTACACCGCTATGGAGGAATGAGGACGTCTTCAGCATATGATCATGAGAGCTGACATGTGTGAGGACACGGCTGGACGAGTCATGTTGATCCCATTAGGTGTTTAACCGGATTTTACACGGGTGTTAAGGTTCAGAACGGAGCATCACGCGTGTGGAGGGAACACGTTCAGAGCATCAGGTTACAGAGCGCTGGAGCTGTGTGTGTGTGTGTGTGTGTGTGTGTGTGTGTGTGTGTGTGTGTGTGTGTGTGTGTGTGTGTGTGTGTTGGGTTGCTCACCTCAGCTCTGTCCCATAATAACTTCACCACAAAGAGGTTCTGGTCTTTAAACACAGGAATACGGTGATATCTGAACACATCTCACTGGACTATTTATTGTTCCCAAATAAATATCATAAAGTCAACAAAATAAAATTGTGTTTTGAGTTTTCATGCAGAAACTTCTACCATCATAAGTTCTAAAAGGCCTTAATCTAATCCTGTCAGATCTCTTTATGAAATTTTCAACTTTTTAAATGTTATAACACGTCCAAAGTAAAATGTTCCTCTTAATTATTATTACCTTCATTATTGCATTTATATTTATAGTTATTTATCACCAATTAAATGCAAGTTTGATTGGTTGATTCCCAGCAAACTGAAGGTCAGTAATAAGTAAATTCATGTTAAGCTATCCTGTAAATAATGTCAAATATTCAGTTCATTGGTCTTCAAACTAATAAATAAAAGATTAAATATATTTGTTTCCGACCTATATAATAACATTTCTTCTGCCACTTGATTAAAACTTTTGAAAATTAAAAACACTTTCAGACATATTTGTGATGATGCTAAAATAAAAATCTTTGGGTGTTTTTCACTGTCAAAATTACTAATTTAATGATAATTTGATTGAACTAGCACTAAATTTGAAAGTATTAAATAAATAGTATTAAATAAATAAATTTGGTTCGAAAATATATTTTGTGAACCAAAGGACAATCAAACAATCCCAAAAATAATTTGGCCAATGGAGTTTGTGGTATTTTTGCCAGAGGTGGGCTTTGGTTGGTTAAATTAAATTGGAGCAGGTCAGTGTAGAGGTGTGGACTCAGGGTTTTTAGGGGGCATTTTTTCCCAACACAAAACTGATTTTTGCAAAAATCTTTCCACCTGTATCTTCTCTATCTATTGTAATGGTTCCTTTTATACGTTCACATCTTTACAAACCGAACCGGTGGCTCTGTTTAGTACACATGACCTGGAGGGGCAGTGGGGATAGAAGATCGTGACTTTGGGGCTTCTATAAAGATATATCAGAGTCATCAGACCCTAAACACTAAATGTGCATTATGGGATGGGGCATCATTCATACTAATAGAGTTAAATGATCAAATATTGTTGTCAGACTCTAACTCTGACCCTAAGACTAAAAAGGTTTCCTCTGTGAGACCAAACAACCGTCAAGAAACAGTTCCAACACACGAACAAAACACACACACACACACACACTATGCTGTCCATCACCACGGAGACAGACATACATGACAGACTGACACAGGGACACACGTGTGGACACTGACTGTCCCTCAGCACACAGGTGGTGGGCAGGTATTCAGATGCATACAGATCAGAACAGAAGTGTCTCTGTGTGGGGATGTGACTCCCCCCATCCTGACAGTCCTCCAGGGGTGGGGAAGGTGGTTGGTTTGAGGTGAAGTGGGTGGGTGCTGGGGGACTGGGGGTGTTGCTGGTATTGGGCGAAGAGAGGACTCTCCTCAACTACGCGTATTCTTAAGCAATAACAACGTGATCCGTATTATCCACCCAAGAATACCCGTCACCGAAGAGAGTCTCAGTACACACAGGGGGCTAAGCCAGAACGCATGTGAGCAGCACAACTGCCAACGCATCATCACCACCACCATCACCACCGGGGGCATCCCCTCTGCCACCTACAGCCCCCACGTCAGGCTCCAGGGGCAAACAGACACAAACATGTACAGAGAAAGTGGGCAGTCTCATTGATTGAAGACGCCTTGCTCCAGCTGAGGCAAGGCTCCATCAATGGCTCCTCTGCAAAGGACAAAATTGACAATGGTGGCATTTTCAATGTCAGCCAGCGGTGTGTGTGTGGGGAGAAACAGAAAATAAAAGAAACAAGGATTAAATAAAAGAAGACGATGTGTTAAGGCTGATCTTAGCTTGACTCACTCAATCTTAACCTAAGCTTAAACCCATCATGTAGTTCCCTCCTGTGAACCAACTGTTTATTGTGAGCTGAGCCTCTGAAACCTGAAGTCTTTTGATCCATTACCTTAAAAGACAAATTAACCTATTTTTTAGCCCTCATTGTTGAAGTAAGTTGAACTAAGAATTGAGGATGGGCAGTGAAGTACCCTTTGACTTATCCTTTTCTCCCTATTTTATTAGCTAACCACTAACCCAAACCCTAAACGCTCCCCTGAACTCTGCCCAGAACATCCTGGTATTTCTTTCTGAGCATCAACTATTCCTGTCTGGAAGACGAGGCCTTGACAGTCAAAGCCTTTCAGTCCTCTGACACACTGGAGTGTTCCCACAATCCTTTGTGACAGGCAAGACATATGTTTTATAGAATTACTGGGATGTGCAAATCTCTTTTACTCCCACAACTCCCGGAAAAGAAGCTGGAATCTTTATGACTATTAATTTTATGATATTTCTCTGCTCTTTATTGATACGACCCACAGCTGCTCTGAACCTGACACACCCGTTTCCCTTCATATAACTGATAAAATATTAGTTTTTACTATAGAATTATCTCTTTATCCAATTGGGCAAATGTTGTTTCCACAGCATCAAAATTAGGATTAAACGTTCTATCTATTAATTGATGTACAATTTATTGTTGGCTTTTATGTTGTGTACATGTACATATAAAGAGTCAAAAATATGTAGGAAGTACTTTATCACAGATCTCATTTTACATCCCTGTACCTATAGACCTGAATACTTCCTCCATTTCAACTGATCACTAGTCTGACCTGTGGTGAGTCATTGTGATAGACCTCCTGCCCTACCCTCACTAGAACAACCTGGACAATCCCAACTCTAAACTGAAGTGCCTTCATAAAATCTTTGGGGGTAATAGGGGCCAAGACACCCCTGGCAGTCCTCTTACCTGTCCCTGTCCTCTGGAGGTCCTCAACCAGGTGAGACTCGGTTCCCCCTGTTTTTGCTGCTCCTGCTCAGCCCTACCTGGACATAATGACATGTGGTTTGGTTGGGGGGGGGGGTGGACACACACAGGGAAATGCAGTGTTAGAGGTCAGGCCAGGACATCGCCCCCCCTACAAACCCTTACCTCAATACCCCAACCCCCAAGACACAGTGAGGGACCGCGACACAGAGTGGAGCACCAATAATGAATAGAAGTGATCGGTTCACACTAGTGATGCTGTGGTTCACACTAGTGATACTGTGGTTCACACTAGTGATACTGTGGTTCACACTAGTGATACTGTGGTTCACACTAGTGATACTGTGGTTCACACTAGTGATGCTGTGGTTCACACTAGTGATACTGTGGTTCACACTAGTGATGCTGTGGTTCACACTAGTGATACTGTGGTTCACACTAGTGATTCTGTGGTTCACACTAGTGATTCTGTGGTTCACACTAGTGATACTGTGGTTCACACTAGTGATGCTGTGGTTCACACTAGTGATACTGTGGTTCACACTAGTGATGCTGTGGTTCACACTAGTGATGCTGTGGTTCACACTAGTGATACTGTGGTTCACACTAGTGATGCTGTGGTTCACACTAGTGATACTGTGGTTCACACTAGTGATGCTGTGGTTCACACTAGTGATACTGTGGTTCACACTAGTGATGCTGTGGTTCACACTAGTGATACTGTGGTTCACACTAGTGATACTGTGGTTCACACTAGTGATGCTGTGGTTCACACTAGTGATGCTGTGGTTCACACTAGTGATGCTGTGGTTCACACTAGTGATGCTGTGGTTCACACTAGTGATGCTGTGGTTCACACTAGTGATACTGTGGTTCACACTAGTGATGCTGTGGTTCACACTAGTGATGCTGTGGTTCACACTAGTGATGCTGTGGTTCACACTAGTGATACTGTGGTTCACACTAGTGATGCTGTGGTTCACACTAGTGATGCTGTGGTTCACACTAGTGATGCTGTGGTTCACACTAGTGATGCTGTGGTTCACACTAGTGATACTGTGGTTCACACTAGTGATGCTGTGGTTCACACTAGTTATGCTGTGGTTCACACTAGTGATACTGTGGTTCACACTAGTGATGCTGTGGTTCACACTAGTGATGCTGTGGTTCACACTAGTGATACTGTGGTTCACACTAGTGATGCTGTGGTTCAAACTAGTGATACTGTGGTTCACACTAGTGATGCTGTGGTTCACACTAGTGATACTGTGGTTCACACTAGTGATACTGTGGTTCACACTAGTGATGCTGTGGTTCACACTAGTGATGCTGTGGTTCACACTAGTGATGCTGTGGTTCACACTAGTGATGCTGTGGTTCACACTAGTGATGCTGTGGTTCACACTAGTGATGCTGTGGTTCACACTAGTGATGCTGTGGTTCACACTAGTGATACTGTGGTTCACACTAGTGATACTGTGGTTCACACTAGTGATACTGTGGTTGCTCACTAAAGTGATTACTTTCATGAAAATCAAGCATTCAGTATTTTTTTTAGTATTTTTATCAGTGTTTACCTTGAGATCTCATGTTCCATGTCAATAATAATGTAGTCATCATTTTAGATTATTCCTCCCCTTTATTTTATCATTTAAGTGATGACTTTAAAGCTGGAGCAACACTATGAATAATGTGTCATAAATTTAAGCTAATTTATTCAATTCCTTTTTAATTGAACCAGCAGGATGAATACAAAGAACCAGAGCAGCCAATCACAACCATTCCATTGATCACCTGCTTCTAATCAACATGTCCTGTGTGTGTGTGTGTGTGTGTGTGTGTGTGTGTGTGTGTGTGTGTGTGTGTGTGTGTGTGTGTGTGTGTGTGTGTGTGTGTGTGTGTGTGTGTGTGTGTGTGTGTGTGTTGAGGGATGCCACTAACTTGACTGTTCCTGAATTTGAACCACATTTTCACTAAACCTACGTAACAATCGTGATGTTAGCTGTAAGTTCCTCAAATATGAACAGAAAAAAAAACATTTTTAAATGTTCATCTTTAAAAAATAAAAATAAAAACACAAACATATCAGAGTGGATTCAAACTAAAATCACAAAATTATTCTTCAGTTGGAAAACTACAGAGAAACTCCTGTGTTTATGGGTAAAATCACCGTCCCTCAGCGGGGTGACGTTTAGAGGTGGACGGGGGTAGAATAAAAAAAGGAAAAGAAAGGGGGGGGGGTAAACGAAGGGTTAAAAAAACAAAGCAAGACAATAAATCATTTCACCATTTCTTATTTCTGTTTCAGCTTCTCATCTTCCACTCAGCTGGTCAGCCTGGAGAAACACACACACGCACACACACACACACACACACACACACACACACACACACACACACACACACACACAAACACACACACACACACACACACACATAAACGTAGGAATAACCCCATCCATCCATCACCTCAACCACCTCCAAGCTCCAAAAAACTGGGATTTACCACCTGCAACCAAACACACACACAGACACACACACACACACACACACACACACACACACACACACACACACACACACACACACACACACACGGATTCCCAGACCATCTGTTGAGAGGAAGAAAAAAAGGACCTAAAGGCTCCAGCTAGAGATCCTCTCTCACCCGACACACACCAACACAGAGGGTGTGTGTGTGTGTGTGTGTGTGTGTGTGTGTGTGTGTGTGTGTGTGTGTGTGTGTGTGTGTGTGTGTGTGTGTGTTGGGGGGGTGGAGAAAAAGGTCGGCACCACAGCATCATTGATCGCTCATCAGACTAAAACCATCTCCTCTCCTGCTTCATTCAAACTTCCTCAAACGGAGGAAACACAACGTCCAGTTTGTACGACAGGAAACACTGAAGATGATGAAGAAGATGATGATGAAGAAGATGATGATGATGATAAGTGGAATGACAGTATAAACACAGGAATGCGTTCTCTTTTTGTTTTTTGTCTTCTTATCTACAAACGCTCTCCGCTATTCTCTGAACTCATGCAAGTCTAATTCCACATTTCTGACCAATGCAAATTTATTCTGATTTAATTTCCATAAGTTGTACAAATAATCATTTTAGAAAACAAAAAAAAAACATGGGAACACACAGACAAGTACTGCAGATTTTTTTTTTTTTAAAACTAGATATTTAAAAAAATCTATTTAATGAGCAGAAAAACATAAAAGAAAAACAAAGAAAAAAATGGACCATAAATAATCCTCAAAGGGTGAAACAACAAGTCTCTTCTCTTTCTTACCCTTTTTCCTCTCTTCTCTTCCCTCCTGACGATCAGGGTGTTGCCTCCCCTTTGCTCTCACGCTGCCCACTTCCACAATCCTGTTCCGTCTCCCCTCCTGATTCCTTACAGGGGGTGTGCAGCAACCTGCAAGGTGCTGGTCTCCCTCCCCCTCTCCAGAACGAGCCCCCAGAGGAGGAGATGTGATCCAGCAGCAGCTGGTGAGGGAGCCGTGGTGCTGATGCTGCGATAGGGAGGACGGAGGATGCTCAACAAAAGATCTTCTCTCGTCTCCTCGTCATCCTCGTCCACTTTCTCCGGACTCTCTCCTCTCCTCACCTCCTTCATTCCACACGCTGAAAGAAGCCAGTTGTTGCTCCGCCGTAGCGAATGAAATGAGTCGACACGCCGGATGAGAAAGCAGATGGGATGGAGGGAGTGAGGAGAGAGAGATAAGGGCAGGACGTGTGGTGTGATGTGGCAGCGGCGAGAGAGTGACAGAGAGGAGAGAGATTGATACTGAGGTAGAGATGGACGGGGGCGGGAGGACGGACGGAGGAGGAGGAGGAAAGAGAGATGGAGGAAGAAAGGTGGGGTGAGGCGGGATGCAGGGAGACGAGGGGAGAGAAGGAAAGAGAGGAAGAGAGACGGAAGAACCGCAGCGATGAAACCCATCGCCACCGGCAACCAGTAACGGACTGGAAAGACTGGGAATAATTAGATTTTAGCACACACACACACAACACACATACACACACACACACACACACCGTGGCCCCTGTGGAGGTGCATTAATCTGTATGTTGTGTGTTTTATTGCCCTCAGACATCACCTCCAATAGGAGCCCCTGAAACCTGCTTTGATTCTGATGACGTACATCAACGTGAAAAACACCACAACAAGTCACACTGATGGTGTTCAAGTGTGACCTGAACACGACACACGAGGAGACCAGATGTTCAGCCGCGGTCCCTAAACCCTTTATTCTGATTATTTGTATGACATTAGACCAGAAACATAGTTTATGATGTCACTCTTACTTTTATTTTCCAGACATTGTTCAGCTTCGTCTTAGATTACATTTTACACTTTCATGAAGCTCTTGGATAAAAACAAAAATCAGCTTAATCTGCCATTAAAGATCAAACATGAAACCCAAACCAACAGGTGACGCTTTCATACCTGAACGTTTTGTTGGTTCAGTCCAAACCACCTGTAGAGCTTCTTCTAACAAAAATGGAAAAGAAATCAAGAGAAAAAAGATGAGAGGAAAAAGAAAACCAATTCGTGAACGCCAGCTGGTCTCTGAACTAACTGAGATAGGCCTGAACTTTTAGAGCTGACATTTTTAAATTGTAGAGCTCAAAATGATTTGAGAATAAAGGAGGAATGATGTCAGGAGAATGCTGGTACATGTCCTGATCTCTGGACAGAAAGAACAAGACAGAGAAAGGAAATATCAGACACCAACCGATCTTTTACAAAGCATGAAATAACATGAAATGAACACAAACATCAGACCATCTTTTATGTTCCTTTTTATTTCCAATGAAAGACTCTCAAAGGTGACAGAAAAATGATTGGAAGCAATTTAACAATTTGTCCATAATAATTAATCTATTGGTCCATTTTGTCCCTTTTCATATTTGTGTACAGTTGAACCACAAATAGACACCAGATTCATTTGGGTGGAGCGAGAGAACAATTACATTTACATTCATGCTGCTGCTGACAGGCGAGAATCTCAGGAGTCAGAGGAAATGAATCCCTCATGGATTCCAGCTATCCTCATCATCTTTAAGGGGGGGTAAAATAAGGATCCATGCTTTGTGGATTCTTCCTTAAATTTGTAGAAGACAAAGAAGCTGAGGAGCAGCTGTGTTTTATGGTGGCATACTGCCCCCTAGTGTTCAATGGTGGTATGTCAGCTCTTTCAGCGATACTGGCTTGATGTCCAGCCAAGAGGTTTTTTTTGTTTGTTTTTCTTTTACTTCTTTATTAGTTTTGAAACAGTTTAATAAAATCAATATAAGATGTTTTATGCTATCTATACATCGCTGTTTACTGTGTGTATAATGAGATGAATGGTATACTGTCAAAACCCAGAAAATAACGACCAGCGTCTATCATTACTCAATTTAAATATCACTAAATATTACTTCTTATATAAATGTGAAAATGAGAGTTTTACATAATCCTGATACATTTTTTATTACTTTGCCCGAAAAAAATATATAATCATGTATGAAAAACAATAAGGGTGTCCATATGTGCACTTGGCACCAGGACACCCTAGACCGCAGTTCGATGATCGACTTTGTGGTCGTGTCGTCGGACTTGCGGTCACATGTCTTGGACACTCAGGTGAAGAGAGGGGCGGAGCTGTCAACTCATCACCACCTGGTGGTGTGTTGGCTCCGATGGTGGGGGAAGATGCCGGTCCGACCTGACAGACCCAAACGTATTGTGAGGGTCTGCTGGGAACGCCTGAAGCAGAGTCTGGGTTCTCTGAGGTGGGCTCTCCTATCTCTGGGGTTGAGGTCACCGAGGTGGTTAAAAAGCTCCTCGGTGGCAGGGCCCCGGGGGTGGATGAGTTCCTAAAGGCTCTGGATGTTGTGGGGCCGTCCTGGTTGACACGCCTCTGCAACATCGCGTGGTCATCGGGGACAGTGCCTCTGGATTGGCAGACTGGGGTGGTGGTCCCCCTTTTTAAGAAGGGGGACAGGAGGGTGTGTTCCAACTACAGGGGGATCACACTTCTCAGCCTCCCTGGTAAGGTCTATTCAGGGGTTCTGGAGAGGAGGGTCCATCGGGAAGTCGAATCTCAGATTCAGGAGGAGCAATGTGGTTTTCGTCCTGGCCGTGGAACAGTGGACCAGCTCTACACCCCCCGCAGGATCCTTGAGGGGTCATGGGAGTTCGCCCAACCAGTCTACATGTGCTTTGTGGAGTTGGAGAAGGTGTTCGACTGTGTTCCTCGCGGGGTTCTGTGGGGGGTAGTTCAGGAATATGGGGTACCGAACCCCTTGATAAGGGCTGTTCGGTCCCTGTACGACCGATGTCAGAGTTTGGTCCGCATTGCCGGCAGTAAGTCGGATTTGTTTCCAGTGAGGGTTGGACTCCGCCAAGGCTGCCCTTTGTCACCGATTCTGTTCATAACTTTTATGGACAGAATTTCTAGGCGCAGCCAAGGCGTTGAGGGTGTCCGGTTTGGTGGCCTCAGTATTGCGTCTCTGCTTTTTGCAGATGACGTGGTGCTGTTGGCTTCATCAAGCCGTGATCTCCAACTCTCACTGGAACGGTTCGCAGCCGAGTGTGAAGCGGTTGGGATGAGAATCAGCACCTCCAAATCTGAGACCATGGTCCTCAGTCGGAAAAGGGTGGAGTGCCCTCTCCGGGTTGGGGATGAGATCCTGCCCCAAGTGGAGGAGTTCAAGTATCTCGGGGTCTCGTTCACGAGTGAGGGTACGATGGAACGGGAGATCGACAGGCGGATCGGTGCAGCGTCTGCAGTGATGCGGACTCTGTATCGGTCCGTCGTGGTGAAGAAGGAGCTGAGCCGAAAGGCAAAGCTCTCGATTTACCGGTCGATCTACGTTCCTGCCCTCACCTATGGTCACGAGCTGTGGGTCGTGACCGAAAGAACGAGATCCAGGATACAAGCGGCCGAAATGAGTTTCCTCCGCAGGGTGTCCGGGCTCTCCCTTAGAGATAGGGTGAGAAGTTCGGTCATCCGGGAGGGACTCAGAGTTGAGCCGCTGCTCCTCCGCATCGAGAGGAGCCAGATGAGGTGGCTCGGGCATCTGGTCAGGATGCCTCCTGGACGCCTCCCTGGTGAGGTGTTCCGGGCACGTCCTACCGGGAGGAGGCCCCGGGGACGACCCAGGACACGCTGGAGAGACTATGTCTCCCGGCTGGCCTTGGAACGTCTTGGGATTCTCCTGGAGGAGCTGGACAAAGTGGCTAGGGAGAGGGAAGTCTGGGCTTCCCTGCTTAAGCTGCTGCCCCCGCGACCCGACCCCGGATAAGCGGAAGAAGATGGATGGATGAAAAACAATTAAAAACAAAACAAAATAAGTATACAGCAGTAGACAAATGAGTTTAATTCATTCTGCGACTGATCTCATACATAAAACAAATTTTCTCCAGTTAAAAAAAAAAAAAAATCTGTTCCAGCCTTGTAAAAAAACAAAAAAACCTCACCAAATTATAAAAAATCATGGTTTTTTCAACCAATAGACATGCAGACTTCACCTGTATGTAATTAATTATAAATATAAGTTACATAAACAATGATGAAGAATGAAAAGAAACGCAACGCAACAACACGTCTTTACGTCGTATCCATCCACCAACACGTGGTAAAGAACGAGATGCGGTCTCACTGATGTCGTATCCACCCGCCAACACGTGGTAAAGAACGAGATGCGGTCTCACTGATGTCGTATCCATCCACTAACACATGGTAAAGAACGAGATGCGGTCCCACTGATGTCGTATCCATCCACCAACACATGGTAAAGAACGAGATGCGGTCTCACTGGGGACGTTAAATGTTAATGGGGCAGGAGAAGAAAAGAAAAGGGCTCTGGGGTTGGACACAGCAAGGGGGAACAATGCTGTCATGTTTTTCCAGGAAACACACAGTGATGAGAGCAGAGAGGTGGACTCATTCAAGGAGGGGTAAGGACAGGTGGTCCTTCGTTGTCACACACCACAGCGGTGGAGAGCGCTTCCTGTTCTCTAGAGGTTTGAGTTTGTGTAGAGCGTAGGATGAAGTACTATGTTGCATGACAACACCACCCTTGGAATCACTGAGGGAATTATTGTCCTTAAATTCTAGAGACACACAAGTGGGTTTCCTCAAGGCTGTGAAAGAAACAAACTAAAGTCACCTTCACACACCAGATAAACAGTGAAGTAACCCGAATCCCAAGGAGCACGGCACGCAGGACAAGAGGACACCACCCCCAGTCAGGAAGCACCGGCCCCCGCCTTCAGCGGCTGAGAAGAGGGAAACCAGTGGGGCAATAAACCAAATGACATCCACCAAAATCACACAAAACACATAACCTCAATAAATCTAAAAGAACAAAAGTCAGGACTAAATGAACACAGAAATACAGTAACCCCTGACTTGTTCTCGCTTCAAGATGCGCGGCTTCACTACATCGCAGATTTTTAGTAGGTAGTCACATGATACCATACGCGCATGCTATTGGCTGAAGGCATCCGGAAGTGTGCTGTGTTCCGAGACTAACAGAACGCAGCACACTTCCTTCCGTGAGACACTAAAGTGCTTTAAACAGTCTATCAGAGTGTTTTAAAGGTAATACAGATAGAAGGTGGATTAATATCATTATGGGGGGGTTCACAAACGTTTACATTACCATCCATCTACCGCTTATCCGGGTCGCAGGGGCAACAGTCTCAGGAGGGATGCCCATACTTCTCTCTCTCCAGACACCTCCTGCAGCTCCTCTGGGGGGAGGCGTTCCCAGGCCAGCCCAGAGACATAGTCCCTCCAGTGTGTCCTAGGTCTTTCTCAAGGTCTCTTCCCGGTAGGACATGCCCGAAACACCTCCCCAGGGAGGCGTCCAGGAGACATCCGGAACAGATGCCCGAGCCACCTCAGCTGTTTAACTTTAGGTGCCAACATTATGTGGTTAAAATCAATAAATAATTGACAAAAAGAGTTTGATTATAAAATTAAAAAGAAAAAAAATTAAAAGAAAAAGAAAAAAATGAGAAAGTCGTGTTGAGTATGACAATTCTTGTTCAATCAATCAATCAATCAATCAAGTTTTATTTATATAGCGCTTAATCACGTCAACAGACATTTCAAAGCGCTTTAACAGACAGAGAAACCCAACTGAACCCCCAGAGCATTAGAGACAGTGGTGGGAAAAACTCCCTCATTGAGGAAGAAACTCCAGACAGGATCCAGACTCTTTTTGGAGGCCATCAGCCTTGACTGGTTGGGTGGAAAAGAAATCAAATGAAGGTTGTTGTCTTCAATACATGTTCACCATCATGTAGTTGGTAAATTCAAGACACAATTACAGCTGCATGGATGACTGTATGGTGGAAGGAGGAAGAAAGGAAGCAGGACCCCAGCAGATGGTTAGATGGGGGGTGACACTGGTGGGATGGGAGGAGAAGGTCCACAGCAGATGGGCGGATGAGGGGTGAACCTGAGAAAAACCTGTGAGGACATAGAGCACAGAGACTCCAGGGAAGAAGTTGAGTTAGTAAAGGTATGAATGGAGACCAGGAGAGTGAGGTCAGAGAGGAGGAGGAGTAACAGAGATGGTCAGAGAGGAGGAGGAGTAACAGAGATGGTCAGAGAGGAGGAGGAGTAACAGAGATGGTCAGAGAGGAGGAGGAGTAACGGAGATGGTCAGAGAGGAGGAGGAGTAACAGAGATGGTCAGAGAGGAGGAGGAGTAACAGAGATGGTCAGAGAGGAGGAGGAGTAACAGAGATGGTCAGAGAGGAGGAGGAGTAACAGAGATGGTCAGAGAGGAGGAGGAGTAACAGAGATGGTCAGAGAGGAGGAGGAGTAACAGAGATGGTCAGAGAGGAGGAGGAGTAACAGAGATGGTCAGAGAGGAGGAGGAGTAACAGAGATGGTCAGAGAGGAGGAGGAGTAACAGAGATGGTCAGAGAGGAGGAGGAGTAACAGAGATGGTCAGAGAGGAGGAGGAGAGAGGAGCTCAGGGAGTCTGGATGTTGAGTCTCCAGCAGTGTAGGTCTATAAGAAACAACGTAGCAGCCTAAGACGCCTTAATTGTAAAATTTTTGAAAAAGAAATGTTTTAAGTGTAGTCTTAAATAGTGAGAGGGTGTCTGCCTTCTGAACTCAGGGAGGGAGGTGGTTCCACAATAGAGGGGCTTGATAGCTAAAGGCTCTAGCCCCCGTCCTACTTTTGTAGATTATAGGAACCACCAGTAGGCCAGTATGTTGAGTGTAATGCTCTAGATGGATTATAAGGAACTAAAAGTTCCTTCAGATAGGTCGGTGCCTGGCCACGAAGGACTTTGAAAGTGAGGAGGAGTATTTTAAAATCTATCCTAGCTTTCACAGGAAGCCAGTGCAGAGAAGCAACACAGGAGAAATATGGTCTCTGGTACTGGTCCTGGTCTCTGGTACTGGTCCTGGTCTCTGGTACTGGTCCTGGTCAGAACCTGGTCTCTGGTAATGGTCCTGGTCCTGGTCTCTGGTACTGGTCCTGGTCAGAACCTGGTCTCTGGTACTGGTCCTGGTCTCTGGTACTGGTCCTGGTCAGAACCTGGTCTCTGGTAATGGTCCTGGTCTCTGGTACTGGTCCTGGTCAGAACCTGGTCTCTGGTACTGGTCCTGGTCTCTGGTACTGGTCCTGGTCAGAACCTGGTCTCTGGTACTGGTCCTGGTCAGAACACGGGCAGCAGCATTCTGAATTACTTCAAGAGTCTTCAGCGACTTTTTGGGGCAGCCTGAAAAAAGTGCGTTACAGTAATCTAGTCTGGAAGTGATGAAAGCGTGGATTCATTTCTCTGCATCATTCAGTTTTAAAATATGCCTGATTTTAACAATGTTTCTGAGGTGGAAACAGGCCGTTCTAGAAACCTGTTTTATGTGTGTGTTAAACGACAGATCCTGATCAAAGATGACACCTAGGTTCCTCGCAGTGGTTTTGGCCTCAAACGTGATGCCATCCAAGGTTATTATATCACTGGACACTACATCCCTAATGGTTTTTGGGCCGAGCACAATGACTTTAGTTTTATCAGAATTGAGATACAAAAAGTTATTGGTCATCCAATCTTTAATTTCTGATACACGCCTGTAATTTGCACAACTTGTTCACACATACTTTCTTCTTCTTCTTTTCCTTTGGGCTTTTCCCTTCAGGGGTCTCCACAGCCAATCAGTGTCCTCCATCTAACCCTGTCCTTTGCATCCTCTTCTCTCACACCAACTACCTTCATGTCCTCTTTCACTACATCCATAAACCTCCTCTTTGGTCTTCCTCTAGGCCTCCTGCCTGGCAGTTCAAAACTCAGCATCCTTCTACCAATATATTCACTATCTCTCCTCTGGACATGTCCAAACCATCTCAGTCTGGCCTCTCTGACTTTATCTCCAAAACCTCTAACATGTGCTGTCCCTCTGATGTACTCATTCCTGATCCTATCCTTCCTGGTCACTCCCAGAGAGAACCTCAGCATCTTCACTTCCTGGTCACTCCCAAAGAGAACCTCAGCATCTTCATTGTTCACACATATTTTGTAGTCCATAATTTCCTATTGCATGTGTTTTATTCATTAATGCACTTCATGTTCTGAGTTCATAAAATACTTGTTCTGTAAATACTTCTCTTACTTTTGTGATCAAAAACATTGATTTGAATCTCAATTTTGAGGCTGTTCTGGAAATATTTTTAAAATAAACCATAAATATAGCAACTTCTGATCAATACATATCAACTTCAGGCTTAAAATAAATACCGATTTAAGCCCTACCCAGTTCCTGTTAAACCACACCCACTTCTGGTTTACACCCCGCCCATTCTGCATTCAGATACGGATACAGATCATTTAGATGGTTGAACAGATGCAGATAATGGCGTACTCACTCATCCCTGCTTTAAGTGCACCACCATTCAACAACAATAATCACAATTTTTCCATTTCTCCACTTAAGTTTCAAACCTGGAAATCTCCATCATGTTCTGATCTCACGCCACGAGACTCACCTGCACGTTTTTAGCCTTATTTAAATCGACCAAACAGCAACACGATGTGTGCTGGTGTTAACGCTGCAGTGAGAGAGGAGTTAGTTAGCAACAAGAAGAGTCCTGTTGGGTTTATCTGTCTGAAATGTCTGCAAATGTGATAAAGAGCAACAGTATACTATAAAAATTTGGAGAAATAGCAAGTGTCAATGAGTGCTTTCTTTAATAAAAACAATCAAAATTTAATGAAGAAAAAGAGACAGATATTACTACATATATTACTACAGATATTACTACAGATATTACGACAGATATTACGACAGATATTACTACAGATATTACTACAGATATTACTACAGATATTACTACAGATATTACTACAGATATTACTAAATGTGTGTGAAGGTTCTGTCAGCTTGGTTCAGTGTCCACAGGAGAAAATATGAATTAAAGGTAAAGAAAACTGTTGAGTGAAAAACACTCAATAAAACTGTTTTTTAATGACTACCAGGCTTTAACATTTTGATAAAACTAATATACAATTCTGCTTTTTTTTTTACTTAAACGGTTATGATGTTATTAATAAAATCATTTGAACAGTTTGTTCAGTTTTTATATTGTATTATTGGCAAAACTCAATCCTTGCGTCGCTTCTACCGTATATTCTGTTATTACTTTTGGGATGCATAAAAGTCATGTTGGGATGCACACATTTTTCCTGAAGCGCATCCCAGCGCATCCCTTTCTTGAGGTAATATGAACTCTGTATATATACAGAGCGTATATACACTCTGTATATATATATATATATATATATATATATATATATATATATATATATATATATATATATATATATATCACTTTATCACGTCATCAGACATTTCAAAGCACTTTAACAGACAAAGAAACCCAACAGAACCCTCCAGAGTAAGCAGAAGCAACGGGGAAAAAGTCTCTCATTGAGGAAGAAACTCCGGGCAGGACCAAGACTATGGAGGGCCGAGCCAGACTCTAGAGGGCAGTCATCTGCCTTGACTGGTTGGGTGGGAAAGGAAATATACTGGGGATAGAAACAGGGCAAGGAAAAGAGAGAGAGAAAGACAGAGAGAGGTATACAGGCCAGACAGAATTTGCAGTCCAAACTACGCTGTAGCTGCTGACAAAATGCCTTCAAAGTCAGCAAAACAACACTCCAAGCAGAACGACGAGTTATCTGAGGCCTCGCCACGAAGTGAGGACATGCTAACAGCACTGTGGAGGGGAATAGTGCACCAGCAAATGAACTAAACAGCTTCTTTAATTGGTTCAGCCCCCCCACCACTCCTGGCTCCTCGTCCCAGTCCTCTCCCGGCCATGCAGACCGCTCCACTGATGTTCCTTTCTTCCTTCCACCCCTGCCACTTCTCCCGAGCCCACTCCAAGAGCTGTGAAGCTCAACGGCCCCACCTCAACCACTGGACTTCCAACCTCACCACGACCTCCTGCTCCCACCACGACCGAGACCGTCATCACTGCAGACCTGGTGACGACAACGCTGAGGAGGCTCCGTCCCTATAATGCGGCTGGACCGGATAAGGTCCCCCCAAGACTCCTCCAAGCCTGTGCTTCAGAACTAGGGGACCCCCTGCAGCGATTGTTCAACCTCAGTCTGTGGCTGGGGAGGGTCCCGTCACTGTGGAAGACCTCCTGCATCGTCCCTGTACCCAAGATAGGACGCTCTACTGAGCTCAACGACCACCGACCGGTCGCTCTTACCTCCCACATAATGAAGACCCTGGAGCAACTGGTCCTGGAGCTCATGCGTCCACAGGTGGAGGGTGCTATGGACCCTCTCCAGTTCGCCTATCAGGCCAAGGATGGGGTTGACGATGCTGTCTTGTACGTCCTCCACCGCGTGCTCTCCTACCTGGACGCCGGGGGCTGTGCCGTCAGGGTGCTCTTCTTTGACTTTTCGAGCGCCTCCAACACCATCCAGCCCTGGCTCCTGCAGGATAAACTGACCTCCATGGCTGTGGACCCCTACCTCATGAGCTGGATCACGGACTACCTAACGGACGTCCGTATGTGGGACTGTTTGTCTTCTATGGTGACCAGCAGCACGGGGGCGCCACAGGGGACGGTGCTCTCCCCCATTCTCTTCACCCTCTACACATCGGACTTCAAGCACAACTCGGATGCATGCCACATAAAGAAGTACTCTGATGACACTGCGATTGTGGCATGTATCCAGGAGGGTGATGAGGGGGTGTACAGGGCATTGGTGGCTGACTTCGTGGAGTGGTGCCAACAGAACCAGCTCCAGCTCAACGTCTCTAAGACGAAGGAGATGGTGCTGGATTTCCGGCGGGCACCTCCCTCTCCACAGCCAGTGATCATCAAGGGCAGTGAGGTGGAGGTGGTAGGAAACTATAACTATAAAATTTAACTATAACTTAAATTTTAGTTTTAATTAGTTATAGTTTGGTCTGTTCCAGACCCTCCCCTCTGGCAAGGTCAGACAAGGACGTGAGCCGGTAGAATCTTGTCTTTTCAGCTGATGACCCAATTATCTGCTCAGTTTAACACCATTTTCATGATAGATGCTTTACAGCAAACAATTCCCCTGGACAGAGGAAGTTTAACTTTTTGAAAGTCTAAGCAAACTCAAAATATTCCTCCACATTGGTGACAGTTTGACACAAATTATGCTGTTAATGGATCATTGCAGGTAGCAAAATTCTTATTTTCTTCATGTTTTCTTTTTTTTTTTTTTTTAATGATGAGTTCACGTGTTATTTCATCTCCACCCTCTAGGTACTAATTACAATAATCACGTGAATGACTTAGTCAGTCCAACTCTAGTATGGTGGAGACAGTTGGTCCAGGTCTCTGACAACGATTATTGTCTAAATATCAATCCTCCAGTGAGATGACAGTGCGGTTTAAGCCACACTACACCAGAAATACACCACTAAATAATTAAGGAATTTGTATTATTATTATTATTATTATTATTATTATTATTATTATTATTATCATTATTATTATGCAGGCAAACCTCAGTTTCTGACCACAATTCATTCCAGAAGGCTGTTTGAACACTGATTTGTTCAAATCCAAATACATTTTTCCCTTTACAAATAATGTAAATGTCTTAATCTGTTCCAAGACGCGTTCAAAAAGCGTTCAAAAACCAAGGTTTGCTTGTATTTGATATACTTCTGTGATCCCCAAAGGGAGATTAGAAGCACAATCTAGTCACTCACATGCACATATATTGTATGTACAGGCCTTGTAACACACACACACACACACACACACACGCACACACACACACACACACACACACACACACACACACACACACACACACAGTATACTCCATTCTCCATCAAGACAGAACTGTTGACTCAATGCTCTTGTCTCATAAATGGAACGCCTGGCGTCTGTTTTCAGCCACTGTTCCTGCTGCTATTTAGTGTTTCTGTCTTTGTGGACAATTGCTTGATGCATCAGACCTTCTCCTTCCAGAAAAATCAATTCTACATGCTTACCAGAAGGATTTTTTTCAATTTACACACTCTGAACAATCCCAAATCACCATTCCGAGAATCATTGTCTACACTGTTTAATTGGCCACTTTGTTTTTTCCAGTCGACTGGCATAACATTGAACTGTCAAGAAAATCCAAGTGTTCTTCTGACTGTGTGTGAATTTGCAATGGAGGGGGATTCTTGGACTGAGTGATACTTTTGGAGTAGTGCTCCATATATGTCCCCCAAAAATGGCACTGACAAGACATTCCATTGTATATTGTTAATATCTGGTGTGAATTTAATTTTGGGCCTCAATAGTCATCATGTGTGTGGAAAAGATTAAACCAGATACAATCTGCCTTGACCCAGCAGGAAATAGTAAAAACACATTAAAGCAAGGCAAGTTTATTTGTAAAGCACATTTCATGACACACCATTCAAAGAAACATCTACATTAAAGCAAAGATAGTTGTAAAGGAGGAAATGTCATAACTCAGACTCGAACTTTTAGGGTCAGAAAATTGAGATTGATACTTATATCTTACCGTTTTATTCTTTCATTTTAAATCATTTTTTCATACTCCTGCATTGTCAACACTGAATATGTTCTAAATTCTTTCATTCAGTTAGACAAATTGTATTTGTATAGCCCAACTTCACAATTAGAAATATGTCCCTCAGCAATTTGCAGTCTGAACAGCATAACCCACTATCCTTAGATACTTGGATGGGTGAGAAAAAACTCCTTAAAACCGTTGTTACGACCATTCCTGCATTAGGTGTGCATTAAGACAGTTACAATATGAAATGATGAATGAAAAACCCAGACAACAGAACACCAAGCTCTCAAACAGCAAAAATACAAACATATGTCAAAGGACCTGGGGGAGAATGGATGATGTCCAGAATTAAAATGATTTGTTTTCTTAAATCCAAGCATGAGCTTGAATCTGAGAAGGGTTCCTGTGCTATGGAAGATGTCCTGCCTTGTTCCTGTCACCAAGACACCACGCACCAGTGAAGCCAAGGACTACAGACCTGTGGCACTGACCTTCCACATCATAAAGACCCTAGAAAGACTTGCATTGGAGAACTACCAGCCTCGGGTCCAAACACACTTTTCCCTCTATAATTTGTCTACCAGACCCTATTGGAGTTGAGGATATCATCAGCTACCTTCTGGGCGAGACGTTGATGACTATACAGGTGAACCCTCCGCTAGTGCCCTGGATTGTTGACTACTGGACCTTCAGACTACAGTATATGTGCTTGTAACGCTGTATCTGCAATGTGGTCAACAACACCGATGCCCCAAAAGGGACCATTCTCTCTCCTTTCCTCCTTATCCTTTACAACATAGACTTCAGCTACCACACAGACTTGTCACCTCCAGAACCTTTCACTTGACACAACAGTGGCTAGATGTATCAGGGTGATGAGCCAGATCACAGGGTTGTTGTGGACAGCTTCCTCATGTGGATCAAGAAAAACCCCTTCCAACTTAATGTGATAACAGACAAAGGAACTGGTAGTGGACTTGAGGTGAGCCAAGGGGCAGTTAAACCCTGTCTCCATCCAGGGGTGAATGTGGACATTTGGGGGGACTGTAAGTACCTGGGGCTCCACATTGACAAAACGCATGTATTCCCTCTGCAAAAAGCACCAAAGCCATTTCTTTGTTTTCTGAGGAGACTGAAGTCCTTTAAACATCTGCAAAACTATGCTGAAAATGTTTTAACAGTCTGTAGTGGCCAGTGCTTTCCTTTACACTGTGTTGTGCCTGGCAGTGGTCTGATGGTGGCCAACACACGAAACAGACTAATCTGCAGGGCGGGTGACCTGCAGCGCTCACTGGTCCAGTTTGCAGCCGAGTGTGAAGCGGCGGGGATGAGGATCAGCACCTCCAAATCTGAGGCCATGGTCCTCAGCAGGTGGGCAGCCTTCTCTGAGTGGGGGATGAGGTCCTTCCACAAGTGGAGGAGTTTAAGTATCTTGGGGTCCTGTTCACGAGTGAGGGAACAATGGAGCGTGAGATTGGACGGAGAATTGGGGCAGCAGGAGCGATATTGCAGTCGCTTTACCGCACTGTTGTCACAAAGAGGGAGCTAAGCCGAGAGGCGAGGCGAAGCTCTCCATCTACCGTTCAATTGAGGCGGCAGTGGCTCAGTCGTAGAGCGCGCGGTAGAGCGGGACGTCCAATGTTTCAAAGATCGGCGGTTCGATTCCCGCTCCCGCCCAAAAAGATCACCCGGAGGTGAGCTGACAGTGGGAGGTGTCAGCTCACCTCCGGAGCACTGCCAAGGCACCCTTGAGCAAGGCACCGTCCCCCTTACAAGTTGCTCATTTGGGGCGTACCAATAAAAGAGTTGCCCGCCACTCTACCTCCTCTGCATGCCTACAGGCCCCATGTGTGTTTGTGTTCAGGGCCTGTACACACATATATATGCATGATTTGATTTGAACTAATTTGCTACTAATTTCCCTGCCGGGATTATAATCAGTATATAAAATTTTTAAAAAAATTTAAAAATTAATCTTAATTCCTACCCTCACCTATGGTCCTGAGCGATGGGTCATGACCGAAAGAACCAGATCGTGGACACAAGTGGCGGAAGCGGGTTTTCTCAGGCGGGTAGATAGGGTGAGAAATACTGTTATTTGCGAGAAGCTCAGAGTACAGCCCCTGCTCCTTTGCATTGAAAGGAGTCAGTTGAGATGGTTTGGGCATTTGTTGCGGATGCCACCAGGGCACCTCCCTAGGGGGTTTCCCCACATAAACCAGTTAGAGCTAGTTGATGTGGCCAGGGAAAGGGAAGTTCGGAGTTCTTTGTTGAAGCTGCTACCCCCACAACCCGATTCCAGATGAGTGGATGAAGATGAGGATAAGGATAATAACCCTAAGGTGTGGACCACAGACAATCTTAGTCTTTATGAAAAAGTTGAGCAGGTTGGTTCCACAGTTTTTCAGTCGACTGAGAATGGCTCAATCCATCAGTCACATGTTTGACTCCACATGGAAGCTGCAACAAAAACAGCAGACATTTTTCGATATTTTTGATGTTTTTGGTTGCTGCTGGTATGTTGACATACAAGCAACATTGGATTACCTGGAATCTCGGCAAGAAAGAAAGTTTGTTTTTTGCCGTCCAAAGTACTGTCATAAATCAATAAAACACAATGCCACAAAGACATAAGGAAAAAACACGGAGGAGGTCAAACAAATCTTTGAACTTATAATGTCAGAAGAGCTAAATAAGGTGTCAATGCAGCAGAGTCAGCCCACTGTGTGAGGATGTGCTAAGACAAGAGTCTGCTTCTTCAGCATCAGATATTTTTATAGACAGTGAGTATATCGCTGCTTGCCACCCCAATGACGAGACAACGAGCCTAACATGCCCAACATCATCATTTGAAAATGAAAGCAGGTGTTAAAGCAGGTGAACAAAACAAAACAAAACAAATACCCAGGTCCAGGGGTATGTGGAATTGAGCATCTGACTAAGAGAAATGCGACTTTGCAAGATAAGCTAGAGTCCTGAAAAAGGAAAAACAGATTCAATACTGTTGGACAAGGAACTGGAAATAATGATTCAACTAAATGGCACACCAGAACAGACAATGGAGTTAGAACAGTCAGAGACATTAAAAAGCTAAATCAATACAAATGAAAACGACATAATGTGGTGGAGAGGTGGAAAAGTGGAGAATGATATTCATTTTGCTATAAAATATAGCTGTATGAAAAATACTACTTTTGATTGGCAAAGACGGTGAATATATGATTTTGAGTTGTTTGACTTTCAAGATCACAAGATGTATGATTTAGATAATGACACTGACCCAGAAATCAACTTCTACCAGAACGTTGACATTAATATTATATTGAAGATGAGATTAATTCCAGTATGAAGATGGAGGGGGTTTCAGTTATTCACAGCACAGTAACTCCTCTGAAAGTGAAGATTACCTTCAACTTCTTATTATTTACTATAATAGCAATTTCAGAGACTGGGTTGAGTGGTGAAAAAGATCTACAAGATGGATTAGAGGGTTATAAAATGTTTTGGACAAATGAAGCGATAAAAAAAGGGAGGGGCGTGGCCTTCTTAACACAGCCACGGCTACAACTCCTACTCTTCTCTGCTCTATGTTGTGTTCCCTCCTCCTACCTGTCTGCTTTCTTTGCTGTCTTCTTTTTTGTGATTGGCTGGCCTGTCATCACACTTTCACTCCGCTGCACAGCTGGACCTCATCATCAGCAAACCCTGCAATAAAAGGCCTGATTCATCATCCACTCATCAGACTGTTAGATCACTTTTAATGGTGCGACAGTGGTTAATAGGATTGTATATTGTTGTGACGACTCAAAACTAAACGTCCGTCCTGCTCCTCAGCGCCTGAGCCCCCAGTGTCACGATGGTGGGGTCGCACCACACCATCAGTATAAGACTCACTGAATAGTGACTAAAGACAATGCAAGACTTTTCAAATGAGGTACAGCTTGGTTTTTGACCAACAGCCATATAGTTTTGCTGATGACCGAGCATTATAGAAAAAAATTATAATTAAAAAAATGGATATTATAACAGCATAGACATTGAAGCAACTCTTTTCAGTCTGCAAGGGCAGTTGCAAAGCAGAGTATTGCATAGAATTTAGGAACATTTTTTCATGGGCTGAATGAAACCCATACGGACGAGCTAACGGCTAGCTGGCTGTTGGATTCTAACGTCAGTAAGGTTAATGATTCCTTTCAGAGGAAATGAGCTCAGAAACCGAGGAGAGACGAGAGACTTATTTTTACAATTTGAAGAGGACCCCTCTGTCTACTGTTACCTTACCGTGGTGAAGGTGTTTGGGTGCCCTAATGATCCTATGAGCTGTCTGTTCTGAGACAACATGCAATTGGTTTTAGGTGAAGAGCAGTCTTCCCTTAATGCTGCGCACATGTGAAACCGTGCACTGCTTGCATGTGCTCAGTGTAGAAGAAAATCTATGCAAATCTACATAAACTGTAACTTAATTACATCTAAAACATTTTGACTTTAGTATTTTGCAGTGTAACTATTTGAGTGACAGGTGTCCAGCCACTGATAATGACGATCATCCACTGTGGAACATCCTCTGTGGACCTTCTCCTCCCATCCCACCAGTATCACCCCTCATCTATCTGTCGGCTGGGGTCCTGCTTCTTTTCTTCCTCCTTCCACCATACACTCATCCATGCAGCTGTAATTGTGCTTTGAAGTTACCAACTACATGATGGGGAACATGTATTGAAGACAACAACCCAGGAGTCGGTGAACACAGCCTGACTTTCTGGTCCCCAATTCAGCTCCTGCATCAAATGGTCTACCTATAACCATAAAGACACTGACTCTATCTGGACTATCTGACACTGTCTGTCTCTCTTTCTCTGACCCTGTCCTGATTTTCCTTTTATTTATTTTCCACCCAACCGGTCAAGGCGGAGTCTGGGTCCTGCCAGGAGTTTTTCCCCACCGCTGTCTCTTATGCTCTGGAGGGTTCAGTTGTGTTTTTCTGTCTGTTAAAGTGCTTTGAAATGTCTGTTGGTGTGATTAAGCGCTATATAAATAAACTTGATTGATTGATTGATTGATTGATTGATTGATTGATACGATAAGGTTCACCTACGCTACACAGCCAATCATGACATTGACTTGCTTGCGTACGGCGCAGCCCTCTGCTTATGTTGGAGTTTACCCCAGTTGTTGAAAGAATTGTTTCCCTGTGCCTTAAGGTCGGGGAACCAGTTCTGACTGTTGTTCCCCAATACACCAAACAGTTCAGAGTACCCACCCTTTCTGGAGTCCTTGAGATGGGGGCTGGAAAACACCCCTACAGGGGACTCCATTCTTTTGCTGGGGAACATCAAGGCTTCCGTGGTCAATGACAACATAACCTTGAGGGGGGTGATTGGGAGGAACAGCCTGCCTGATCTGAATCATAAAGGTTTGCACAAGTACATTTGGTACCAGGACACCGTAGGTCATAATTCAATGATTGACTTTGTACTCTTATCAGCCCATCTGAGGTCACGTGATCTGGGCACTCATGTAAAAGGAGGAGCTGAGCTGTCAACTGATCATCAGCTGGTGATAAGTTAGGTCAGATGGTGGTGGTGCTGGGCAGACCTGTTAGACCCATACAGATAGTGAGGGTCTGCTGGAAACGTCTGGCTGAGGACCCAGTTAAGGCCTTAAACACATTCTGGGGGTAGCAGGGGACATGACATTTGAACTGTCCATGTTCCGCCATTGCCAAAGCGACTGTATGGAGCTGCAGAGACAAGACTGAGTGCTGGTCATGGGGGTAATCCCCAAACTGCCGGGCTTTCTTGATTCAGGACAGTCTTCATTTTGAGGTCCAGGCAGCCTATTATCAAATTGACCAAACCAAGATAGCATATATCATGTCACCTGTCTTCTGCAAGGAGATTGACAGGTCTCCCATCTGTGAGTCAGTGGAAGTAACTTTCATTGGTTTTGATCGGGTTTTTCCGAAACACTGCCCTAGGACAGGAGGCAGCCTGAAGTCTCCGTCAGAGTAACAGAGGAACCTCTGATTATGCCACTGAATTCCACACTCTCGCAACAGGCAGTGGTTGGAACCAGGTTTTCGGCCTTCCTCCATGGGCTGTCAGAGCCATTGAAAGACCATTTGGTTCCCCTTGAACTGAGGATCTAGACAAGGCATGGGCAAACTACAGCCCGTGGGCCAGGCGTGACCCTTTGTGCTTTGTAATCAGGCCTGTCATGACCCTGTCTGTCAAGTATTTTATTTGCTTTCCCATTTCCCATTGTCTTCCTGTTTTATTTTGTGATCACTCACCCCTGTCTCTGTTCCAGGTTCCTGTCTGCCCTGCCCCCTCCCCGTCTGTGTGCACCTGATCCCTGATTGTGTCTCCCGCACCTGTGTCTAATCACTCCCCATCAGCCCTGCATATATTTCCCCTTTGTGTTTTGTCTCGTCGCCAGTTCATTGATGTTCTTTGCTCACGTGCCAGCCTTTTGTCACAGCCGTTGTCATAGTTTATCGTGTTTGAACCTTGCTCGTTTTTGACCTTGCCTTTTTGGCTCCCGCCTTGGATACCTCTGCCTGGTTTGACTGCCTTTTCTATGTACCGACCTTCGCTTTGAATATACTTCGTTTTTCTGATTTACCAGACCTTGTCGTGCACTTGAGTCCTGCCTTCCTGTGCTACGTTCATGACAAGGCCTGCCTGTCTTGTTCAAGCTATATAATTAATTTTATGAAATGCAGCTGTCAAGTATTTTTTTTACAATAAGCCTTGCATACTGCATGTATGCTTTGCTGCCAAAACCCTTTATGTAATGGATTTTACATTTCATTTGCATTAGTAAAATAAGCACTCCATCTATCTGCTCCTCAGCTGGCCCTCCTGACAAGTTGTGTGGCCCATCAGTCAAAAAGTTTGCCCACCCCTGACCTAAACCATCTCTTTTTTTTTTCAACATGGTGCCGTGCTAAGTTGTGACTGTTACAGTAGCTCCCATGTGTTTCTTTGTTTTTGTATCCTTTCTCTTTCAATTTTGTCCTTTCACCTTTGTTTTTTGCTACCTGTCGTTGCCAACCAGATTATTGACGACTTTCTTATACTTTTAAAACTTTTTCTGGACATATCCCCGACATTTTTGTTAGCGTGGTACCCATGGCAACCGGAGAGCGCATTGTTTACACTCGTGACCAGATGATCGCGCTGCGCCCAGCTGGGCCACTGCCTGGAGTGAGGCCCGACATCCCGGAGGAGCTGAGGAGAAGGCGTCGGGGCCGAAGAGCTGGGGCGAAGCTGAAGGCGAAGAACATGAGGTTTCATCCGGCAGTGCCAGCCATCATCACGGGGAATGTGAGGTCTCTGGGCAGTAAGGTGGACGAGCTCACCACGCTGTTTAAAACCCAGAGGGAGTATCATGAGTGTAGCATGTTGTGTTTCACGGAGACACGGCTGCACTCGCACATCTGACGACAGCGTGGCGGTACCCGGCTTCAGTGTTCACGCTGACAGAGACGTGATTAGTATTGGCAAGAAGAAGGGAGGAGGGATTGCACTGTATATTAGTGAGAAGTGGTGCAATCCGGGACACTAGCACGTGAAGGAGCGTCTCTGCAGCCCGGACATCGAGCTGCTTGCCGTGGGAATGCGGCCATATTACCTGCCTCGGGAGTTCATGTCAGCTGTTATAATTACAACCTACATCCCCACATCAGCTGACGCACCAACGGCATGTGACATCATCACCTCCACTGTTGCCAGGATGCAGACCCAGCACCCAAACGCCTTCATAGTGATCACAGGTGACTTCAATCATGTCACCCTGGACTGATTGCTGCCCACCTTTCACCAGTATGTGGACTGTCCCATCAGGAACAATAAGTCTTTGGACCTGCTGTATGCTAACACCAAGGATGCATACAGCACAACAGCCCTTCCTCCCCTGGGCAGATCAGACCACAACCTGGTCCTGCTAAACCCCAAGTACGTCCCGCTGGTCAGGAGGCAGCCTGTCCTCACCAAGACGGTCCGGACATGGTCTCAGGAGGCTGCTGAGGCTCTGCAGGACTGCTTTGACTCCACGGACTGGGATGTGCTCTGTAGGCCACATGGGGAGGACATCAACAACGTGACAGACTGCATCACAGAATACATCAGGTTCTGTGAACACACCACCGGGCCAACCCGGACTGTAAGCTGCCTCCCCAACAACAAGCCATGGGTTACGAGCGACCTGAAGGAAGTCCTAAATAATAAGAAGAGGGCTTTCAGGTCTGGTGACCGAGGGGAACTGAAAAGAGTGCAGCACGAGGTCCGAGACAAACTGAGGGAGTGTAAGGAAACCTACAGGAGGAAGCTGGAGACCAAACTCCAGCAGAACAATATGAGAGACGTGTGATCGGGAATGAAGAAGATCACAGGGAGCTCAGGGAGACAAAGACGACCATCAGGCGGTCTAGACAGAGCCAACGAGCTGAATATTTTCTTAAACAAGTTCAGTTCACAAACGTGTGCCTCCCCCTCACATTCCAACCCCCATGCTCCCCCTCCACTTCCATCACTCCTTTCTCCCCCCCATGTGGAGCACCCCCCTCCACATGACGGTGACTACGGGTCAAGTCAGGAGACAGCTGGAGAGACTTCACCAGAGGAAGGCAGCCGGACCTGATGGTATTAGCCACAGGATCCTGTGGAGACCTGTGTCCCCAAACTGTCTCCAGTCATCACACACTTCTACAACCTGAGACTGAGCCAGGAGAGAGTCCCGGTGTTGTGGAAGACATCATGCTTGGTCCCTGTCCCTAAGAAGTCGGCCCCATCGGAGTTGAATGACTACCGACCAGTTGCCCTCACGTCCCACCTGATGAAGGCGCTGGAGAGGCTGGTGTTGGCCAGCTTGAGGCCTCAGGTGAAGGATTTGCTCGACCCTCTACAGTTTGCGTATCGGCCCCAATTGGGAGTTGATGAAGCCGTCATCTACCTCCTGCAGAGAGTTCATTTGCATCTGGATGGTGGGAGAAGCACTGTAAGAATCACCTTTTTTGATTTCTCCAGTGCTTTTAACACCATTCAGCCAAGGCTGCTTGGTGAGAAGCTGTGGGGGATTGGTGTCGACACCTCCACCATCTCCTGGATCAATGACTACCTGACAGATAGGCCACAGTTTGTGTGTCTGGGCAGTGTTCTGTCTGATGCGGTGGTCAGTGATACAGGAGCCCCTCAGGGGACTGTGCTGTCCCCCTTCATCTTCACACTGTACACCAACGATTTTCAGTACAACTCCGAGTCATGCCACCTACAAAAGTTCTCGGATGACTCGGCAGTTGTTAGGTGTATAATTGAGGGGAGGGAGGGGGAGTACAGGGCTGTGGTGGATGACTTTGTGGAGTGGGCTGGAGCCAATCACCTGAGGCTGTATGTTAGCAAGATCAGAGAGATGGTGATCGACTTCATGAAGAGGCGCACGCCACAACCAATCTACATCCGAGGAGAGGCTGTAGAGGAGGTGGAGGACTATAAGTACCTTGGTATGAAGATCTCTAACAGACTGGACTGGAATTCCAATGTCGATGCTGTCTACAACAAGGGGATGAGCAGACTCTATTTCTAGAGGAAGCTGAGATCCTTCAATGTGTGCAGCAGAATGTTGTAAATTTTCTACCAGTCTGTTGTGGCCAGCGTACTCTTCTTTTCCGTGGTCTGCTGGGGGAGCAGCATCAGAGCCAGCGATACCAACAGACTTAATAAGCTAATCAAGAAGGCTGGCTCTGTGATTGGCTGTAGTCTGGACACTGTGGAGGCCGTGGTGGAGAGGAGGACTCTTAACAAACTGTTATCCATCATGGATAACCCTGCTCACCCTCTCCACCACACACTGGACAGACAGCGGAGCTCCTTCTCCAATAGACTACTACAGCCCCGCTGTCGAACAGAAAGGTACAGGAAGTCATTCCTTCCACAAGCCATCGCGCTGTACAACCGCTCTGACATATCAGACAGAGTCCCACCACCAGTCTGATGTTTAGATATGTCTTCACTAGGTCCTGTGTATGGCCACAGAGTGCCACACTTATTTATGACCAAAGGCCTACCATGCTTGGGTACTGTTGTTATAATTATTACTATTAGTGTTAATATTGTTAATATTTTGTTAATGTTATTATTATTATTATCTTTCCCTGCCTTATTTTTCCTCAATGTATATTTTCTGTAATAATTTTGTTCTGCTACTGTGACGTCTAAATTTCCCAGTTTGGGATATCTATCTATCAATCTATCTATCTATTGATTGATCGATCTCCCTAGGTATTAGGATTAACAAGCAGCACTGGCATAGAGCAAGAGCTCAATCCAGGCACAGTGATTCCCTTTCTGTCCACCAGAGGCAGTCTTTAGCCAGCTCCCATCCATCCTGGCTTCCTGCTGGATTCCACTTTCCTCCTACTACCTGCTGGGGTCCTTTCAGCGCTGGGGGAACCCATGACACTTGGCAGAACCAAACGGAGTCCAGAGGAACAACAAACTCTTTCATTTGAAGTGGTGCATCAAACGCACTCAGTTGGGTCCTTCACTGTCTCCTGTAGGGTCAAGGACTGGGCATCTGTTAAAACGAGGGTGCTGGTGGGTTATACTGTCTTCTCTGTAAATCCTTCTCACTCTCACACCCAAGTAACACCCACCCAAGTCTCACATCCTCTTCTGCCAGAGGTGCATTCTTCTTTGTGAACAAGGACAAGGCAATTTGTAATAGTCAGTGTATATGTGTCCATCCGTCTGTTAGTCCGCCAAATATCTTTACAACCGTTGCAGATAGAAAGATGAAACAAAAAGCACATTACTTGCACATTCACGCATTAACACTTGCGACTTCATCTCATCACAGAGTTTTGGAAGGCAGTCACATGATACCGTACGCACATTCTATTGGCTGACGGTATCCAGAAGTGCGCTACGTTCTGTGAGTCTCTGACTTCCATGAGACATTAAAGTGCTTTAAAGGTAATACAGATAGACGGTGGTTTAATATCAGGATGGGGGGGGGGTTCACAAACGTTTAAATTACCCTAAATAAATATTTTTCATGATTTTAACATCTACTGAAGTAGTCCACTCAGACACACCTGGTCACTCGTAGCTGTGAGTTGTGTAATCACTGCTCACACACAAAGCTCTAACACACACACACACACACACACACACACACACACACACACACACACACACACCCCAGCGTCTACTCTGGGAGAAAAAGGCATCCAGTGCTTTAGAGGAGGTGAAGCTTTATTTGCTTTTCTTTTTAAAATCAATCAGACAGACAAGCTGCATGAAATGGCAGGAAAATAATGCAAAGGTGTGTGTGTGTGTGTGTGTGTGTGTGTGTGTGTGTGTGTGTGTGTGTGTGTGTGTGTAGTGACCTTTAAACACTATCTGACGCTACATCCCAACGCTGAAATACCCTGACCTTTGTAGACCCATTACAGAGGCCTCTGATCTGAAAGGCAGGGGACCCCCCCCCCCCCACACACACACACACACATATTTGCACAAACACAGATCTTTTAATAATGACACACACTTGGTTTTCTCCATGTAGACGGGTTAGGGTTGTAGATGACCACACATGCATTACCTTCACAAGAAAACAACTGATACAGACACACAGAGAATACATTTGCAATAACATTGAAATTTGGAATTAAATTCAAACACACAAACACACACACACACACACACACACACACAATCTGCAGCGCTCCTGTTAGCAGCAAAAACTAAATTTAATAATGACGTTGTGTGTGTGTGCGTGCGTGCGTGCGTGCGTGCGTGCGTGTGTGTGTGCGTGTGTGCGTGTGTGTGTGTGTTGCTGACTGGACCGGCCGTCCAGCTGATCAGTATTCTACTCAGATATTGTTCTGAATTGCAAAATGCCAAAAGGGGAATGGAACATGGTTTGTAATGCAGTGATGTTATGCAGCAGAAGGAAACACAGGAGCAGACCCTGTGGAGTGTGTGAAGGGTGTGAAGGGTGTGTGTACATACATGAGGGTGGACGTGCTGATTGCAATCTGACTCTGACAAGTGGAAGACAAGCAGTAATTGTTACTGTAGGACGGAGGGCGGCTACAGTATTGATTATCTTCTGTCTATTTGGAGTAATTGCTCATGTTTGAGGAGAGAACCGTGATGACACATCGACACAAGTGACCCGGGAGCAAAACATTGATTTTAAAGAAAATGTTTTGCTGAGAGTCTGAGAGTCTGTAGTTGAAGCATCACAACTTCGTATTTCACAGCTTTGCATTATTTGAATCGGTAATCAAATGAAGACACCTTGTTGGATCCCCCAAACGCTGATTGTGTTTTTGTTTTTTTAATATGAAGAAAAAATACTGCTCCAGTTTAATTTACATTGTCCTTACTGGTCCTCATGGAAGGTGCATTTATTTCCTTAAATAATACTTTTCAATTAAAATTTTTGAAAATATTTAAACTGAAAGGATTTGATGTATTCTTTATTAGATTTCTGTGCACAATGTTTGAAATTCTCTATTCCCATTTTTACACTTTATCTTTGTCCTTATGTGCACTTTGAGTTATTACACATTCTGCCATATTTTTGCTCATTATTTGTACAACCATTCTCATTCTTTTCCTTTGGGCTTTTCCCTTCAGGGGTCTCCACAGTCAATCAGTGTCCTCCATCTAACCCTGTCTTCTGCATCCTCTTCTCTCACACCAACTACCTTCATGTCCTCTTTCACTACATCCATAAACCTCCTCTTTGGTCTTCCTCTAGGCCTCCTGCCTGGCAGTTCAAAACTCAGCATCCTTCTACCAATATATTCACTATCTCTCCTCTGGACATGTCCAAACCATCTCAGTCTGGCCTCTCTGACTTTATCTCCAAAACCTCTAACATGTGCTGTCCCTCTGATGTACTCATTCCTGATCCTATCCTTCCTGGTCACTCCCAGAGAGAACCTCAGCATCTTCATCTCTGCTACCTCCAGCTCTGTCTCCTGTCTTTTCCTCAGTGACACTGTCTCTAGACCAAACAACATCGCTGGTCTCACCACAGTTTTGGACACCTTTCCTTTCATTTTAGCTGAAACTCTTCTATCACACATCACACTTTTCTCCACCCGTTCCATCCTGCCTGGACACGCTTCTTCACCTCTTTTCCACACTCTCCATTGCTCTGGACTGTTGACCCTAAGTACTTCAAATCCTCCACCTTCTTGATCTCTTCTCCCTGTAACCTCACTCTTCCACTTGGGTCCCTCTCATTCACACACATGTACTCTGTCTTACTGCGGGTAACCTTCATCCCTCTCCTTTCCAGGACAAACCTCCACCTCTCTAGCTTCTCCTCCACCTGTTCCCTGCTCTCACTGCAGATCACAATGTCATCTGCAAACATCATAGTCCATGGAGATTCCTGTCTAACCTCGTCTGTCAGCCTGTCCATCACCATAGCGAACAAGAAGGGGCTCAGAGCTGATCCCTGATGCAGTCCCACCTCCACCTTGAACTCCTCTGTCACACCTACAGCACACCTCACCACTGTCTTACAGTCCTCATACATGTCCTGCACCGCTCTAACATACTTCTCTGACACTCCAGACTTCCTCATACAATACCACAGTTCCTCTCTGGGCACCCTGTCATAAGCTTTCTCCAGATCTACAAAAACACAATGCAGCTCCGTCTGGCCTTCTCTGTACTTCTCTATCAACATCCTCAAAGCAAATACTGCATCTGTAGTACTCTTTTTTGGCATGAAACCATACTGCTGCTCACAAATGTTCACTTCTGCCCTTAGTCTAGCTTCCACTACTCTTTCCCATAACTTCATTGTATGGCTCATCAGCTTTATTCCTCTGTAGTTGCCACAACTCTGCACATCTCCCTTGTTCTTAAAAATGGGCACCAGCACACTTCTCCTCCACTCCTCAGGCATCTTCTCACTATCTAAGATCCTGTTGAACAACCCAGTCAGAAACTCTACTGCCACCTCTCCTAGACACTTCCAAACCTCTACAGGTATATCATCAGGACCGACTGCCTTTCCACTCTTCATCCTCTTCAGTGCCCTCCTCACTTCATCCTGGCTAATCTTTGCTACATCCTGGTCCACAACAGTCACCTCTTCTAGTCTTTGTTCTCTCTCATTTTCCACGTTCATCAACTCTTCAAAGTACTCTTTCCATCTTCCCATCACACTGCTGGCACCTGTCAATAGACTTCCATCCCTATCCTTAATCACCCTAACCTGCTGCACGTCCTTCCCATCTCTATCTCTCTGTCTTGCCAGCCTGTATAGATCAGTCTCTCCCTCCTTACTGTCCAACCGAGCATACAAGTCATCATAAGCTTCTTGTTTGGCCTTTGCTACCTCTACCTTCACCTTACGCTGTATCTCCCTGTACTCCTGTCTACTCTCCTCAGTCCTCTCAGTGTCCCACTTCTTCTTAGCTAACCTCTTTCTCTGTATACACTCCTGTACCTCCTCATTCCACCACCAAGTCTCCTTATCTACTTTCCTTCCAGATGACACACCAAATACTCTCCTATCTGTCTCCCTGATCACATTAGCTGTAGTTGTCCAGTCATCTGGAAGCACCTCCTGACCACCCAGAGCCTGTCTTAACTCCTTCCTAAAAGTCATGCAACACTCTTCCTTTTTCAGCTTCCACCATTTCGTCCTCTGCTCTGCCTTTGTCCTCTTCATCTTCCTCACCACCAGAGTCATCCTACACACCACCATCCTATGCTGTTTGGCTACACTCTCGCCTACCACTACTTTACAGTCACTGATCTCCTTCAGGTTACATCGTCTACACAAGATGTAGTCTACCTGTGTGCTCCTACCACCACTCTTATAGGTCACCCTATGTTCCTGCCTCTTCTGGAAGAAAGTATTCACTACAGCCATTTCCATCCTTTTTGCAAAGTCAACTACCATCTGTCCTTCTGCGTTCCTCTCCTGGATACCAAACCTGCCCATCACTTCCTCATCACCTCTGTTACCTGCACCAACATGTCCATTGAAGTCTGCACCAATGACAACCCTCTCACTTCGAGGTATGCTCTGCATCACTTCATCAAAGTCCAACCAGAATTTCTCCTTCTCCTCCAGCTCACATCCTACCTGTGGAGCATACCCACTAACAACACTGAACATCACACCTTCTATTTCTAGCTTCAGACTCATCACTCTATCTGACACTCTTTTTACCTCCAGGACATTCCTAACAAACTCCTCCTTCAAGATAACCCCTACTCCATTTCTCTTCCCATCTACACCATGATAGAACAACTTGAACCCTGCTCCTAAACTTCTAGCCTTGCTACCTTTCCACCTGGTCTCCTGGACACACAGTATGTCTACCTTCCTCCTCTGCATCATGTCGACCAACTCTCTACCTTTTCCTGTCATAGTTCCAACATTCAACGTCCCTACTCTCAGTCCTATACTCTTGGCGCTCCTCTTCTCTTTCTTCCTATGAACACACTTTCCTCCTCTCCTTCTTCGACCAACAGTAATCCAATTTCCACCGGCGTCCTGTAGGTCAACAGCGCCGATGGCGGGCGTTGTTAACCCGGGCCTTGACCGATTCAGTATGGAAGTCATAGGTTTGATTGGCATGTTTGGTTTGGCAAAAGTTTTACGTCGGATGCCCTTCCTGACGCAACCCTCTGTATTTATTCGGGCTTGGGACCGGCACAATAAGACACTGGCTTGTGCCCTCTACATTAAAAGTCCAAATTATCACAACAGGTTTAACATGTGGGTTGTTTGTTTTGCAGTAAACAGCGTTTCCGTGTTGAAATCTGCCTCCTCAATAAAACATGAACTGAATGTTTCAATCGTGGGTTTTACCGATGCAGGAAAGACGCAGTGCAAATCCAGCCTTCACTTGTAATGCACACTGAAGCTGGAGGTGAAGTTTCACAATAATGTTTGTGGAGCATCACTAGTGAATCTGTCATCCCTACGGGGCACCACACCCCAACACAGGGTGCTACAGGCGTGTTAATAGCTACACCGTAATGGTGCTGATACACACACTGAAAACAGACATTAACAAATGAGTGTGTCGTGTTTTCTCAGTTCTCTGAAAGGCCTTTTCTATTGTCCTTTAAACATACATGTTGGGACTGACTGTTGGGACGTGGTGGAAGATGTATGTAGATTTATTTGTGCAGCATGCGATTGAAGGCCAGGACTCATCTTGAGGTGACAAACACCATGTGTTGTACAACAGTGACATCTTTTGGTTTGTTCTCTGAAGCTCTGTGAGAACAAACCACAGACCTTCAGAGCAGTCACACACGACAGGAAACAGATTTAATAATCAATCAGAGGACGACTGATCCGTGTGAACAGTGTCACTCCTGGTCTCCTGAGTGTTCACCTGTGTGTTTAATCCAGGCCGTGTACCAGAGCTCTTCTGGGAATTGCCTTTTTTTTTTTACCCAGTTGTATCAGGACCAAACACTAACAGTAGGAGCGCCGGATTGTTTTTAGTTTGAAATTCAGCTGCACAAGTTCCTGCTTTTGGTCATCTGGAGTCAAAAAACACTCAAAAAACCCCACAGCGGTGTGTTTTCTCTAGATAACAGAACTTTAGGTTTTCTGAACTCCTATTTTTGTCTTAGTTTTAACTCCCACTCCATGTCTTCCCACTTGTTTTACCCTCTCTGTTGGTTCTCTATGATGAGATGTAATGTAGTATTTAACTCTCCTCCTCACGTCTTCTTTTTGTTCTGATGGTCTTTAATCCAGTTCGCTTTTCTCGACATGACTTGTTGTGTTTTATCAGCCTGGAATCTGGTTCCATCATCTGAACAAACATTCAGACTCATCCGCTCCTCCTGCGGTCTCAACGCGATCCTTTCTGCTCCAGTTCTTCCGCGTCTGCGCCTTCGGACGCCTCAAGTCCGTCAAGCGCAACAGCGTCACACCGGAAGTAACTGCATTTCTCACCACAATAAAGGTCCCCTTGTTAAACTAGAGGAACGTGGATGGGATTTTTTTTTTTTTTTTTTTTTAATTATCAACTCGAGTTAAATACAGATGTTTTCAGCTTCATCCTCTAAAAGACTGAATTTTCTGTAAGTCACATCATATTGAAAACAATATCTTGTGAATTATAATATTGCACCTCGACAGCAACGGCATTTTAATTTAATTTTTAATTTTTTTTTTTTAAAATGATCATAATGATTATTATTATGATCATTATTGATTTCAAAAGTACTATATGATTAATATTGTTCAGGTTGAATATTCAATGACAGCTGCATGTGATAGCTGTCAGTTCTACTGCTGACCTCATGTAAATCTAGTTTTGGCTGGATTTTAAACCATATATGTCATCAAATGTCATCTTTATCAATTTTACCACTCAATCCAGTGTTTCCTCCTATGGTTACATAAACTCAGCCATAAACTCCAGTTTATCCATGACGTCCTATTGCTTTATATCATTATTCCACAACCTAAATTACTCTAATAGTTCTTACATTTAGTAAAATGATCAAATCAGACTGGTCCTTGCTATTTGCAGACATAAGATCACCAATAAATATAAAATAATCTGTGTAACTTAAATTGATTGAATGATTCACTTGCAAACATTTCATTTATATCCTGTTATGTGGTTTAAAGTGTTTCCTGCAGTCATCCAACATCACAGCGTAGATGAAAACATGCAAAGTAAAAAAATAATAGTACAACATACAATATTCTGTTTCTCTGATAGAATCCTGCTGAAAAGTGTCTTGTGGAAGTTTTTCTTCTTGTTGCAGACATTGATGACGCAAAGCTTTTATTTTGAAAGAATTTCGCGGAAAAGCTGTCGTCATCCGGTGTGGGTGTCACAGACCAGAGGTTCCAAAGTTTCCCCCGGAGTTCCGTGGGGATCGTTCGGAGTGGAAGTGGGGATGAGCCTCCTGAGCGGCCTGTCGGAGCACATGTTGGGTCTGGAGGGGGACGACGACCTGGAGGTGTTCACCCAGGTAAAGGCGCGCAGCCCGCGGACACCGAAGCCTCGGTGTTTCTGCTACGTGGATCCGACCCGAAACCAGCCTGGAGGTTCTCCTGTGGGTGGTCACGTGATGTCCATCAGGGGCTCTAAACGGTCCCACGCAGATGTCCTCAGTCAGCTGATCAGTCTGCTGCTTTGGGTGGAACGTTTGGAACTGTTGGCCCAGTTTCATCAACCGCGATGACGCGTTTTTTATTGCCTTAGATGACAGAAAGGATTTGACTTTAACTGTTTTCTGGCTTTAGATTCACTTCAAGGCTCCGGTTACGTTTTCTGTCGTGAGATTTCTTCATTTTTTGGACCGAATATCTACAGAAAGTATGATTATTATTGATAAACATCAGTTTTATGTAATGAAGTCTGAACTTCTGGAGTCTTTGTCAGAATGTTAGAATCAGACTGAAACACACCTGATTTATAAATGTGTGTTACAATGGGGGTGTTTCAGGGAGTGGAATGGTCTAGGAGTGTGTTGTATGTAATTTAACGCTCGTGTGTCATTTGTTCATCGCAAACAGATGAAAAGAGTGTAGTTTTTCACACAATTTGGCTTCGAACCATATAAAAATAGCATTTTCTCCTTTTTCTGCAGTGTAATGTAGTTCAGTGTTCAACAGTGGACACATGGATTTAAAGTAACAAACTTCTCGTCTGGATAGAGGTGATATAGAGCCATAGAGATTGTTCCACGAGCTGTGGTCTCGTCTGTGTCAGAGTCGTCTGGCCTGAGTAACAAAATAGTTCAGTCACCTCACATTCAGACCCAACAGTTCCCCCTGAGGAAGCACTGAGCACCAGAGTCAGAGGACAGTCCTCTAACAGGCAGACCAGAACCCAGACTGGACCCGTTTGCCTCCAGTTGGGTTCTCATGCTGCTCTTTAATGTCTGTGCTGGTTTTGGCTCGTCTGTCTGCCTGTTTGCAGGAGTATTTAAGAATTTACAAACTGATTTTGTGGTAGGGTGTGGTGCTGGTCCAGATCACCATCTTCATCCTGTTCCTGTGTTGAAGGATGAGAGAGCAGAGAGACCTGCACCAACGTCTGACCTGAGAACAAGAAGCATTCTCCATGTGTGGAAAAATATACATCTACTTATAGAGCAAAGGCAAAATGTGGATGGATGCATGTCTTCAGTCAGATGAATGAATGAATACCACTGTTGGATACCCCTGTTATCTCATGACAAGAAGGTCCTGGATTCAGTAAAACTGAACCCGAGATGTTTGTGTGGAGTTTGTATGTTCTCTGTGTGGAGTTTGTATGTTCTCTGTGTGGAGTTTGTATGTTCTCTGTGTGGAGTTTGTATTATGTTCTCTGTGTGGAGTTTGTATGTTCTCTGTGTGGAGTTTGTATGTTCTCTGTGTGGAGTTTGTATGTTCTCTGTGTGGAGTTTGTATGTTCTCTGTGTGGAGTTTGTATGTTCTCTGTGTGGAGTTTGCATGCTCTTCCTGTGGGTCCTCCTTCCCCTTAATGCCACCTGGGATTGGCTCCAGGCCCTTATCGGGATAAGCAGTGTAGAAAATGAATGAATGAATGAATGAATGAATGAATGAATTTCAAAGTAATACTGACTGCTAAGCATTTCCAAATTCCCAGGGGGGTGATTATTTATTGTTGTTGGACGTCATCATGAGGGTTATTTTCTAAGATTCTTAATATCTTCAATAATGTCTCTAAAACTACCAACTAATTTCTACAAGCCTTGTGAAGGATGGAGACACAGGCCCAGAAGTCAAACACTTGTTTGAGTTGCCAGCCTTTGCTGGTGTTTGTGTTTTATTGAAGGTTATTTATTGTTGGCAGGTTTAAGGAGTTTCATTCGTCTCAGATGAAGCTGCTGCTGAGGTGACATCTAACATTTTATTCATCCACAAATAGTATGGATGACGGCTGCATGAATTGTACTTTTGTAGTCAGGCGTAAGTCCAGATGAAATAAGTGTTTATGCCCCATTTATGTATTTGATCTCTTGTTCTTAGCAAATAGTAGTGATTAAAATTCAGTGCTAAACATAGATCTGTGTTTCAGTGGTCGGGTACATTATTATTACAAAGCGGAGCTCACTACTGTGGTGTTTCACTACATTTGACGAGGTGAAACCCATTGGTGAAAGCTTAAAGACACTGCAAAACATTTCTTTGATAGCTCAAGTTGCTTTAGAGATGGACTGGGTCATTATTTAGTATCAGTGTTACCATTATCCTGTGAATATACATTAGGACAAGCTGAGACACGCGTGCACCGCCCTAGTTAAATGTATGTAGATATGAAGTGTATCGTCTCAAAGGCTGATGGGGTTTTGTTACCTCTGTGTTTCATCCCCGTCCCACACACACTCTCAGTGACACACTCTCTGGGCTAACAGCGCTGTCTCATGTGTTCAGAACAAACCCCAGGCAGAAGAAAGTCCCAACTCCCCCACCTCCATGAACAACCAGTACCGACTCAGTGAGGAGGACGAGCAGCAGGATGTCAACATCAGAGACCTCTTCATCACCGTGGATCATCCAGAGAGCCAAGTCACCGCCATCGAAACCTTCATCATGTACAGAGTTGTTACAAAGGTGTGTTTAAACCCATTCAGACACCAGTGCAGTATTCTGTAGTACAGGGCCTTCTCAAAAAATTAGCATTTTGTGATAAAGTTCATTATTTTCTGTAATGTACTGATAAACATCCATCCATCCATCCATCCATCTTCCTCCGCTTATCCGGGGTCGGGTCGCGGGGGCAGCAGCTTGAGCAGGGAAGCCCAGACTTCCCTCTCCCTAGCCACTTCGTCCAGCTCCTCCGGGAGAATCCCAAGGCGTTCCCAGGCCAGTCGGGAGACATAGTCTCTCCAGCGTGTCCTGGGTCGTCCCCAGGGCCTCCTCCCGGTAGGACGTGCCCGGAACACCTCACCAGGGAGGCGTCCAGGAGGCATCCTGACCAGATGCCCGAGCCACCTCATCTGGCTCCTCTCGATGCGGAGGAGCAGCGGCTCGACTCTGAGTCCCTCCCGGATGACCGAACTTCTCACCCTATCTCTAAGGGAGAGCCCGGACACCCTGCGGAGGAAACTCATTTCGGCCGCTTGTATCCTGGATCTCGTTCTTTCGGTCACGACCCACAGCTCGTGACCATAGGTGAGGGCAGGAACGTAGATCGACCGGTAAATCCAGAGCTTTACCTTTCGGCTCAGCTCCTTCTTCACCACGACGGACCGATACAGAGTCCGCATCACTGCAGACGCTGCACCGATCCGCCTGTCGATCTCCCGTTCCATCGTACCCTCACTCGTGAACGAGACCCCGAGATACTTGAACTCCTCCACTTGGGGCAGGATCTCATCCCCAACCCGGAGAGGGCACTCCACCCTTTTCTAACTGAGGACCATGGTCTCAGATTTGGAGGTGCTGATTCTCATCCCAACCGCTTCACACTCGGCTGCGAACCGTTCCAGTGAGAGTTGGAGATCACGGCTTGATGAAGCCAACAGCACCACGTCATCTGCAAAAAGCAGAGACGCAATACTGAGGCCACCAAACCGGACACCCTCAACGCCTTGGCTGCGCCTAGAAATTCTGTCCATAAAAGTTATGAACAGAATCGGTGACAAAGGGCAGCCTTGGCGGAGTCCAACCCTCACTGGAAACGAATCCGACTTACTGCCGGCAATGCGGACCAAACTCTGACATCGGTCGTACAGGGACCGAACAGCCCTTATCAAGGGGCTCGGTACCCCATATTCCCGAAGCACCCCCCACAGAACCCCCCGAGGAACACGGTCGAACGCCTTCTCCAAGTCCACAAAACACATGTAGACTGGTTGGGCGAACTCCCATGCCCCCTCAAGGACCCTGTGGAGGGTGTAGAGCTGGTCCACTGTTCCACGGCCAGGACGAAAACCACATTGCTCCTCCTGAATCCGAGATTTGACTTCCCGACGGACCCTCCTCTCCAGAACCCCTGAATAGACCTTACCAGGGAGGCTGAGGAGTGTGATTCCCCTGTAGTTGGAACACACCCTCCGGTCCCCCTTCTTAAAAAGGGGGACCACCACCCCAGTCTGCCAATCCAGAGGCACTGTCCCCGACGTCCACGCGATGTTGCAGAGGCGTGTCAACCAAGACAGCCCCACAACATCCAGAGCCTTTAGGAACTCCGGGCGGATCTCATCCACCCCCGGGGCCCTGCCACCGAGGAGCTTTTTAACTACCTCGGTGACCTCAACCCCTAGAGATAGGAGAGCCCGCCTCAGAGAACCCAGACTCTGCTTCCTCATGGGAAGGCGTGTCGCCGGAATTGAGGAGGTCTTTGAATTATTCTCCCCACCGAGTCACAACGTCCCGAGTTGAGGTCAGCAGCGCCCCATCCCCACTATACACAGTGTTGATGCTGCACTGCTTCCCCCTCCTGAGACGTCTGATGGTGGACCAGAATCTCCTCGAAGCCGTCTGGAAGTCGTCCTCCAAGGCCTCACCGAACTCCTCCCACGCCCGAGTTTTTGCCTCAGCAACCACCAAAGCTGCATTCCGCTTGGCCAGCCGGTACCGATCAGCTGCCTCAGGAGTTCCACAGGCCAAAAAGGCCCGATAGGACTCCTTCTTCAGCTTGACGGCATCCCTTACCGCCGATGTCCACCAGCGGGTTCTGGGGTTGCCGCCACGACAGGCACCGACCACCTTACGGCCACAGCTGCGGTCGGCCGCTTCGACAATGGAGGCGCGGAACATGGTCCACTCAGACTCAGTGTCTGTTGAGTTGAAACTCCTTCTGACGGGATTCCGCCAGGCGTTCCCAGCAGACCCTCACAATACGTTTGGGTCTGCCAGGTCGGACCGGCATCTTCCCCCACCATCGGAGCCAACACACCACCAGGTGGTGATCGGTTGACAGCTCCGCCCCTCTCTTCGCCCGAGTGTCCAAGACATGCGTCCGCAAGTCCGATGACACGATCGCAAAGTCGATCATCGAACTGCGGCCTAGGGTGTCCTGGTGCCAAGTGCACATATGGACACCCTTATGTCTGAACATGGTGTTCATTATGGACAATCCGTGACGAGCACAGAAGTCCAATAACTGAACACCATTTGGGTTCTGATCGGGGGGGCCGTTCTTCCCAATCACGCCCTTCCAGGTCTCACTGTCATTGCCCACATGAGCATTGAAGTCCCCCAGTAGAACGATGGAGTTCCCAGTGGGAGTGCTCTCCAGCACCCCCTCCAAGGACTCCAAAAAGGGTGGGTACTCTGAACTGCTGTTTGGTGCATAAGCACAAACAACAGTCAGGACCCGTCCCCCCACCCAAAGGCGGAGGGAGGCTACCCTCTCGTCCACCGGGGTGAACCCAAATGTACAGGCGCCAAGCCGGGGGGCTATAAGTATACCCACACCTGCTCGGCGTCTCTCACCATGAGCAACTCCAGAGTGGAAGAGAGTCCAACCCCTCTTGAGAGGACTGGTACCAGAGCCCAAGATGTGTGTGGAGGTGAGCCCGACTATATCTAGTCGGAACTTCTCGACCTCACACACCAGCTTGGGCTCCTTCCCTGCCAGAGAGGTGACATTCCACGTCCCAAGAGCCAGCTTCTGTAGCCGGGGATCGGATCGCCAAGGTCCCCGCCTTCGGCCACCGCCCAGCTCACAGTGCACCCGACCCCTATGGCCCCTCCCACAGGTGGTGAGCCCATGGGAAGGGGGACCCACGTTGTCCTTTCGGGCTGCGCCCGCCCGGGCCCCATGGGTGCAGGCCCGGCCACCAGGCACTCGCCTTCGAGCCCCACCTCCAGGCCTGGCTCCAGAGGGGGGCCCCGGTGGCCCGCGTCCGGGCAAGGGAAAACGTGCTCCACTGTTTTCATTCATCATTAGGGGTCTGTGAGCCGTCCTTTGTCTGGTCCCTCACCTAGGACCTGTTTGTCATGGGTGACCCTGCCAGGGGCACAAAGCCCCAGACAACTTACTTCCTATGATCATTGGGACACACAAACCCCTCCACCATGATAAGGTGACGACTCAAGGAGGAGCTGATAAACATTAGACTGTCATATATTTTAGATTCATTACACACAACTGAAGTAGTTCAAGCCTTTTATTGTTTTAATATTGATGATTTCTGAAAAAAAGTAAAGAAAAACCAAAAATCCCTATCTCAAAAAATTAGCATATTTCATCGACCAACAAAAAAAAGTGTTTCTAATACACAAAAAGTCAACCTTCAAATAATTATGTTCAGTTATGCACTCAATACTTGGTCAGGGATCCTTTTTCAGAAATGACTGCTTCAGTGGGGCGTGGAGGCATCAGCCTGTGGCTGCTGAGGTGTTCTGGAGGCCCAGGATGCTTCCATAGCAGCCTGAAGCTCATCCAGTGTTGGGTCTGGTGTCTCCAACTTCCTCTTCACAACATCACACAGATTCTCTGTGGGGTTCAGGTCAGGAGAGGGGGCAGGCCAGGTGAGCACAGTAATACCATGGTCAGTAAACCATTACCAGGGGTTTTGGCACAGTGAGCAGGTGCAGGTCGTGCTAAAAAATGAAATCTTCATCTCCATAAAGCTTTTCAGCAGATGAAGCATGAAGTGCTCCAGAATCTCCTGATAGCTGCATTGACCCTGCCCTTGATAAAACACTCTGGACCAACACCAGCAGCTGACATGGCCCCCCCAGACCATCACTGACTGTGGGTACTTGACACTGGACTTCAGACATTTTAGCATGTCCTTCTCCCCAGTCTTCCTCCAGACTCTGGCACCTTGATTTCTGAATGACATGCAGAATTTGCTTTCATCTGAAAAAAGTACTTTGGACCACTGAGCAACAGTCCAGTGCTGCTTCTCTGTAGCCCAGGTCAGGAGCTTCTGCTGCTGTTTCTGGTTCAGAAGTGGCTTGACCTGGGGAACGCAGCACCTGTAGCCCATTTCCTGCACATGCCTGTGGATGTTTCTACCCCAGACTCAGTCCACTGCCTCCGCAGGTCCCCCAAGGTCTGGAATCGGCCCTTCTCCACAATCTGTCTCAGGGTCCGGTCACCTCTTCTGGCTGTGCAGCGTTTTCTGACACACTTTCTCCTTCCACAGACTTGTGGAAATGTCTCTTTGTCTTACCCTATGGCTTGAGGGTCAATGATGACCTTCTGGACAGCAGTCAGGTCAGCAGTCTAACCCATGATTGTGGTTTTGAGTAATGAACCAGGCTGGGAGTTTTTAAAAGCCTCAGGAATCTTTTGCAGGTGTTTAGAGTTAATTTGTTGATTCAGATGATCAGGTTAATAGATCGTTTAGAGTTCCTTTTCATGATATGTTAATTTTTTGAGATAGGAATTTTTGGTTTTCATGAGCTGTATGCCAAAGTCATCAGTATTAAAACAATAAAAGACCTGAAATATTTCATTTGGCGTGCAATGAACCGAAAATACATGAAAGTTTAATTTTTATCATTAAATTATGGAAAATAATTAACTTTTCTGACTTTGGGGGAAACATAGTCAACCTGGGCTATTTGGAGTGTGAAGTTTTTGTCATGAGCCTAATTAATTACTTATATTGTTAACACACACATCAGGAATATGCTGGACTGCTGCGTTTGGATATTCAGAAGGTTTTAACCGTTTTTTATTTCTCAGGAAACGGAACATGTCTATGATTACATCATATCACATTAATTTGTCATCCAATCCTTTATGGCATTTTGGAGAAGGGGGAATGTAATTTTCTGATGACTTTTGAACATGAATCAAAAATAATGTCCTGGTCAAACACATGCTAACAGCTAGAAACTGTTAGCATGTGTTTGACATGCGCATCTGTCTGATGCTGTCAACACATTTTCCTGAAACCAAGGTCGACATCCTGACAAGATCAACAAACTTTTGCCACACTTTGCAGCAGTGGTTCATCTCAGAAACCGTTTGTGGGCCTTAGACTTGGGGCAAAATGATTTGATTCATTACGGCTGAGTCTGATTCCCTCACCACCCATTCTATAGTTGGATAAAACATCCAACACTACTGTAAGCTTTGTGAAATCTTGGCTATCTACATGCAGATGAGTCAGATGTGCATGTAATCCACCATGGCATTAACACAGATACCCCCCTTACATTTACATTTTCAAATCTGATACCTGGCACCTGGTGTTATCTCGTCTGAGTTCCATGTGGGCCGAAGTGACAACAGAGTTGGATGTAGAGGCATTGACGGCTGTTGGGTCTCAGAGTATTATCACTGGCATGTTTTCACTGAGAGACAGGACAAACATGAAGATATACCAGACCCACTATTCTGTAACGGTCTATGCAGTCATTCAGACTTGACTGATTCATAGCCGTAGCTATAGCAGTGCTCCTGGAGGAGATATGGATGTTTCTGTGTTCGGTGACAGAAGAAGAGACTTAAGCTGGATGGGGCTACACAGAAAAAGAAGTATATCAGATGTGTCCAAACTTTTGGCCACACATGGCTGCTACAGGATCTCCTGGGAAAAACTAAAAATTTAAAGAAGCTACTACAGATCTACCAACTGCTACGATGGCGGGAGAGGTTTGAACCAAAATCACTAGAAGGTGTTCAACCAGATGGACATTCTACATAGCCACAGGCAACAGGGAGAGACCGGCCTCAATCCCACCTCAGGTTTCTTGCAGTCCCTGGTGGAGAATGGTCAGTTTTGATCTGTGTCTCTGCTTGAAGGCCTTGTTTTATTGACTTGGCTGGCTTCTATAAAAGTCACTCCTAACAACCAAGACAGTTGTGCTGTAAATGCATCACATCACTGATAACATTAGCTATGCTACTTGCTAGCGGGCCTGTCATTTAGTTCCATGTTAAATTATTGTTGTTACTAGGATTGGTTCTGTTTCACTCATTATTGCTGTTACATTAACCTGAAGTTGTTCTGGACAGAGGGTTCAGAAAGGCGGTAGCTGTCCATAAATTACATGATACGGTGCTTTTCTTTGGATTTTCATGGTCCTGGTACTGATAGTGGGTTCTGGTACTGGTGGTGGTCCTGGTACTGATTGTGGTTCTGGTACTGATGGTGGTTCTGGTACTGATAGTGGTTTTGGTATTGATAATGGGTCCTGGTACTGATGGTGGTTCTGGTACTGATGGTGGTTCTGGTACTGATGGTGGTCCTGGTACTGATAGTGGTTTTGGTATTGATAATGGGTCCTGGTACTGATGGTGGTCCTGGTACTGATAGTGGTTCTGGTACTGAGTTCTAACTTCTCTCTCCAGACCTCCCGGAGCGACTTTAACTCCAGTGAGTTCGAGGTTCGCCGCCGCTATCAAGACTTCCTGTGGCTCCGGAGTCGACTGGAGGAAGATCACCCCACACTCATCATCCACGTACGTATCCACACACACCATCAGAGGAACACGCGTGTGGAGAACATGTGATCCATGAATTCATGGAGAGCTGCTGAAGGATCACTGTTGTTTGCATTTTAAAACGTGTTAAAGGAATTCCATTGACATGTAATTCACTGATTTACGTTACATACGGTTAATATACATCCTGGTCTGACTGAAACAGACTCAGAACTGCGTGTAGCCGTAAGCAGGAAGACATTTCTCACACGTTGATTTGTTGATGAGCAGTTGATGATCCAAAATAGATAAAAGTGCTCTGCCAAAAGTCAGACTTATTTGCACCGGTTGTGGTTTTTTTTTAATGGCACTGAATATTTTTTCCATATAAAGAGGCTTATCATTCATAACCCAACGTGCCGAATTCCATAAAGTATTGTCAGCCAATCGGAATGTAGCCACAAGAGGACACAAGCCAGTGTCTTATTGTGCCGGTCCCAAGCCCGGATAAATACAGAGGGTTGCGTCAGGAAGGGCATCCGACGTAAAACTTTTGCCTAACCAAACATGCCAATCAAACCTATGACTTCCATACCGGATCGGTCGAGGCCCGGGTTAACAACGACCGCCATCGGTGCTGTTGACCTACAGGGCGCCGGTGGAAATTGGATCACTGTTGGTCAACGACGGAGAGGAGGAAAGTGTGTTCGTAAGAAGAGAGAGAAGAGGAGCGCCAAGAGTATAGGACTGAGAGTAGGGACGTTGAATGTTGGAACTATGACAGGAAAAAGTAGAGAGTTGGTTGACATGATGCAGAGGAGGAAGGTAGACATACTGTGTGTCCAGGAGACCAGGTGGAAAGGTAGCAAGGCTAGAAGTTTAGGAGCAGGTTTCAAGTTGTTCTATCATGGTGTAGATGGGAAGAGAAATGGAGTAGGAGTTATCTTGAAGGAGGAGTTTGTTAGGAATGTCCTGGAGGTAAAAAGAGTGTCAGATAGAGTGATGAGTCTGAAGCTAGAAATAGAAGGTGTGATGTTCAATGTTGTTAGTGGGTATGCTCCACAGGTAGGATGTGAGCTGGAGGAGAAGGAGAAATTCTGGTTGGACTTTGATGAAGTGATGCAGAGCATACCTAGAAGTGAGAGAGTTGTCATTGGTGCAGACTTCAATGGACATGTTGGTGCAGGAAACAGAGGTGATGAGGAAGTGATGGGCAGGTTTGGTATCCAGGAGAGGAACGCAGAAGGACAGATGGTAGTTGACTTTGCAAAAAGGATGGAAATGGCTGTAGTGAATACTTTCTTCCAGAAGAGGCAGAAACATAGGGTGACCTATAAGAGTGGTGGTAGGAGCACACAGGTAGACTACATCTTGTGTAGATGATGTAACCTGAAGGAGATCAGTGACTGTAAAGTAGTGGTAGGTGAGAGTGTAGCCAAACAGCATAGGATGGTGGTGTGTAGGATGACTCTGGTGGTGAGGAAGATGAAGAGGACAAAGGCAGAGCAGAGGACGAAATGGTGGAAGCTAACAAAGGAAGGGTATTGCATGACCTTTAGGAAGGAGTTAAGACAGGCTCTGGGTGGTCAGGAGGTGTTTCCAGATGACTGGACAACTACAGCTAATGTGATCAGGGAGACAGGTAGGAGAGTATTTGGTGTGTCATCTGGAAGGAAAGTAGATAAGGAGACTTGGTGGTGGAATGAGGAGGTACAGGAGTGTATACAGAGAAAGAGGTTAGCTAAGAAGAAGTGGGACACTGAGAGGACCGAGGAGAGTAGACAGGAGTACAGGGAGATACAGCGTAAGGTGAAGGTAGAGGTAGCAAAGGCCAAACAAGAAGCTTATGATGACTTGTATGCTCGGTTGGACAGTAAGGAGGGAGAGACTGATCTATACAGGCTGGCAAGACAGAGAGATAGAGATGGGAAGGACGTGCAGCAGGTTAGGGTGATTAAGGATAGGGATGGAAGTCTATTGACAGGTGCCAGCAGTGTGATGGGAAGATGGAAAGAGTACTTTGAAGAGTTGATGAACCTGGAAAATGAGAGAGAACAAAGACTAGAAGAGGTGACTGTTGTGGACCAGGAAGTAGCAAAGATTAGCCAGGATGAAGTGAGGAGAGCACTGAAGAGGATGAAGAGTGGAAAGGCAGTCGGTCCTGATGATATACCTGTAGAGGTTTGGAAGTGTCTAGGAGAGGTGGCAGTAGAGTTTCTGACTGGGTTGTTCAACAGGATCTTAGATAGTGAGAAGATGCCTGAGGAATGGAGGAGAAGTGTGCTGGTGCCCATTTTTAAGAACAAAGGAGATGTGCAGAGTTGTGGCAACTACAGAGGAATAAAGCTGATGAGCCATACAATGAAGTTATGGGAAAGAGTAGTGGAAGCTAGACTAAGGTCAGAAGTGAGCATTTGTGAGCAGCAGTATGGTTTCATGCCAAAAAAGAGTACTACAGATGCAGTATTTGCTTTGAGGATGTTGATAGAGAAGTACAGAGAAGGCCAGAGGGAGCTGCATTGTGTTTTTGTAGATCTGGAGAAAGCTTATGACAGGGTGCCCAGAGAGGAACTGTGGTATTGTATGAGGAAGTCTGGAGTGTCAGAGAAGTATGTTAGAGCGGTGCAGGACATGTATGAGGACTGTAAGACAGTGGTGAGGTGTGCTGTAGGTGTGACAGGAGTTCAAGGTGGAGGTGGGACTGCATCAGGGATCAGCTCTGAGCCCCTTCTTGTTGCTATGGTGATGGACAGGCTGACAGACGAGGTTAGACAGGAATCTCCATGGACTATGATGTTTGCAGATGACATTGTGATCTGCAGTGAGAGCAGGGACGAGGTGGAGGAGAAGCTAGAGAGGTGGAGGTTTGTCCTGGAAAGGAGAGGGATGAAGGTTAGCCGCAGTAAGACAGAGTACATGTGTGTGAATGAGAGGGACCCAAGTGGAAGAGTGAGGTTACAGGGAGAAGAGATCAAGAAGGTGGAGGATTTGAAGTACTTAGGGTCAACAGTCCAGAGCAATGGAGAGTGGGGAAAAGAGGTGAAGAAACGTGTCCAGGCAGGATGGAACGGGTGGAGGAAAGTGTCAGGTGTGATGTGTGATAGAAGAGTTTCAGCTAAAATGAAAGGAAAGGTGTCCAAAACTGTGGTGAGACCAGCGATGTTGTTTGGTCTAGAGACAGTGTCACTGAGGAAAAGACAGGAGGCAGAGCTGGAGGTAGCAGAGATGAAGATGCTGAGGTTCTCTCTGGGAGTGACCAGGAAGGATAGGATCAGGAATGAGTACATCAGAGGGACAGCACATGTTAGAGGTTTTGGAGATAAAGTCAGAGAGGCCAGACTGAGATGGTTTGGACATGTCCAGAGGAGAGATAGTGAATATATTGGTAGAAGGATGCTGAGTTTTGAACTACCAGGCAGGAGGCCTAGAGGAAGACCAAAGAGGAGGTTTATGGATGTAGTGAAAGAGGACATGAAGGTAGTTGGTGTGAGAGAAGAAGATGCAGAAGACAGGGCTAGATGGAGGACACTGATTGGCTGTAGAGACCCCTGAAGGGAAAAGCCCAAAGGAAAAGAAGAAGTATTGTCAGCCAATGATTTGGAGAGACAAATGAAACAAGAACCTTTGAAAAGAGCTGCCACTATATCCAGGTGTTGTTAATATTCTTATGTACAAACTGACACGTCAGAACGTTAGAAAAAATAAAGTCCTGTCCTAATCCTGAATGACAGGACTGTAAGCAGTCAGAAAAATGAATAAATAAATACTCTTATCTACAATGTACACATTCAGATTGTTAAAAGAAAACACGATACTTTTATTTGTAACCTTATTACAACTAAACAAGGACAGATCCCGTCTCAGGATAAAAAATAAAGCTCCTGTTGTCACCCAGCGCTGTTACCAGGTGAGTTCGTCTGGAGCGTCGGCATCACAGCCTCAGGCTGCAGAGAAATCAACCGTTTGATTGTGGATTCGTTTTCCTGGACACTGACCAGCCCTGACTTTGTGTCTCTGTAGCCGCTGCCTGAGAAGTTTGTGATGAAGGGGATGGTGGAACGCTTCAACAACGACTTCATCGACACCAGGAGGAGAGCTCTGCATCGCTTCCTCAACAAGATCTCTGAGCATCCCGTCCTGTCGTACAGCCAGCACTTTAAAGTCTTCCTCACCTCACAGGTGCGTCACGTCCACCTGTGACGTGTTACCAGTCCCTCCACAGTAAAAATAAGAAAATATATCCAGCAGATATTTTTTCTGCATTGAATGATTTTCTGAACAGTAAAGCGTGTCTTTTTAACCTTCTTCATGCCATAATCTACTTCACTATTTTATTTTAGTTTATTGGTAATGTGCAGTAGTTAGCAGATCAGTGATGACATAAATGTCACCTAAGGTATTTATTCAGGACATATAAGTGATATTTTGACCTTATTATTATTAGCAGTGGTTTTCTGTTCCTACAGGAGCTGCTGTCTGTCAGGAAACAGGGTCCTGGCTTCCTGAGCAGGATGGGGGAGACGGTGAGAGCCGTCGCTCATTCGGTGCGAGGCCCAAAGAGCCGGCCGGAGGAGTTCACTGTGATGCAGGAGTACGTGGAGGAATTCAGTAACAAGATGTGTTCAGTGGAAAAAATCAGCCAGCGGATCGTCAAGGAGCAGAGAGGTAGTTACTGAAGTCACGTGCAGAAATAATAACTATAAAGATTCACCGGAACGGAAATTCTGCACTTTGTCAACAGAAACTCAGGAATGCTGCAAATCCTGTCGAGTTGGAAAGAATAAAAACACAAATACTGTAAAAAAAAATGTCCAATCAGAGCTGACATGGACCAACAGCAACACAACCTGAAATAAATGCTCCTGTTTTTCCCGTTGATTGATTGAAAATGGGATAATGTGGAATGTTGAAGTAACAAATTTCGTACTATAAATTTTGCACAAGGGATTTTCTATTAACAGGATGGTATCAGCAACACATCTCAATAAACAAGCATCAATCACTTCCAATAATTCAATCAATGATGAATTAAATAATAATGACTTCACCGCTCACGTCTCTAACCGCATTAAAACACACAATCCTTCAATTACCCAGAAGTCAGTCTGAATGCAGCGAAACCTGCAAAGTTATTGATCAGGACGCGACCGAGAGGCCGCTGCCTGGGGATTGATCAGTAGTGGGAAGAAAGAAATGAGAAAATATAATCCACAGAAATATATAATCTGGACAGGACAACGAACATCATGAAGCGTCGGCTTCCTGCTAGCATCCGATACAAGACCCACTGTATCCATCAATCAATTCATTATATATAATGAATTATGCACAGATAAAGTGTGCATGTCTAATGGTTGATATATAAATGTGTATATATATATATATATATATATATGTATAAATTTGACATAAGAGCAGAATCATCATCCACCTGGTTCACATTTAAACGCCCTTTTTGCTGACAGAGTACCTGGATGAGCTGAAGCAGTGCAGCCCCGCCTATGCTCGGTGGGCGGAGTCAGAGGAGGTCATATCGGAGTCGCTTAGGGGCGTGGCCAGCTGTGTAGAGCATTGTGGTCACGAAACAGAGGAGCGGATCCAGCATCTGTCTGAGGTCCTCGTCCCCATCCTGCGTGAGTGTATCCTCTGTGCTGAGACGGTGAAGGTGAGGACACACACACACACACACACACACACACATCCTACACTCAACTGCAATTTTTGTTATGAAAAAAAATGTTTATGGGATAGCAGATTGATTGAAATCGATAATTACCCCGCACCAAAGGGTATTGAGGCAAATGGAACAGCGTGAAGTGAAAAGAGTTTTTTATTTCCACTATGAGAGAAGTCCCTAAACACACGTACAGAGTTTGTGTTGGTTTGAAATAAACCCGCTAACAGAGAACAGAAACACTGTCTTTAATGGTCTGTAATAAATCACCATTTTCAAGTGTGTTCAACTCAATATGGTTAATTTCTAGCAGAACATAAAGTATGTTTTATGTTCTCCTGGAAAAAATCTGTATCTGATTCACAATGAAATGAACTCCTGTCTCAGTGACGTTCTCCATCAGCTGACGGCGTTCTGATGATGCTGGTCAGATGTTCATATTCCACCAGTCTTCATCTCCACAGGTGTCTCCATCAGATATTTCATTTCTAGTCATTCATTGCTCCCCCCCCAGCCTCATCCTGCTCCCACACAGCATCTACTGAACTAGTTTGGAGCTTCAGTCCAGGTTTACTAACATCCTCCAACCAGCCATTGAGTCCTACTAATGACCCCCAGGCCACAGTGAAGGTTGATGGAGACGGGACAACCAGCCATGACTCCCACCTCCAAACGCTGTCATGCTGACATTTCCTGCTGCTGTTGTCCTGGTTTTGTTCCCTAACCAGGACCTTTAGGGTCGATGTCTCTCCTGCACCTTCTTGAACATTCTTGTTCATTCTGTTAAGGACTTGCTTTCACATAGTTAATACCATTCTTGGATAACTGACATCTTGAAATAGGTTGTTTAAATTCCCAGCGGTTCCAGTTATCATGATTTTAAAACATGATTGGACTTCAAGGGCCCATAATTAAATCCAGATATCCAGCTACCCGTGGTCTCAATATCTTCTGTTGAAACTTAATGAAATGGGCTTCCTGTCAAAACGCTCCGTTTGTCTGGGCTGGCCGTTCTATTTTAATGAGCCCCCTCTATCAGCACCTGCTATGTCCCCTGAGATGTGGTTCACATGTGACACAGGTGCTTCTGTCCACTCACACTTAGCATTAGCTCCAGAGCCGTTAAACTGACTCCGTTACTACATGTTTCTCTTATTTTTCCCTCTTATGTTTTCTGATATAACTGTTCATTTTCCTGAGGTAATCATGGAGCTACTTTCTCAGCCAGCAGAACTCCCAGAGGATTTGTGGAGAAAAACAGTGTTTGCAAATGGGGAACAAACCAGTGGAGGAGTTCAGACAGGGGGTAATGACGGTCGTCATGGACGATGGCTGAGGAGACGGGAGAGCTAAGTTAACGCAGTCTGATGGTTACAATCCTGGATATCCAGACTCCGTGCTGACAGGACTAATACTGGAGCGCTAGAACTAAACGTGGAGGTCTTGTCTTGTTCTCCTGAACTACAACTGTTGGCTGTCGGGCGTCATCCCTGCATTACCCCCGTCCATTAACCCTACGGTCACAGTGAGGGGGATGAATGGAAGCTAGGACACTAAAACTGTACATACCTGTGTATACATTTTCATTCTCTTATCTAATCTCTATTTATTATTTATTTCTTTTTAGCGCTTCATTCTTAAATTCTACTTATTCTGACATTCTCTAGTTTTTGTTTCTGGAGCAGAACAATGATAACGAAAAGCAATTCCCCCCTCAGGGATCAATAAAGTCTGTATCAATATAGCACTTTACTCATCCTCATTAGAGACTGTAAATAAGATAAAAACTTGTGTGTGTGTGTGTGTGTTCGCTATGATGCAGAGGACACACACACACAAACACACAGGCTACACATACACAGAACAAAGCAGAGCTAACTACTTATCCAAATACTAGCTGACTTCAACAGCTTGTGAAGAACTTTCAGCGTCCCGCTCTCACCCAGGACGTGACCACACACTCTATCCACCACACTCACTCTATCAATCTCTCCCATCGTTACGTCACAACCAGCGCTGATCTGAAACAAATCATTTTTTTTGGACTTCAGCACAATTTTCTGTTCTATTGTTGATGCAGGAAGCATTTGTTTCCCAGATTGTAGGAGTTGTTAGGGAGGACACTGTGTATATGTAGAGACCTGAAAAAATGTGTTGTCATCATCAGACCCCTTTACGGGTCGTTTCAAGCATTTCCTTGATGTCTTTCAGGCCGTCATGAGAAGGAGAGACAACATCCAGGCTGAGTTTGAAGCCAAGAACGAGGCTCGAGCAAACAGGAAAGCTGAACAAGAAGCAGTGAGTAAACATGGATGAAAAGTAAAATCAGAAACACACACCCCCACTTCCTGTTGATCCTTCAGAGCCCACCAATATATTTGTGTACCTTCCACTAATCTCACCAGAGGATAGGTTTAATCATGTAGCAGATGAAGGGACTCTCCCATGGGGCCATCCTCAGCTAGCGCTGCAGAGGAAGCAATGATTCATGGGAGGATTATCTGAGTATCCACGCTCGTCCAGTGGAAATCTCTCAGCTCAGTGGGAGCAAGAACTGTCAATATTATTTCACACTGACAGCCCAGTAGCTAATTGTGACATAATAAATTAAATCTTATCCACTTCAGAGTGTTAAAGTTCAGTAAAGGCAGAACTACTTTCACACATTTTTGTTAACACGGGTCACTTTAGCAATAGTCCCTGAGTTCATTTTGAAATTCATCTTTCAGAATTTAACTATGAAGCAGGACTTAAATTTTACCTCATCATGTTGTATTTCAAAGTGTTTTCACATGTATGAGCAGACATACGTGTGAACGCCACAGCTTTAACTCCATTGTCTGTCTGTCTGGGTTCATCAACATTAAAATGACCGTAAATACAGTAATACATTAAATACTTGGTCGCTACATTGTGGAATTTCATTGGTGGTCCTGGGACGCATTAAGATTAGTGAAGACTGTGTGGTGGAATATCTCTTAACTGATAATGTGTCACTATAAGATCATGAAACCTTTTGGACGTTTCTGACCAGCAGCTGCAGGAAGAGGTCGACAGTCTGGCCAATCAGGTGGAGCTGGCTAACCACGCCTTGAAGGGAGATTGGTCACGCTGGCAAAACAGCCTGAGAGCTGACCTCAAATCAGCTTTTATCTCCACCAGTGAGAAGAACATTGAGAACTATGAAAAGGTGAGCTGTGAATTTGATAAATGTCTTCGTTTTAGGAGCTCAATTCCAAAGACCCAAAGTCCTGACAGGTGTTATAGTTGTAAACCTTGTGGATGCTGCTTTAAACTGGCACTGCGTTGTGTTACCGTACATCCCAGACTATCCTGATGAGAAGCCGCAGGCGTTGAGGTGTTGTAACATGATGTATTTAAACATTTCATTATCCCGCCGTGTCCAACGTCTGGAAAACAATTCAGTGACGCCAAGCTTGTAGGCAGGAGCTTTACTTCAAACAGCCAAATCCATTACCTTTAACTTAAACGCTGATTCACCTGACGTTTCCTGAGTCTACATAATTTATGTATATATATATATATATATATATATATATATATATGATGTGTGATATATATATACACACACACACACACACACACAAGGTTTATAGAAATGTGGTTGTACATTGTTCTGTATCTCATATCTACACTAACTCACTGTATTTTCCATGTGTGTAAAATGGGGCTTCAAACTATCCAGTTTTAATCCTCATTCCAGGACACATGACCTGATCTTTGTTCTAAAGGAAGTTAGAACTTCAACAGAAATCATGAAACTCTAGAGTCTGATGGTGATGTGATAGTGATATCTGTGATGTGTGTGTTTTCTTTCAGTGCCTGGCCGTTTGGGAGTCATTCCTGTTGTCTCAGAGAGAGGAGTCCATCCAGCAGACAGATGGAGACGACGCCACATAAAGTGTCCAAACATTAGTAACTCAAGAACATAAATCACGCCGTCGGTCCATCACGTTTAACATGTAAACTCTGGACCAGTGACCACTCACCAGATCATGTCTGTACGAAAAACACATTTCATCTCTCGTCTTCCTGCCTTATAAAAGGTTGAATTTACTATTAAAGTAATGTCTGTTAATTTGATCTCATGACAGCAAATTCACCACAACAAATGTTGCCATTTGTATTGTTCTACAAACTATGGATATGTTGTATTGTGTTGTTTCATTTTTATAAATTTCCCATTTGCATACTCAAATTCCGTCCGTCCAATTTTATTTGTACAGCCTAATTTCACAAGTAACAATTTTCTCTGAGGGCTTTGCAATCTGTAAAAAGTATCGCCGTCCACCTTCGACCCTCAAACTAGGTGAGGAAATAGATTCCATGGCTGTTATATCACCATTGATTTCTATAAACAAGTTGAAGTTTCAGTTTATAATCCGATGCAGCTACGCTGTGGTCTGATCGGGTTTAGACCACAGGTGTTTGGACCTGGTTAGTCTGGCACGGACATGGCTGCGAAATGTCACAACCTCCCCTTAAAAATATGTGTGTGTATTCTCTCAGACAGGGGCGCCCAAATATTTTGCAAAGAGGGCAACATTTTGTAATATTTTGGGGCAAATACAAATGAACTATTTAATGATCTTTTTTTAGTGCAAATGGCATACTTTTCATTTCTTCACATAGTGCTCAAATGAAGCTAAACAAGTTTTTACCAAACGTTCTCTGCATTTCATATTTAAAGACTGTAAAATGACAAAAAAGTCTGTTTAATCAGACAGATTCGTTTAACAGATTTTAACATCAGATCAACTAAAAATCCAAAATCAGGTGGCCAAACAGAATTAGACATTGTTCGTCCTGTTTTTGCCTAGAATTGTTGGATGTCTTTGCTATGGGGGTGAAAGCTCTGCAGAAATGCTAGCTGACTTCAACAGTTTGAGAGGAACTTTCGGTGTGTAGTTCTGATCCAGGTCGTTACCACACACACACACACACACACACACAGGTCGTTACCACACACTGCTACCGTAACCTGAACATGAACTCCACCTCGGGGATGGCCACGCCCATATCCGGGTGGACAATCAAATATGACTCAGGATTGGTCAGTCACCCTTTTAATAATGCCGTGTGTGACGTCACGTTACTAATCCAAGCTTTATCCCCGTTTGTTTTGCATTTTTCAGATATTTATTGATGCAGGAAGCATTTGTTTTCCAGATTGTAGGAGTTGGTCGGGTTAGGTAGACCACTGTGTAAATGTAGAGACCTGCAAAAATGTGTTTTTCATAATAGGACCCAGCCCAGAAAAACAGCCTGTTCTCCAGAGAGTTCATTTCAGCAACTTTCACACAGTTGAAATTCAGGACCACAGATTTTGGTTTTGGGCGATACATTTCAATAGAGTGTAGTTAGATGTTGTGTGGAATTAAGTGCGCTTCTCCCCCGTGGGAATGTACCTAAATAAAATGAATAATTATTGCGGTTGCTAAGGACTACAGTTAAACATAGGCACTGACTCAAGCACTGTTGCTCTTTCTTCGATGTTCAAACTCACCAGATACCTGCATTAAAATCTCTAGTTTGAGCATCATAAAATATGCAGACCTGCTCTTGCCTGTTGCCATGGTGACTTGTTGAATCAGGGCTCCATTGGTGATGGCTTTTTTAGTTGTTTTGCACGAGCTTGACTCCGAGTGAACTTAAACTAAAATCAGTCGTTCTAGAAACAAAAACTGAGAGTAGATGAACTCAGAGATTTAACTCAGTTTACAGAAACTGCCTTGTGAAACGACCCCCTGGACTAGAATATAGACTCCAGTTAAAGCAAAGCAGGGGAATCTGTATTCATGTACTTTTAATCTGGCAGCAGAATAACTGAAAGGCGCCAAGTTATTTGTCTACCTTTTTATTTACCAAGGTAAAGTATATCAAGTCCAATTCAGTCATTACTATCATGGCTATGTATATACCCAACATGCTAACATTAGCACAGACTGACAGGGTACCAAGAAGCAGCTTGCAGCTGTTTCACCAACATATTCAACATGTCCCCATCCTGAGCTGTCATCCTGCCCAGCCTCCAATCAAGGGTCACCCAGAGTTCCCCCACAGGCAGAATGATTACAGGCCTCTGGCCCCCAGACCTGTAATCATGTAGTACTGGGAGAGTCTGCTACTAAAACACCTCCAAGCCAGCTTCAGCAGATCTAAACCAGCATCAGTTTGCCTACAGGCAGGGCAGATTGAGCAGAGATGCCTCCGGGGTCTCCACTCAGCGGGTTGAAGCTACTGCATGTGAGAATGCTCTTTGTTGATTAGGATTGGCTCCCCTCTCACACCTGCATTTAACCTACAGGCTGCTAACACCTGCAACCTCAGCGAAGCTCCTGTCATCATCACAGACACCATCTGTTCCACTTGTAGCCCAAAGGAGGGTACTGGGGGTCCTACAGAACACAGGGAACAAGACTTATTACAGTTCTTTCCCACTTCCCCAAATGCAATGATTCCTTTCAGACTTTCCATCTTGCAGCACAGACAGATGGTTACCTGTGTCCAAGCAGCACAGCAGTCCAGCAGGTGATGGTGAACAGGAAGTTCATTAAAGCAACTGGAACTCGTGCTTCAGACAGTAACCATCAGATGTCACTAATTATCACTTTAATGTACTTCTATCATTAACCACCAGGAAGAGGTGACTGTCTCTCAGCTGCTGCTCAACAGAGGGGAAATGGCATCCGGCCCGTTTTCATTAAAGACTACTCAAATCACAAATGAAATATGCAAATGACAGAAGAAAAAGTATCCCTATTTACATTTACAGCTGCACAACACATTACACACAAGGTGACTCTAATTCCTACACACAATTTCAAGAAAGGTCGACATAAAAAAAAATCAAGTGTTTCGTGGACATTAAGGCGCGTTCTCTAAGCGGTACTGTTGGTGTGTGGCTTAAAATAATGGATGTAGTGAAAGAGGACATGAAGGTAGTTGGTGTGAGAGAAGAGGATGCAGAAGACAGGGTTAGATGGAGGACACTGATTGGCTGTGGAGACCCCTGAAGGGAAAAGCCCAAAGGAGAAGGAGAAGTTCATAGATATGGAATGCCTTTGATAATATGTACTAATTAATGTTAAACTCAAAGAACAGAGTCCATCAGCATAATGCAGTGGGCAGTGCTCTCGCCTCACAACGGGAAGATTCTGGGTTCAATTCAGACATACCTAACTAGTTGCTGGTTTGGTCTGGGGTGGAGGTGAGGAGAAAGAGGTGCTGCTGCTGTGGTGTAGGTGACCAATCCCAGGGCAGCAATCTTCTGGAGGAAGCCCAGTCGTCTTCCATCACCTGCTTCTAATCAGACTCTCACCATCATCCACAGTAAACACTGAGGGGGGCGTTGACACACAAAGCTCAACATCCTCCCTCACCCTCATCCTCACTCGCTCATCCGTCGTGGGGCACAAAGGTCAACAGGTCACAAATAATGAAGACAGAGGGTCATAAGACACCAGGTTCAGATTCAAAATACATTTTAATTTGCATTGAATGAGCCAGTAATTTTTAATCAAAGGCTGTTCAGTTTTTTATGGTTTACAGTGCATAAGGTCAAAAATCCAACTCACGTTGAAAAAATTAACTCAATTTAAACAAAACTTAAATATCTTACTAACAGCTTGATTAAGGAGGGGTGTGGAATCCACATAGAAGAGAGAAACACAAATTTCATGATTATCAGAATTTACAAACCAGAGTGTAATATGTACCTTTGAACAATAATGTGAAATACAGACATTTAAAGGAATAAAATAGTTGTGAACATTAACACAGTGACATCCATCCATCCCTCATAAAGTTACTAATTGAAACAACTCCTTTTTTATATGTTTCGTCCCTGCTTTCCCTTTTTTTTAAGTTCTTAAATAAGTATTAGAAAAATATAGATATAAAGGAGTAACGAGTAGATCTCAGCCTGTCCAGTGATGGAACATACAGCTTCACAATTTATTGCTACACACACAAACAGGCAAATTGAACCACGTTCAGGCAGTTCATTAACACTGATTCTGGGCCCCAGTAAATCAACATGTCCATTCAGTTATTAATCAAATAATGAACCTGTTAAACCTGCAGTTACGGTTTTTTTGTTTACTAAAGAAAAAGAAATAACTTTGAAGACCAATAGCGACTAAAATAAAAAATAAATACCATCTATATTAATAATACAGTAATCCCTCGTTTATTCACGCTTCAAGATGCCTGGCTTCACTTCATCACTGATTTTTAGTAGGTAGTCATGTGATACCCTACAAGCATTCTATTGGCTGACAGCATCCGTGTGTGCTACGCTCGGAGACTCACGGAATGCAACGCACTTCCATGTTTTAAAAAAGCAGTTTCCTTTAATACAGAAGTGTTTTAAGCGTGGGAAAAGGTGATACAGATAGGAGGTGGTTTAATACATACAGTATATAATATATGGGGAGGGTTCATAAACGTTTAAATTACCATAAATAATAAAATAGTTTGTCATTATGTCGTGGACTTTTGTTTTCCACGGGTGGTGCTGGAACACATGAATCGTGAGTAACGAGGGATTACTGTATTCTGTAATGTGGAATGTCGAATTATTCTCAAATCTTGTGATGCAACAAACATCAAAAGTTTCTCAGGACTTTCATTACAAGCTTCTCTGAATTATTTGTATGAAATCCCTTTAGAAGGCTTTATGTCTTCAAGACCATATTTATGATGCTGCATATAAGGATTAAACAGTTTCTGTTTGTCCACTATTTGAACTGAAATTCTAAATATGCGATGATTTGGTTTGAGGAAAAAAACAAAATTTCTCTTTCTCTGAGTTTGCTTCCAATAAAATCTTGAATAAAATTCAAATCCTCATGATGATTAAAGCCGTTGACGGCGAGGCTCCGTCTTACACTGACGATCTTGTTGAACTCCCAGGGCTCTTTGCTCTGAGGATGCAGGATTTCTGGTGACCCGTCAGGTCTTTAGAGTAGAACAGGAGCAGAAGCTTCAGCTATCTGGCTGCTTTACTCTGGAACGATCTCCCAGCCTCGGTCCGGGGGGGGGGGCACCATTAGCTTAATTAAGAGTAGACTAAAAACCCTCCTCTTTGATGAAGTCTACAATTTCTCTGTCTTTCTCTCTTTTCCTTGCCCCGTCTCTTTCCCAAGTGCATCTCTTTTCTACCCAACAGGTCAAAGCGAATGACCGCCCTCCAGAGTCTGGGTCCTGTCCGGAGTTTCTTCCTCAATGAGGACGTTTTTCCCTGCTGCCGTTGCTTATGGTCTGGAGGTTCTGTTGGGTTTCTCTGTCTGTATAAGCAAAATGTTGGTTGATGTGATCAAGAGCTCTACAAATAAAAGTTGTTGTTGTTGTTGTTTAATTTCTAATTACTTAAATAGTTTGTGTCAGTTTCAAAGATTCTCTCTTGACTGAGTGGCCATTCTGGAAGCTGGATTAGTGTCATGTCTGAAGAGTTATGTGAGGGATGTTTCGTTTTTGTCTTGTCTATGTTTTGTCTTGCATTTCCTGTTTTCTTTTGGTAGTCATCCCTTCCCCCTCATTTCTGACCCTGACTTCCTCCCTTTGTGTGATCCCCCCCCCCCATGTGATTGTCAGCCTGTCCCTGATTGGGTCCCCCTGTGTTCCCCCACATCATGTATGAACTGTCTGTGTGTCTCTTTGTCCAGCGCCATCACGTCCTGCTGGCTGTCATCTGGATTCTTTGATACTTTTCCACTGTTGTCCTATTCTTTTGTTCTTTATCGCGGTCATGACTATTTTTGTCTTGATATGATTTGAACTTCCCTTTCTGAGCCGCTGTAACATGAATGTGACTTTTTCAATTGCACAACGATGTTAAAACATTCAGATTCCAGAAAAGTGATTCTTCTGTTTCATGTGACATGAAATCTTTCAGAAAAGAACTGCAGTAATCCCTCGTTTATCCGCGCTTCAAGACTCACTGTTCCTCCTGAAACGTTTCTTTATTACAAAAGTGTTTTAAACAGTCTGTGATAACCCGTGTTGTTCTGTTGTGTGTGTGTGTGTTGCCCTGAGTTGGCCTACGTGTGTGTCATGCATGTGTTCGCAAGACTGAGAAGGGAGCGTGAGAGTGAGATATTGTTGCTCACTTTGCTCATCATAAGAAACACCAGAGTGTTTTAAAGGTAATACAGATACCAGTATGGGGAGGGTTCAGAAACGTTTAAATTACCATGAATTATAAAATAAATACTTGGTTGCTATACTGCGGAACTTGGTTTTTGGCGGGTGGTCCTGGAACGCATTAACAGTGAGTAACGAGGGATTGGTGTACTGAAGACGCTTCCCTGATCAGTTTCTGCTGTGTGTACTTATATTAATGGCAGATGTTTGATTTTTATGTATGAAGGTTTTGGGAATAAATAAATGGCGTGTCTGTAGACTTAGAAATATCCTGCCCGACTGAATTAGTGGCACTTCTTTCCTTTTTTCTCCTCTTGAAAAAAAAGTTACAAATACAAACAGGAAGATCTGATGAAGATAAAATGAAACAGACTGAAACACTGCAAACCAGACACATGGAGAATGGGCTCAGTGCAGCACCCCAGTTAAACAGACTGAATGACAAATAGGAAAGAGACGTTCAGTGGGTCGGCCACACAGCTGACTCCACGTCATGTGACCTCAGTAAAGGTCAGGTGATTCTGCAGGGAAGAAGGAAGCACAAGATGAACATCAGGACAATAGAAAGAATTAAATCAGGATTGTCAAAAGCTTTTAGATGAAGCCCTCCAAGTCATTTGAGAACATGCTGTTTCTGTTTGGGTGTCTTTGCTTTAGGTTCAGATCGTGTTCATGTACTATTTCAGTTTGTTGTTTGACCCTCCAGTCATTCCTACCATTATGACTCAACAGGTCATGTGTCGTGTCGACTGGGAGAAAAGCAGAAACTGGGCTGGTGGTTCAGAGCTGTGGTCAGTGGTTCAACATTATTGCAATGGTCAAAAGTTGAAACGAATGAGTAAATGAATTACTGATCTCCTCCTTGAGTCGTCACCTTATCGTGGTGGAGGGGTTTGTGTGTCCCAGTGATCCTAGGAGCTAAGTTGTCTGGGGCTTTGTGCCCCTGGCAGGGTCACCCATGACAAACAGGTCATAGGTGAGGGACCAGACAAAGGACGGCTCACAGACCCCTAATGATGAATAAAAGCAGCGGAGCACGTTTTCCCTTGCCCGGACGCGGGCCACCGGGGCCCCCCTCTGGAGCCAGGCCTGGAGGTGGGGCTCGAAGGCGAGCGCCTGGTGGCCGGGCCTGCACCCATGGGGCCCGGTCGGGCGCAGCCCGAAAGGACAACCTGGGTCCCCCTTCCCATGGGCTCACCACCTGTGAGAGGGGCCATAGGGGTCGGGTGCACTGTGAGCTGGGCGGTGGCCGAAGGCGGGGACCTTGGCGATCCGATCCCCGGCTACAGAAGCTGGCTCTTGGGACGTGGAATGTTACCTCTCTGGCAGGGAAGGAGCCCGAGCTGGTGTGTGAGGTCGAGAAGTTCCGACTAGATATAGTCGGGCTCACCTCCACACACAGCTTGGACTCTGGTACCAGTCCTCTCGAGAGGGGTTGGACTCTCTTCCACTCTGGAGTTGCTCATGGTGAGAGACGCCGAGCAGGTGTGGGTATACTTATAGCCCCCCGGCTTGGCGCCTGTACATTCGGATTCACCCCGGTGGACGAGAGGGTAGCCATCCTCCGCCTTAGGGTGGGGGGACGGGTCCCGACTGTTGTTTGTGCTTATGCACCAAACAGCAGTTCAGAGTACCCACCCTTTTTGGAGTCCTTGGAGGGGGTGCTGGAGAGCGCTCCAACTGGGGACTCCATCGTTCTACTGGGGGACTTCAATGCTCATGTGGGCAATGACAGTGAGACCTGGAAGGGCGTGATTGGGAGGAACGGCCCCCCCGATCAGAACCCGAATGGTGTTCAGTTATTGGACTTCTGTGCTCGTCACGGACTGTCCATAATGAACACCATGTTCAGACATAGGGGTGTCCATACGTGCACCAGGACACCCTAAGCCGCAGTTCGATGGTCGACTTTGTGGTCGTGTCATCGGACTTGCGGCCGCATGTCTTGGACACTCGGGCGAAGAGAGGGGCGGAGCTGTCAACCGATCACCACCTGGTGGTGTGTTGGCTCCGATGGTGGGGGAAGATGCCGGTCCGACCTGGCAGACCCAAACGTATTGTGAGGGTCTGCTGGGAACGCCTGGCGGAATCCCGTCAGAAGGAGTTTCAACTCCCACCTCCGGCAGAACTTCACCCACGTTCCGGGGGAGGCGGGGGACATTGAGTCTGAGTTGACCATGTTCCGCGCCTCCATTGTCGAAGCGGCCGACCTCAGCTGTGGCCGTAAGGTGGTCGGTGCCTGTCGTGGCGGCAACCCCAGAACCCGCTGGTGGACATCGGCGGTAAGGGATGCCGTCAAGCTGAAGAAGGAGTCCTATCGGGCCTTTTTGGCCTGTGGGACTCCTGAGGCAGCTGATAGGTACCGGCTGGCCAAGCGGAATGCAGCTTTGGTGGTTGCTGAGGCAAAAACTCGGGCGTGGGAGGAGTTCGGTGAGGCCTTGGAGGACGACTTCCAGACGGCTTCGAGGAGATTCTGGTCCACCATCAGACGTCTCAGGAGGGGGAAGCAGTGCAGCATCAACACTGTGTATAGTGGGGATGGGGCACTGCTGACCTCAACTCGGGACGTTGTGACTCGGTGGGGAGAATACTTCGAAGACCTCCTCAATTCCGACGACACGCCTTCCCATGAGGAAGCAGAGTCTGGGTTCTCTGAGGCGGGCTCTCCTATCTCTGGGGTTGAGGTCACAAGGTAGTTAAAAAGCTCCTTGGTGGCAGGGCCCCGGGGGTGGATGAGATCCGCCCGGAGTTCCTAAAGGCTCTGGATGTTGTGGGGCTGTCCTGGTTGACACGCCTCTGCAACATCGCCTGGACGTCGGGGACAGTGCCTCTGGATTGGCAGACTGGGGTGGTGGTCCCCTTTTTAAGAAGGGGGACCGGAGGGTGTGTTCCAACTACAGGGGGATCACACTCCTCAGCCTCCCTGGTAAGGTCTATTCAGGGGTTCTGGAGAGGAGGGTCCGTCAGGAAGTCGAATCTCGGATTCAGGAGGAGCAATGTGGTTTTCGTCCTGGCCGTGGAACAGTTGACCAGCTCTACACCCTCCGCAGGGTCCTTGAGGGAGCATGGGACTTCGCCCAACCAGTCTACATGTGTTTTGTGGACTTGGAGAAGGCGTTCGACCGTGTTCCTCGGGGGGTTCTGTGGGGGGTGCTTCGGGAATATGGGGTACCGAGCCCCTTGATAATGGCTGTTCGGTCCCTGTACGACCGATGTCAGAGTTTGGTCCGCATTGCCGGCAGTAAGTCGGATTCATTTCCAGTGAGGGTTGGACTCCGCCAAGGCTGCCCTTTGTCACCGATTCTGTTCATAACTTTTATGGACAGAATTTCTAGGCGCAGCCAAGGCGTTGAGGGTGTCCGGTTTGGTGGCCTCAGTATTGCGTCTCTGCTTTTTGCAGATGACGTGGTGCTGTTGGCTTCATCAAGCCGTGATCTCCAACTCTCACTGGAACGGTTCGCAGCCGAGTGTGAAGCGGTTGGGATGAGAATTAGCACCTCCAAATCTGAGACCATGGTCCTCAGTCGGAAAAGGGTGGAGTGACCTCTCCGGGTTGGGGATGAGATCCTGCCCCAAGTGGAGGAGTTCAAGTATCTCGGGGTCTCGTTCACGAGTGAGGGTACGATGGAATGGGAGATCGACAGGCGGATCGGTGCAGCGTCTGCAGTGATGCGGACTCTGTATCGGTCCGTCGTGGTGAAGAAGGAGCTGAGCCGAAAGGCAAAGCTCTCGATTTACCGGTCGATCTACGTTCCTGCCCTCACCTATGGTCACGAGCTGTGGGTCGTGACCGAAAGAACGAGATCCAGGATACAAGCGGCCGAAATGAGTTTCCTCCGCAGGGTGTCCGGGCTCTCCCTTAGAGATAGGGTGAGAAGTTCGGTCATCCGGGAGGGACTCAGAGTCGAGCCGCTGCTCCTCCGCATCGAGAGGAGCCAGATGAGGTGGCTCGGGCATCTGGTCAGGATGCCTCCTGGACGCCTCCCTGGTGAGGTGTTCCGGGCACGTCCTACCGGGAGGAGGCCCCGGGGACGACCCAGGACACGCTGGAGAGATTATGTCTCCAGGCTGGCCTGGGAACGCCTTGAGATTCTCCCGGAGGAGCTGGACGAAGTGGCTAGGGAGAGGGATGTCTGGGCTTCCCTGCTCAAGCTGCTGCCCCCACGACCCGACCCCGGATAAGCGGTAGAGAATGGATGGATGGATGGATGAATTACGGATCAAAAACAGTGATCAGTTTAAAAAGTTATAACTTAAATATGATAGTTTATAAAGCCTCAGGCTAAGACTAAGGCTGATGTTTGGTAGTTACCTCACACCAATAAGTTCCATAACGAGTCATTCACACTGAGGATTAAGAGGCTTCTCTGGGTGATCGTTGTGTTGAGGTACTGACCTGTGAGGATATATACTTCTTCAGATCATTCTCTATCTGGCCGATATTCAGGATGGTTGTGTTGGACTCTTGCTCCACTGGTGAATCGTTCAGCAGTAACTTCCCTTTGAAGTTATGGACCACACACACCACCTACAACACACACACACACAGTTCTGTCCCCACTACTTCACTCATTTGCATACCCATTAATAAATACAGTAATCCCACAGCAGCATAGGGTCGTCCTTCACAGGACAGCTTTAGGAAGCAAAACCAACATCCACACACACCTGCAGAGAGGATGAGCAGGAGGAGAACGCCCCGGTCCAGGTGAACTCCAGGGGTGAACAAAGCCCTGACACTGGTGCAGCTGCTGTGTGTGTGTTTGTGTGTGTTTACAGACAGCATGATTTGCTAAATGGCTGAAAGTAGTTAACGTTGTCTCTGACAGGTCAGTCAAATGTCAGCTTATCCCAAAGCAGAATCACCAGGCCCCAACGCCTCACAGCTCCTCCTGCCCCGGCTGAAGGGAACTCTAGATCCAACACGGAGAGGGCAGAGTGTAGAGGAATTCATTCCAAGACGACAGTGGATCATTCTGATTGGACCGGTGTTGGTGAAAGACGCACTAGAAACCCTCTAGCCAACGTTGCTGCAAAGGAGAGATGCTGCTGCTATTAAAGCAATTCAGAGGTGAGGATCACCGTGAGGGCCCTGAGATCCAGGAGGCTCGCTGGTGACACAAACACTAAAAGCCTGAAACAGGAACTTGACATGCCCACATTCAAAGGGGTAAATATTTGCCTGCCCGGCATTACAGGTCAACAGAGAGCAGGTGAGTTTAATGGGCACTCCTTTACCACCCTGGCAACAACATAAAACACAGGCCAGATGACCTGATGAACCCCTCCAGCTGGCCAATGGATGAGGATGAGCGTGTGGTGTTTGGGGATGACAAACTGTCGTCATTCGCTGCTGAGGTCTCAGACATCTCTGATAATAAAGGAGTTTAGAGGACATGAACGCCACAGAGTCCAGGGAGACAATCTCTGCAGTGTTTTCTTCCATCTCATGTTTTCTTCCTTTGTCGATGGCAGAGTGTGAACGTGGATTTAGTGCTACCAATCAGAAGTCTACAGGAATCTGGATCAAAGACGGACAACATGCTGCAGATAATAAAAGCTGGAGAGGCCTTGTGTTCTCAATGTCCCTCCATAACCCCACAAACACACCCACACATCCCTTTGTGGGTGTTAGATGTTTACCACCCCTTTGTGTTGCCTCTCATACTTTGTGCTGTACTGCCTGAGTTGTACTACCTGTTGTACTACCTGTTGTACTGCCTGTTGTACTGCCTGTTGTACTTCCTGTTGTACTGCCTGAGTTGTACTACCTGTTGTACTGCCTGTTGTGCTGCCTGTGTTGTACTACCTGTTGTACTGCCTGTTGTACTGCCTGTGTTGTACTACCTGTTGTACTGCCTGCTGTACTGCCTGTGTTATACTGCCTGTTGTACTGCCTGTGTTGTCCTGTCTGTGTTGTACTGTCTGTGTTGTACTGCCTGTTGTACTGCCTGTTGTACTGTCTGTGTTGTACTAGCTGTTGTACTGCCTGTTGTACTACCTGTTGTACTGCCTGTTGTACTGTCTGTGTTGTACTACCTGTTGTACTGCCTGTTGTACTGTCTGTGTTGTACTAGCTGTTGTACTGCCTGTTTACCGAGGGTCTGAGCTGACTTTGACTTATTCTCACCAGGAAGGTGGCGATGGCCGTCCCGATGATGAAGCCAGCGATGACATCTGACCAGTGGTTCCGGTATTCAGCCACACGATTCAGACCGTTGAGGAATGCCAGGCACAGAAGCAGGAGGGACAGCGCTGGCTTGGCCAGGTGAGTGCCTTTAGTCTGCACCGTGTACGTCACATACATCTGCCAGAGAGGAGACAGACCAGGATTAGAACATCTATAACGGATCTATTTCCGCTCATTTTTATTTCAGTTAGATAAATGTGAAGGTGTGAATCTTCATCTTTATGACCTCCAAATATTTCTGTTTTGAAATTCTATCAGCATTGGTGTGCTGATCCCCAAACCTGCTCCACATTTTGTGCATGCTGACATTCTTCCCCTGCATGAGAACCAGTTTGCAAAACCAGAGGTTTGATAGATAGATAGATAGATAGATAGATAGATAGATAGATAGATAGATAGATAGATAGATAGATAGATAGATAGATAGATAGATAGATAGATAGATAGATAGATAGATAGATAGATAGATAGATAAGTGTAGGAACATGAAAGAAGCGTGAGGTGAAGACAATGTCGGATCAGAAGGATGGATTAACCGCGCTGTAAAACGACACTAAGGACCCTCCCACAGTGCACCCCCAGTGCATCCCAGGCCCCCCTAGTCTACCCCCTCTCGGCCAGCCTTGATGACCCTGCGGCTTCGGCCCCCCTCCTTCTGAGAGAGTGGTTGTGCCCCCTGATGGCACGAGGCACAAAGGAGGTCCTGAGTCTCTCAGTGGAGGAGCTTGATGACAGCAGTCTGCCGCTGAAGGAGCTCCTTTGCTGGGCGAAGGTAGTGTGCAGGGGGTGGGTGGTGTTACCTAGGATCGCTCTAAACTTGGACATAGTCCTTCTCTCTAAGACAGTCTGTACAGTGTCCAGTTCCTGACGGGTCACAGAACCAGCCCTGCGGATGAGCCTGTCTAGGCACTCAGTGTCCCGTTTCCTGGCATCACCACCCCAACACACAATGGCGTAAAACAGCACACTGGACACAATGGACTGGTAGAACAGTCTGAGCAGGTCAGAGCTGATGTTGAAGGAGGCCAGCCTCCTGAGGAAGTACATCCTGCTCTCACCTTTCTTGTACACACAGTCCAGGTTGTGCGACCAGTCCAGTCTGCTGTCCAGCTGCAGCCCCAGGTACTTATAAGTCCCCTATACCTCCACCTCCTTACCCCTGATGACTACTGGCTGTGGGGAGGGGGTTGCCCACCGGAAATCCAGCACCATCTCCTTGGTTTTGGAGATGTTTAACTGAAGCTCATTTTGCTGACACCACCCCACAAAGTCCGTCACCACTCTCCTGTACTCCCTCTCATCACCCTCCCTGATACATGCCACGATTGCAGTGTCGTCTGAGAAGTTCTGAATATGGCACATATCCGAGTTGTGTTGGAAGTCCGTCGTATAGCGGGTGAAGAGAAGGGGGGAGAGTACCGTTCCCTGTGGGGCCCCTGTGCTGCTGGTCACCACTGATGACAGACAGTCCCCCATACGGATGTACTGGGGTCTGTCTGTTAGATAGTCCATGATCCAGCTCACGAGATAGGGGTTCCATAGCCCTGGATGAAAGTTTCTCCTGCAGGAGCCGGGGCTGGATGGTGTTGAAGGCGCTCGAGAAGTCAAAAAAGAGCACCCTCACTGCACAACTCCCGACATCCAAGTAGGAGAGGGCCCGGTGGTGGAGGTACAGGACGGCGTCGTCAGCCTCAACCTGTGGCCGGTAGGCAAACTGGAGAGGGTCCATCGCGCCCTGCACCTGGGGACGCATGAGCTCCAGGACCAGTCGCTCTAGGGTCTTCATCACGTGCGAGGTGAGAGCGACCGGTCGATGGTCGTTGAGGTCAGTGGGGCGTATTCGCTTAGGTACAGGGACGATGCAGGATGTCTTCCATAGTGTTGGGACCCTCCCCAGCCGGAGACTGAGGTCGAAGACCTGGTGTAGGGGCTCACCTAGTTCGGCAGCACAGGCCTTGAGGAGTCTTGGGGGGACCTGGTCTGGTCCGGCTGCCTTCCTTGGGCAAAGCCTCCTCAACACAGACGTCACTTGTTCTACAGTAATGGCCATGTGTGGGGGTGTGGCACGTTGATCCCTTTGGCCAGGGGGTCTGGCAGTTGAGGTGGAGGAAGGGTCTGGGTTTGGCCCGAGGTAGATGGGTGCGGTGGGCGGAGAGGGAGAGGGTGAGGCAGGTGAGATGGACGGAGAGGGGGAGAAGGAGGCATGCGGAGTCAAGACAGCTGGGCCGGGGGGACTCTGGGGACAAGGGCATGGAGTGGTGGGGGAGCTGAACTGATTAAAAAAGCTGTTAAGTTCATCAGCTCGCTCCATGTTCCCCTCCACTGTACCGCGGCCCTCTCCATAGCCGGTGATGGCCCTCATGCCACTCCAGACCTCCCGCACCTGGTTGCGCCCAAACTGGTTCTCCAGCTTCCTTTTTCAGTTGTCCTTGGCCTCCCTCAGGCAGAGTCTCACTGCCTGCTGGGTCGCCCTCATTTCATCCTCATTCCCACTCCTGAACGCCTGCTTCTTTCTATTCAGGACAGCCTTGACTTACTTTGTTACCCACGGTTTGTTGTTTGGGTAACACTTGACTGAAAGTGTTGAAAGTCTAGTTTCATTTGATCAACTGTTATTTACATTAGATTGCAGTCAAACTAAACTCAACCCATTTTCATAAAATTTACTCAAAAATCCATCCCTGTGCTGTGTGCTGACTAAGCATTTGTTGGCAGGTTTGATTGTGTTGTGGAAGACTGCACTCTAAATTTATTTGAATAAATACACGAAAACACTTGGTTAAAGATGAAATAATTATGACATTATCAATAAATAACAAATATAATACATTTTCTGTAGGTTGGTTTCACTTTTAACGAATCACATTAGCCAACTGAATGAAGACCTATAGATCGTTTACATGGTGACCATGAGTTTGATCAGCCAGTGAGGCTGAAAACATGGTGGACCCAGAAGCAGACGAGCAGAATGAAGTTAGGAGGCTTCACTTCTATTGAAAAGCAAAGGCGGGTCAAGCGAGGTACACACCAGAGCTGGTGGGAGGTCCTGGATTCATCTGAGGTAGCTGGGATGATGCCTGACTGTTTCGCTTCACAGGATGAGATTTTAGCTTCATCAACACTCAAACATTTTAGCAGGAATTTTATTGAGGGATCAAAAAAATGCAAGGAATCTGATGTTAAATGTGATCATACTATTAAGGCAGGACTATACAAAACCATAATTCCACTAGAATAACCCTAATCCATCATATTTTCTGGATTGGGGTTATTTTTGATTTTGAGGCATCTGAGGTGGCGGAGAGTAACGTGAGGGAAGGAAAATTTGTATGATGATGCTGAAGGATGTGCCTTCCTCTCCATGTCTGTCCTTCTTTATGGTACCCCTCTGTGTGTGTGTGTGTGTGTGTGTGTGTGTGTGTGTGTGTGTGTGTGTGTGTGTGTGTGTGTGTGTGTGTGTGTGTGTGTGAGTGTGTGTGTGTGTGTGTGTGTGTGTGTGTGTGTGTTTACTCATAGCTCATGCCGCCTCTGCAAAAGTCAGCGCTGGCTTGGGACACCCCAGGCAAATTAGTCTTGACACACACACACACACACACACACACACACACACACACACACACACACACACACACACACACACACACACACACACAGACTGTGTGTTTCTGTGTTTGCCTCTGGGAAAGGCAAACTAGAATATTCTGTGCATCCCAGTACGAAACTTACATCATGTGACAGCTCATACAAATTGCTGTGACTCACATGGTGAACTCACCTTGTATGCCATACAGGGTCTGACACACACACAGACACACACACACACACACACACACACAGACACACACACACACACACACACACACACACACACACACACACACACACACACACACACACACACACACACACACACACACACACACACACACACAGACTGTGTGTTTCTGTGTTTGCCTCTGGGAAAGGCAAACTAGAATATTCTGTGCATCCCAGTACGAAACTTACATCATGTGACAGCTCATACAAATTGCTGTGACTCACATGGTGAACTCACCTTGTATGCCATACAGGGTCTGACACACACACAGACACACACACACACACACACACAGACACACACACACACACACACACACACACACACACACACACACACACACACACACACACACATCTTTTCTGGTCCAAAGCCAGGGTTCTGTATATCATTAAGGTGGAACGTCTTCAAAGCAAATGTCTCATCAGCTGTGTCGTGTGAACAAGTAGTTATTTTCTCACTGACTTTTGTTTTCTTTTTGCATTTTCTGAACATTTTTTCCTTCTGATGAAACTATTTATATTAGATATGAATAAGATGATGAAATATTTTTCCTGTCATTTGCATGAATCAGGCTTTTGAGCTGCGACTGGGGGAACGAGAACACAAGGAGCTTCATGAAGCTTTATGAACAGGTCGCTGCGTGTGTCATGAACAGATGCCCAGGAGTCAGCATGGAACTATCTCAAACATAAAGAGTCTGTTTGTCAAGGTTTACGCAACATCTGATTCGTAAGGAGATCATGGCCTGACCCCAGATTCAGGTTAAGGTTTCATTTCAATGATAAATGTATCGCCACTAATCACTGGATTAGTGGCGACTGAATAGTGTCAACTGTGTATTTTACCCCCTAACAGGAAGAATTTGAGAATATTATTCCAAGCAAGCATCATCATCTGTTTGTCGGGAAAAAAATGAGCAAACTGAGGGAGTTAGAGAATGAGACATTGTCCAAGATCCGACCTGCTGACCCCACTGACATGATCAGGATTTTTTGTACCAATAAAGATGACATAGAGTTCCATCAGCTTCTTTAGCCAGTGTGTATGGATCATATCGGGGCCCGGTGCTGACCAGCTCTTCATCTTTGACACTCTTTCTTGGACGTCTGCCATTGAGATGGTTACTGGTTCTTGTTCTGGGAGGCAGCTGTGGTCAGTCCTCAGGTCCACTAGCCACTGGGCATCGGTGTTGTGTGATGCTTCTCTTTCCCAGAGGCTCTTCCAGTATTTCTTCATCTCAGTTTTCCACAGGTCTGACCTGTTGCTGTTACATCCTTGCCACTGAGAGTACACCTTGTCTGATTGGGTGAGAACATTTTGTTTATTCTACCTCCTTATCGTGTCTTTTCAGTCAGTTGGCCGGAGCTGTTTGACAGTCTTGAATGCTTTGTGTATGAACAGCTTCTTGAATTTTCTGTGAATTCCTTTATTCACCATGTTCCCCTTCCTGCAGCTCTGCCAACTGACTGACTTCTCAACGTGTCGCCTTTATTTTGGCCCCTAGTCATCTCTTCCATGGAGGGTACCGCTTCTTATGCTCTGTACCAATATGATACCTCAGCATTTCAGATTACTGAGATTCTGGATCCAATGCTAACCTTTTGTACATGTTCTTCACCACCCAAATTGGGATTGGACACTCATTCCCGTTGGGGACCATGCATTCCAGAGCTGTGGATGGACGTCTCCTCCACAGAGTCATCCACCAAACTGTTTCACCCATCTTGACCAAGTCAGGTAATCACTCTGAGACACTCTCTTTTCACCTCATCCTTGCTCCAAAGCAGCCCCTCATATTAGGGTACCCATGGCTCAAAAGACACCCCACATATAGACTGGTCCACAGGGACAATCCTCCAGTGGAGTTCTCACTATATTTCCATCTGTTTAAAACTAGCTCTACCTTCCACCCTTGTTTTACATAACCTTTCAGAGGCAGCCAACCTGTCCACACTTGGATCTGAAGGAGATCACCATCAAGAACAGGTACCCTCTCCAGTGCTTTTATCTTCAGCGTTTGTGTGATTACAAGGTGCCACGTCATTTTCTGAATTGGATTTGAGGAATGCCTATCATCTGGTGTGCAGTGGGTATGATAATGGGCATGTCTCAAATCCAAAATAAGGAAATGACTTTTAACACTCCCAGTTGAAATTATGACTGCCTGGCCAATGCCGTTCATCCTCACAAATGCCTCTGCAGCATTCCAGGCTCTTGTTAATGATGTGCTCCAAGACATGACTAAAATCCATGTGTTTGTATATCTCAAGGATATTTTCTCCAGGTCCTAGCAGGAACACATGGCCCATGTATGCCAGGTATTAATAAGACTCCTCAAAAACAGATAATTTGGTGTGATTCACCTGAGCTGCATGTTTCTAAAGGTGAAAGGATGCTGGAACAACAACCCACCTGGACATGAAAGCAGGAAACAGAAAGGAATCCAACCCGGAACCTTTTTGCAGTGAGGCATGTGGCACGGCGGCACAGTGCTATGCATTGTGTCACCGTTCCACCCACTTGATAATTCATCCATCCATCATTCATCCATCATCCATCATCCATCCATCCATTTTCTGTCGCCTCTTTTTCCGCTGTTGTGAGTCGTGGAGAGCTGGAGCCTATCCCAGCTGGCTTAGGGCGTGAGGCGGGGGACACTCCGGGTACGACGCCAGTGCACCACAGAGCCACACAGAGACACAGACAACCACACACACACACACACACTCACTCACACCTATGAGAAATCTGGAACCGGCCAATTATCCTGAAGTTCATGTTTCTGGAGGTGGGAGGAAGCCGGAGAACCCGGAGAGAACCCACGCAGACACGGGGAGAACATGCAAACTCCACACAGAGCAGGACTTGAACCCAGAACCCCTTGCTGTGCGGAGACAGTGCTACCCACTGCGCCACCGTGATGCCCTTGATAATTCAATAGATGTAGAATTTTTTTGGCCTATAGCATAGTCTGTATCCTCAGCTCGCCTCCCCCATGTTTGTACTTTGGTGAAAGAACTCACAAACCACAGCAAACAAGGGTGTTTTTCACGTGAAAGCAGTAGAGAGACTCACAGCCAGGTAGAGGGCAGCGTAGACACTGAGTGCTGCTTCCTTGGATGGGAAAGCCTTGCGGGCGTGTAAGATATCGTCATGGTTTCCTGTGCACGCCTCCTGGTGGCTGATGTAGTGAAGAGCCTCTTCACAGCCCAGTGCTGTGTAGTTTGGCTTGCACACTGTCAGGAAGTGAGGGGCCAGGTTCCCTGTCACTACCTGGCCTGCATTGACAAAGATGTCAACAGTGAAAAGGCCAAAGACGTAAACTCCTGTGAAGAAAAACATGGTAAGAGGGACCTCGCCTGGAACAGGTGGAGCCAGTATCAAAGCTTTTTACTAGAAATGACAGCAGTTATTGTTGGAAACAAGGGAACGAAAATAAACGATAAGAAATTAGATTTTTAACTTCATAAGTAAAGGAAAGACAAAAATACAGTAAATTAAGTAAATGTAAATCAATTATTTTCTGCCCATGGAAGCAAAAGTCCCTGCATGTTTTGTCCCTCTATTTCAAAGCGAGTAAATGTACATAGCTGTCCATTTTGGCTGTCTGGAAGTTGTGAGAAATATTGAAGTCTAGTGAAATGACTGTGTTGTGCCTAGTCAACGTTCCTTTGAATGCAAAAAAGTTAAAAATGGGTATCTTTAATCGGGTAAATCTCTTTCCATAAACTAAATCAATGAAATGTCATCAAGTTCAGATTTTGTGGGTCAGATTTCTTCAAACGGGTGTGGCCTTTCTGATGAAAGGTATATTTAAAAAAACAAAACAGACAATTCTGTGGTCGGTTCAGAGTCACTTTGTGTTAAATGCAAAAAATCAAATTGGAATGTCTGTTTGTAATCTGATTTGAGGACAAAATTGAAAAATGGAAAATACGTCATTATACATTGTTTTTAGAAAACAATGAATATTGAAAGAAAACCTTTTTTGCTTGTACATAGTGATTTCCACTGTATTGATCATTGGGCCAACTTATAGAAAGACTAACAAACAGAATTATGCACGTTCTGAATTATTAATGGTTTTACACTATTGTACCATTCAATTTTATGATAGCAAAAGGAATTAGTTGTGAGTGAACTTTGATCATCTCAAGAGAGATGAATGTTAAGGTGTACAGTAATCCCTGGCTTGTTCGCGCTTCAAGATGCACGGCTTCACTAGAACGTAGTCACGTGATACCGTACACGCATTCTATTGGCTGACAGCATCCGGATGTGGGCTGAGTTCAGAGACTCAGAACGCAGCGCTCTTACGTGAGACACATAAGTGCTGTAAATAGTCTATCAGACTGTTTTAAAGGTAATACAGACAGAAGGTGGTTTAATATCAGTATGGGGAGGGTTCACAAACGTTTAAATGACCTTAAATAATAAAATAAATAGTTGTCGCTATATTGTGGAATTTCATTTTTCATGGTTGGTCCTGGAAAGCATTAACTGCGAGTAACAAGGGATTACTGTATTTGGATCTCTTGGATGTCAAAACGAATCCGTAGTGGAGCTGTGAACTCCAGCAGTAAAAAAGAGATCAGCTGACAAACACAATGAAATACAATACAACTAAAATCAGTGCTGTGGTACAGGAAATAACTATCCTGCTCCTAGTCTATTTATCTATCTGAAAAGTCACATCAAAACTAAAGCAGATCATTCCTCCATACAACATATTGGAGCAAAATAATAGAAGTGTATTTATTAATTTGGAAAAGAAATTATTAAAACCAAAATGCAACTCTGTGCAGAAAATCCCAGTCAGAATATTCTCAGTATGCTGAGGCAGCAAATGTGATATAGGAGTACACATTCACTAGAGTAAAAGACAATTTCTGTCCATGCAGCTCTAAGAGCCTTGAAGAACCTCAGATTTATCATTGTACAAACTGTACAACAAAAATATGAGGTTAGACAGACAGACAGATTTATTAATACCTGAGGAAATTGCACATATCCACTGCTCAGACATTACATAATGAATTAATACTGGATAAACACCAGGAGAAAAAGAAACACTGACATCACAGGACAAACCACAAGACATACACTGTACTAACAGACACAAGCAGCACTAACAGGACATATACTAAACTAAAATATAAACAGTATAATATTAAAATGAAGTAAAATAAAATAGCACATAACAATAAAAAGTGCAAGTGAAAATTAGCAGGAGGCCCACATGGTGGGTAAGGTGCACCCTTCTTACAATGTGAGGCATCTCATTATCTAATATCACAACATCACAACACCTTGGCCCCCCTACACTGCAGCACAGGCTGACATCCCATCTCCTCCCCTCCATTCAACCGCGTGCTGACCTCACCACCTCCCCCTCGCTCCTCCTGAGAGAGTCATTGTACCCCCTGATGGCAAGGGGCACGGAGGAGGACCTCAGCCTCTCTGTGGAGGCGCTGTGTGACAGCAGTCTGCCGCTGAAGGTGCTTCTCTGCTGGGAGAAGGTGGTGTGCGGGGGGGGCTGGTGTTGTTCATGATAGCCCTGACTTTAGACATGGTCCCGCTCTCCAGAACTGTCTCCACAGAGTCCAGGCTCTGACCCAACCAATGAGCCCACTCTGCGGACGGAGCTCATGCGTCCACAGGTGCAGGGTGCGATGGACCCTCTCCAGTTCGCCTATCAGGCCGAGGTTGGGGTTGTCTTGTACCTCCTCCACCGTGTGCTCTCCTACCTGGATGCCGGGGGCTGTGCTGTCAGGGTGCTCTTCCTTGACTTTTCGAGCGCCTCCAACACCATCCAGCCCTGGTTCCTGCAGGATAAACTGACCTCCATGGCTGTGGACCCCTACCTCATGAGCTGGATCACGGACTACCTAACGGACAGACCCCAGTACGTCCATATGGGGGACTGTTTGTCTTCTATGGTGACCAGCAGCACGGGGGCGCCACAGGGGACGGTGCTCTCCCCCATTCTCTTCACCCTCTACACATCGGACTTCAAGCACAACTCACAACACAACAATACATGCCACATACAGAAGTACTCTGATGACACTGCGATTGTGGCATGTATCCGGGAGGGTGATGAGGGGGGGGTACAGGGCATTGGTGGCTAACTTTGTGGAGTGGTACCAACAGAACCAGCTCCAGCTCAACGTCTCCAACACAAAGGAGACGGTGCTGGCTTTCCGGCGGGCACCTCCCTCTCCACAGCCTTTGATCATGGAGGGCAGTGAGGTGGAGGTGGTAGGAAACTATAACTATAAACTATAGTCCCATATATACTATATGGGACTGCAGCTAGACAGCAGAATGGACTGGTCACTCAACTGGGACTGTGTGTACAAGAAGGGGCAGAGCAGGATGAACTTCCTGAGGAGGCTGACCTCCTACAACATCTGTCCTAAGCTCCTTCTCATGTTCTATCAGTCCATAGTCTCCAGTGTGCTGTCATACGCCATTGTGTGTTGGGGTGGGGGGGCCAGGAAAAGAGACATGGACCGTCTGAATAGACCTGCAGAGCGAGCTCAGTGGTCGGGCTGAGCCTGGACTCTGTGGAGACAGTTCTGGAGAGCAGGACCATGGTTAGAGTGGAGAGTTAGCTCTGCGCTGCTGTAACCTGGGCATACCCCCACATTGGGTCATCATAACCTCATGTTTCTAGGATGCATGTTTTTTTGTGGTGGACAGCCCTTTCAGACATGGATAGAACATGCAAACTCCACACAGAAAGGCCATAATGGCAATGTTGGGATTTGAACCCATGACTTTTTACTCTGAGTCAGCACAGTCACTATTGCTTGCTTGTCAGTGTTGATGCTTGTGAATGTCCCCATACACATGAATACACTGAGTTACCACAGCTCAGAACTTTGCAGAGACGTGGATAAAAGAGGACGAAACGCTGCAGATGACGCATCAGGAAAGACACATGAAGTCCAACATGACAGCTAACTATTCACGTGGTCTCATATTTGCTGAGAGAGGACTGAATTGGCTGTGTCCCCCTATTTTGCCACAACCACCACCACCACCACCACCACCAACAACAACAACCCCCCACCCCCATTTTATCAGTCAGCAGATAATAACACAAATTTCTCCCGAGGACACCGGGCCTAGAGGCGTCTTCTCCCTTCCCTTACACTGTTGTTGACTCTTGGGCAGTGTCAAGGACTAAGGACTTCCAACGCACACCTACATTACCATTACACTTCAGACTGCACACGTGTCTGCTCTCTGCTTTACCCATCATGTAACTGGTGTTATGTCTGAGCAAATATTTGTGGCAACAAGGGGCTTTTTTAGCCAGTCTTCATTACGTTTCCTGTTGGGAGCGTGATGAGAAGCTGTTTTTTTCTCACCCCTTTCCTCCCCCCATTGACACCCACTGCCCTTTAAGTGGCAGTGTACCATAGAGGTAATGTGAGGATGCATGTCTCTTAGCAAGGTAGAGTTCCTTCTCTGTGTTTTGTTGTTCACTGACAAAATTTATCTTTCTTACCTTTTCATTGAAACCCTCCCTCTTAAGTCAAATTTGCATTTTTCTTTTCTCCTTGGAGAGTTCCATTCTTATCTACCTGCACAAGTGACGCTTGTCGTTTGGCAACCAAGCTGGGCCTCTAGGCGGTGTTCCACATCAACCAGTTTCACATGTGGAGCGAACACAATAGCACCACTGGCTTTGCCCCCACCCCTTCAATTCCATTGTACAATATGCCGTCCCGCACTTCAGGAATGAATTGTGTGAAGATGAAATTTTTTTGTTGCTGCAGGTGGTTACAGCTGCTGGAACTGGGCGACTGACCTCTGGGTAGCTAACAATAATATGACTTATTATTGGACTCTACTAACAATAATATGACTTATTTTGCCAAAAAGGATATGACTTTGAACTAGTCTTTCAATTGCAGTTTTGGGGGGTTTTTTTTTGCTATTATGGCTTGGATAGCTTTGAACAATTACTTTGGTGATCTTTGATAATTACACTGAAAACATTCCATTGCCGTATGCCATTGGGTGGAGTAGAACCTAACAGTGTCTATAGACATATTTTCTGTGTTTGACAGGTTCATCTTAAATGATATGACCTGATGGGCATCCAAATCGTTTTAGACATTTTCTATTAAAAAAAGAAAGGACCATTCCACTCTTGAATATTTTTATTGAGTCTAGAGACACTACCAAGTATTCATTATTACTAGCATATTTAATGTTCAGAAATGATATTAATGGCTCAGCCTTGAGACCTGTTTTTAACCCTTAATGGGTCCATAAGTGGGTTAGGAACGACCAGCGTTAGAATCAATGTGTTTTTATGCCTCTTGTTTCATTTCGGGTTAAGAATCATTTGTGTGGGGGCCATAAGAGGGATGCAGAGTGTACTTTGTAAATACATTTTGCTGCAGTGTGTCTAGATATCCTGTGATTACAGATTTGCACTTGTCTCGTAATCAATAATCTGGAATCAGCCTGAGACTCACCCAGGAAGCGGAAGACTCTGCGCACCAGCGGGTTGAGGTAGCAACATTCACCGGCAGCCACTGTCTTCTCTAATCGGTCAAACTCCTTGGACATGTACTGGAGCAGGAACAGCACAGTCTCTATTACTGTGATCTGATAGATAAAGAGAGAAAGAAAGAAACCACAGGTCAGAGGAACCCATAGATAGACCACACTGTATAAGAAGAAATGGAAATGAGGAGGCCAGTGCACTGTGAAAGTAACATTAGATGGTAGTGAATGTTGTACTTTTTACCAATGATGCAGTTTAGAAAATTGAAAATGCAAGATGTAATTGAAAAGTGAATATTATACATATATGTCAGTAAGTGTAGGGTACAGTTCAGTTTGCTGTGTTTTGTAATTGTTTCAACAAATATCCAATATTACTTCCCCTATGCCTGATAAATTTATAACTCTGAGGCCCCAGCAGAGGAATGCATTAGACAGCTCTACGACTTTATGTAATGTAATGTTAAACTTCAGGTCACTGAATTCATGTCCCTGACAAATTCTGTCCTTGGATAACTTGTGAATTGAAGATTGTCCATTTCTTGTTATATTGCATGTAATTTCTGTAAGCAAAATGTGTGAGGGTATGAGCGCAGCACTGTGCACAACCAGCTGAATCACAAAATCATGAGAGACACACTTGAAAGCATTGTTCCTTGAATTGCTAACATGTAGGCATCAGTGGTTTGGAACCACCTCTGATGCAAACAGAACGCAGCAACACACTGACTACAGGTCAGGTTTGCTGTGGGATGTGGGATTACTATAAATGACTACATTGGTGTTAGGTTTTGTGGCACATAAAGAGTGAGTACTGCACAAGTACTTTAATTTTGAGAAATAGTTCATCACTGTTTAAGCATGCCCAATGGTCTGCAAAAGGTAATGCAACACTCATTATGACCCTGAGACTTTGACTTATGACAGAAAACTGAGACAAATGATGGCCAACTGTTTGTTTGTGACATTTGTGACACTCTCCAGTGTACCTCTCTGTGTATTACTGTGAATATTTGTGTCTGTAACCAACTTTTATTAAATGTGGACATGAAACTGATAAAATTGATTAACAACAATAAAAGACAACTTTTTCATTTTATCCAAAAAATACCAAGACAGAGGAAATAATGGATGTCTAGGACAGCAGCAGACCAGTAACACCTGACAACACTAAATTACAGCTGGCGAGAATCAAAGGTATCCTTCAAGGGATTGCATCAGGTGTGAGCAGCATTACAGTATTTTCCGTACTATAAGGCGCACTGAAATATTAGGCGCACCCTCAATACTTTGTTTGTTTTATAATTTATTTCATATATAAGGCGCACCGGATTATAAGGCGCACACAATAAAAAATAACATTTATTTGATAAACTGCAGCGGCTGTAGTTGCGCAATCTGTCCACTAGATGATTGCATTCATGACTTCCTGACTACCTTTGAATGGCCCCAATTGTTACCTGTATGTCAATAAGCCATTCTGAGCCTCATCAAGGAAACCTGATCACTTGATCAGGTTAGACAGAAGTCAACACGCATATTAAAAAACCTGACATTAAAAACTGGTTAAATGCGTTACCAGTGCAGTCAGTGCGAACAGAGCGGATTATTTCCTGATCTGAAGTTCGAAGCAGATATTTAAGCTCCGACATTCGTCTTCGTTTATTAATTAAATATTGTTCCGATCGATCGGTAGTCCAGTCGGAGGTGAGGTGCAGCTATTTGCTGCTGTGTGTCCTAAACAATTTTTTAACCAGTTTTTAATGTCAGGCTGCTAATTTACTGGCAAATATGACGCTGTTTTACTCCTAGAACTGACTTTAACGTCGGTGTCTCACCGCCGTGAATCTCACAGCACGTCGCTGCAGACAGAACACACAAGCCCGAATGCCCCCCCCCGTAACGTGTTGTTTCAGGTATCAACTACATTTGTATATCACTTGCAGCACACCCGTTGGCACGTTTGTCTAGCAGTGACTCTGTTCTTGAAACTTCAGAAAAGGCTGGAAGTTCAGCTTTGAGGGTCTTTCATTCACCTTTATGCCAGTTTCTCCGTGTGTTTCCACAGACTAATAGAATGGACCGTCACTAGATTCCAGATGACAGCACAATGGTATTTTAAGACCAATTCAGTTTAAAGTGGGTTATTTCCGACGCCAAATAGTTAGGAAATCAGTCAGTCAGTCAAACTTTATTAATAGAATTGTTGAAAGTTCCTTATGTTTTGCTACGTAATCACCGGTGTTCCTACAGTCTGCTCTACCGTCTGAGAGCAGCTCAGTCAGAGCAGGAGGTGTTAGGGGGCGTGGGCCCGAGTGCCTTGTGAGAGAGCCCCCTGGTGGCGGAGTGCGGCATGACTGATGGACAGACTGCCGGCTTTTTTTCAGCAATCATGTTTTAACCAATATTTATATGAATATTAATCCATATATAAGACACACCGGATTATAAGGTGCACTACGGGTTTATGAGAAAATTTTAGGCTTTTAGGTGCGCCGTATAGTGCGGAAAATACAGTATATTACAAACTACCACTAAGAACAGATGCCAGAGGTTGAAGCCTGCATTTGTAACTTAAGGACGTAGTTATAACCTAGACCTGAACATGGACTCAACCACATAGAAATGAAATGATTCAATGATCACCATACTTGCTGAGAAACTTGAACTCGACTGGGCTGTCAGTCTGAAGCTGGAAAATTGACACAGAGACCATATTTTGTCTGGACTAGAGATTCAGCACCAGAAAAGCTGTATGAGCCACTTAGGAGGACACAAGAGTGTAGTGGAAGGGCAACAGGGTCTCGTAGTTTTGAAGACCTCCCAAAATGAGCCCCTGGAATTGTGTAAGTTTAACACAGGAAATACACTGTTCCAAGTGCATGGGATTCAATACTCAATGATGTAGATAGCAATGCTTCTACTCTTTGTGAACAAGCCTGAGTACCTTCAGCTACCGAATCACTGGCTGGTGTTCCCCAGAACTGCTCTGAACTTGAACAGGGTTCTCCTCTCCAGAACAGTCCCCAGAGTCCAAACTGACCAACCACAGCATCAGCTCTGCTGATGAGTCTGTTCAGGTATTCCATGTCCCTGTTCCTGACACCAGCACCCCAACACACAGTAGAGTAGGACAGCACACTAGACAGAAAGCACTGGTAGAACATCTGGATAGGCTTAGAGCAGATGTTGAAGACCAGCCTCCTTATCCCCCGTCATCCTACTTGGCCCTTCTTGTACAAACAGTCCAAGTTGTAAGACCAGTCCAGGCTGCTGTCTGGTTGCAACCCAAGGTACTTGCACTGGCTGTGAAGGGGGGGCCCACTGGAAGTTGAGTGCCATCTCCTCATCCTTGGAGATGTTCAGCTGGAGCTCGTTCTGGTGACACCACTCCGCAGAACCTGTCACTACTCTCCTGTACTCCCCTCCTCACCCTCCCTGATACATGTTCCAATCAAATGGGCCCACAATTACATCCCAGTTTGTTGTCTTGAATGGGTCTTGACTGAAGTCACCTGAGATGATCAGAGCCTCTGGATGCCAGGTCCAGAGAGCAGAGGTGATGGTGCAGCTGGGCTCACGTGCTGTTTCAGGGTTTGGTGTGATAAAGACAGTGAGGACAACGACATGTGAAAACTCACGCGCCAAGTAGTGGTGCCTAATGCTAACAGCTGTTAGCTCCAGATCCTAATTACAAAGCGTCATTTTCACAGTCGCATGTTCCGGATGACACCATCTGGTGTTGGTATAAATATTTTTTTCACCTCCTCTCTTCTTGCTGGCAGCGTTCACATCCCAGTCTGCTCATGTTCAGTCGCTTGACGACACCATCGGCACATAGCCCGTTAGCCACGTCTCAGAGAAGAAGCTGGTCTCCCTGTACTGATGCTCAGTCCTGTACGGCGAGGATGTTCCCAGCGAGGAGGATGGAAGGATGGAATCTGGTTCTAGCGGCTGTAGCCCTGATGAAGAGGGTAGGAGATCCCCAATCTCTGGTTCTCCTCTAATCTTCACGGACATAAAGTTATACATACATAAATACATAAAGTTATACACTACTCTACATTATCTCCTCCCAGGTGTCCACCAATCCAGTACTGGTGGGTTGCCGTAGTGAACTCGGATGGAGGCTGTCCATAATAATTAAATTAAATGCAAAAAAAGCAAAAGAAGTACTCACGCAAAGATGAGGAAACCCGCAGCATGTTCACTCATGTGCAGGAAGAATGACGCCCCACCGCTGGGTTACCTCTCTTCTTGTGTATGTGAATACACACACTGATGAACACGGGCCAAAGCTTCCTTCTTCTTCTCCTCCTTTGGGCTTTTCCCTTCAGGGGTCTCCACAGCGAATCAGTGTCCTCCATCTACCATGTCTTCTGCATCCTCTTCTCTCACACCAACTACCTTCATGTCCTCTTTCACTATATCCATAAACCTCCTCTTTGGTCTTCCTCTAGGCCTCCTGCCTGGCAGTTCAAAACTCAGCATCCTTCTACCAATATATTCACTATCTCTCCTCTGGACATGTCCAAACCATCTCAGTCTGGCCTCTCTGACTTTATCTCCAAAACCTCTAACATGTGCTGTCCCTCTGATGTACTCATTCCTGATCCTATCCTTCCTGGTCACTCCCAGAGAGAACCTCAGCATCTTCATCTCTGCTACCTCCAGCTCTGTCTCCTGTCTTTTCCTCAGTGACACTGTCTCTAGACCAAACAACATCGCTAGATGATAGATAAATGGATGGATGGATGGATGGATGGACAGATGGACGGATGGATGGATGGACAGATGGACGGATGGATGGATGGACGGATGGATGGACGGACGGACAGATAGATTGATAATGAAATCATGTATCACATTAGTTATTTTAATTGATTATTTTATTTTAATTCTTTTAATCCTCATGGCTGTTTAATTATTGTTTTGCCAAGAATGTAACAAAGTTTATCAAAAATATTTTATAAATGAATGATGTTGTCAATGAGTTTGGTACCTCTGGTGTCCATTTCAAACCTCAACCATTTTCAGGTTATCAATACAAACAGAACACAGCACCTGATCGTCACACTGGGGGGTCTGACATTACAGAATGATAACTGCTGTAAATCTTAGCAGAAATAAATGATTTGTCTGCCTATCTTGTGTAGGTCTTTATTCACAGCGGACCCGTCTGGACATGCAGATGTGATGAATGAAGTGTGTACTCACCAGCAGGGTGGGCAGCCCAGCCACCAGCGTGTACAGCAGGACGGGGGGGACGGTGCTGCTGTCCTCCGGTCCCAGAAAGGGTTTGGTGTAGGTGGTGTCGTAGCAGAAGAAGCCCTGCATGTGCACGCTGAAGGTATCAGTGCATTCAAAGTAGTAGGCCAGCATGACGGTCCCGGCCATGATCACCAGCTGGATGTAGAGCATGATGCAGGAGGAGAGCAAGACGTCTATTAATAACCAGCTTCTCCTTCACCCCCCCCTTACTGTCTCCTCCTCGCTGACATCACGGCTCAGCTCCACGCGATGAGGAGGTGGGGGCTCCTCTGGTCTGTGGCTGGTCTGACGGCTGAATACATGTGATACCCAAAGAGAGAGAGGAAGAAGAAGGAGGGAGGGAGGGACGAGCAGGGGGTGTATAAGAATGTGTGACCACCCCCCCACAGCTCCTCCAGATCAGTGTGTGTGTGTGTGTGTGTGTGTGTGTGTGTGTGTGTGTGTGTGTGTGTGTGTGTGTGAGCTGAAGGCAGACAAATTTTGATGTTATATAAGTCTTACACTCGATGCACCTCAGGGGTGTGATTTTCCAGTTCATCATGTATGTTCTGTTGTCAGTATTATGCAGGAATATTTTTTATTTTACTTTACTGAAACAGGAGGTCACTGTATGTTAAATATACCGTATGTGCTGTTATTAAAGTCAGGCAACCAATTCTGTACTGGTGTCTCCACGTACCATTTCCTCTTTGTTCTCTTCAAGATAACAAATGTGGAGTACTCTAATACTGTAATAATACTGTAATAATACCGTAATACTGTAATAATACTGTAATAATACTGTAATAATACTGTAATACTGTAATAATACTGCAATGATACTGTCATACTGTAATTATACTGTAATTATACTGTAATAATACTGTAATAATACTGTAATAATACTGTAATACTGTAATAATACTGTAATAATACTGTAATAATACTGTAGTACTGTAAGAATACTGTAAGAATACTGTAATACTGTAATAATACTGTAATACTCTGATAATACTGTAATATCAGGTCTGATGACAAGGAGAATTCTGGAAGGTTTAATAAATAAAACAGTTGGAAGGAATACAGCACTGATGTGTTTCATCAGTGTATTCAACTGAGCAGGGCAGGAGGGTAGGTCACACCAGTGGAGGGTAGGTCACACCAGTGGAGGGTAGGTCACACCAGTGGAGGGTAGGTCACACCAGTGGAGGGTAGATCACACCAGTGGAGGGTAGATCACACCAGTGGAGGGTAGGTCACACCAGTGGAGGGTAGATCACACCAGTGGAGGGTAGGTCACACCAGTGGAGGGTAGATCACACCAGTGGAGGGTAGGTCACACCAGTGGAGGGTAGATCACACCAGTGGAGGGTAGATCACACCAGTGGAGGGTAGGTCACACCAGTGGAGGGTAGATCACACCAGTGGAGAGTAGGTCACACCAGTGGAGGGTAGGTCACACCAGTGGAGGGTAGATCACACCAGTGGAGGGTAGATCACACCAGTGGAGGGTAGATCACACCAGTGGAGGGAAGATCACACCAGTGGAGGGTAGGTCACACCAGTGGAGGGTAGATCACACCAGTGGAGGGTAGGTCACACCAGTGGAGGGTAGATCACACCAGTGGAGGGTAGATCACACCAGTGGAGGGTAGATCACACCAGTGGAGGGTAGGTCACACCAGTGGAGGGTAGATCACACCAGTGGAGGGTAGATCACACCAGTGGAGGGTAGATCACACCAGTGGAGGGTAGGTCACACCAGTGGAGGGTAGATCACACCAGTGGAGGGTAGGTCACACCAGTGGAGGGTAGGTCACACCAGTGGAGGGTAGATCACACCAGTGGAGGGTAGATCACACCAGTGGAGGGTAGGTCACACCAGTGGAGGGTAGTTCACACCAGTGGAGGGTAGGTCACACCAGTGAAGGGTAGGTCACACCAGTGGAGGGTAGGTCACACCAGTGGAGGGTAGGTCACACCAGTGGAGGGTAGATCACTCCAGTGGAGTGTAGTTCACACCAGTGGAGGGTAGGTCACACCAGTGGAGGGTAGATCACTCCAGTGGAGAGTAGGTCACACCAGTGGAGGGTAGGTCACACCAGTGGAGGGTAGATCACACCAGTGGAGAGTAGGTCACACCAGTGAAGGGTAGATCACACCAGTGGAGGGTAGGTCACACCAGTGGAGGGTAGGTCACACCAGTGGAGGGTAGATCACTCCAGTGGAGGGTAGATCACACACTTCAGGGTGGGACTCAGCCTCCATCTGCACCCGAAGGACAAGGTCAAGTGTCTGAAGATAACAGTACACATGGTACGTGTACTGTTATGTATATATGGTACGTGTACTGTTATGTATATATGGTACGTGTACTGTTATGTATATATGGTACGTGTACTGTTATGTATATATACATGGTACGTGTACTGTTATGTATATATACATGGTACGTGTACTGTTATGTATATATGGTACGTGTACTATTATGTATATATGGTACGTGTACTGTTATGTATATGTCGTACGTGTACTATTATGTATATATGGTACGTGTACTGTTATGTATATATACATGGTACATGTACTGTTATGTATATATACATGGTACGTGTACTGTTATGTATATATGGTACATGTACTATTATGTATATATGGTACGTGTACTGTTATGTATATATACATGGTACATGTACTGTTATGTATATATACATGGTACGTGTACTGTTATGTATACATGGTACGTGTACTATTATGTATATATTGTACGTGTACTATTATGTATATATGGTACGTGTACTGTTACGTATACCGTATTGGCCCGAATATAAGACGACCCTGATTATAAGACGACCTCCTCCTTTTCAAGACTGAAGTTTGAAAAAGACTTTTTGAACACCAAATTTTATTTTTATACAAAAAATAATTACAGTCCATCTCCGTACATTACACTCTGTGACACCTTGTTTCACAGCCGCTTTGAAATAGTTTGAAGACTCTTCCTCATTTCTCACCATCATCATGAAGTTTGCATCATAACTTCTCCTCAGCTGCCGGTTAACCTGGACGATCTTCAACCCACTTTTCTCCAGATTGTCGCTACGTTTCTCCATTTTCTGTTTTCTCTTCTCTTATTTTCTTCTCTTTTCTTTCTTACCGCTATTTTTATTTTTCTTCTTCGTGACAGGGGTTCTCTTTGGCCTGGGGAGTTCAGTTCAGCATTCGCTTTAAATATATCTGGCACCATCTAGCGTTGTGAATGGGTATAATGTGTAGAACGGGCATAATGTCTAGAACGTAAGACGACCCCCACTTTTTCAGTCTTATTTCAATGCCAAAAAACACCGTCTTATATTCAGGCCAATACGGTAATGTTATTGCTGCAGTAACATTCAGAGACTCCAGGGTGGTGTAGGTTCAGTAATCAGCTAAACTGTATGAGTGTCTGTTTGAAAACTGTTCCTTTGCTGGGGTGTGGCCCTACCAGATAGACAGCGATAGCACCTCCCAGCAGAAAGCCAAGGTAGACGTCGGTGGCGTGGTTCTTGTACTGAATAATCCGGGTCAAACCACAAATGATGGCGCAGACGATGATGGAGAAGACGAGCAGGGGCTTCAGCAGCTTGGATGAATCTGTCATGGTGCTGTTGAAGTACATCTGTGGACACATGACAGAATTAGTGTCCATTCTCCCTGAATGAACATAGATTTGTGTTGTATCAGTGTGTGAGATTAACAAATTCCGCGATAGAGCTACAAACTATTTATCTTATTATTTCGGGTAATTTAAACTGGCCAGGTCCTAGGAGGTTAACCTGCTAGGACCTGGCAGTGTTTTTAATTCTTGATGGGGTCGTCCTCCAGTAGGAACTATGATGATGTGTCGGGTAGGAACCAATGTTGTCAAGGTTAGGTTGCTGCCCGGAAGCATTTTGCTTTGACACCGCTGAACACTGATCGCTGAATGTTTTGCTGTTATACATTAACTATTGGTTGAGTTCACTCAGAAACTTGGAATAAAAATAAATCAGAGGAATTTATTTGTCAGACCTGTGATTATAAGGAAGAACATCAGTGCGTCGTTCACGTCACTGTGGTGGAAAGAGAGGAGACGTTACAATATCATGCTACAGTATTTTATTTCATTCGTGCAATTTTGTTTATATTGAAGTAGTTTTGACCAATGTAAAATTATTAATTCCTCTATTGGTTTTATCATCTTGAATTTTTTTTTAGCATTCTTTCACAAATAAAGCATAATGCAATGTATGGTAAATATCAAAAACTTGTATTTGTAATTTAGATTTTTTAATACACTATTAAAAAATAAATGTATTTGTTTGTAAGCTTAAAATATGTTTGTGTTAGCCATATATTATTGAAAGTGCCTTCATAAATAAAGTACAGTACAAATCTGGGAAAGGGTATTTTCAGTTTAGCCTGAAGACAAGTGACTTTGACATTAAAGACGTGGGGGGAGGTTCTCCTGTACTCTAGGACCACTATCATCACCTGCCTTGTGTTTCAGCCGTCACTAGCACTGGCCTCTGCTTTATTAGCCATGATAAACAGTAAAGTATTTGGGGGGGCAGAGCCTGATGTGCTGAGATGCTCACAGACACATGAACAAGAACAAAGTGGGGGGATCAGGGTTGCAGATGCACACATGGGATTTGTATACGTATGTGTGTATATACGGTATATTTACATATAGTATATGTTGTAGTATACATATATGCATAGTATATGTACTGTATGTTTGATTCCTTTCGGTGCAGACTTTAACCCCCTGTGTCCGGTCAAAGTCAAAAGGTCAAAAAAGTCAAAAGGGTTGGATGAAGCCAACCTGAGGTGGAGCACAACTCCAGCCAACACACACAGACCACAGGGATAATAAGATCGCAAGTTTTCAAAATCTTCACATGTATTTCACATGTAGTGTACTACAGGAAGTGACTACTGTACTATCATACTGTACTACTACAACTACCATATAGTACACAAAGACGTTACCACGTGTATAACACTCAGGTTTAACCTCAGTCACAAGGAGATTGTGATCCCCACTCCAGACCTGTCACGGACCGAAGACAGGGTCCAGGTATAAAACCCGCCACTGGGGGGCGCTCTTACACAAAATGAATTTCATGGCACAGCTGATTTGGTAAATAGGAACAATAAACATTGTTACTCCTGCAGGGAACTGAGGTGAGACTCACTGGGTGATCGTTTCTACTGTCTTTATGTCCTGGACCTGATTGTTGTCTCCTTCTGACAGGCTTTATTTATTACATGGGGGGGACATCTTAGGGTAGAAGTCGTCACGGCCACAGCCTGTGGTTTCAGACGCTCCACCTTCCTGCCAACAGCCAGTGGGGTAATAGTGATGTCAGACAGGATGGTTTGACACCCATCACAGCAGGAACACACCAAACACACCACTGATAAAGTAGGGTTCACCTGGACCTGATCTTCGTTCCCTGGTATATCTGGGTTGAGGATGATTGATCTGATATTGATTTCGGATCGAACATAGGCCCAAAAATATTTAGTGTTTATTTATCTCAAGCTATTTGTTGCTCAAAGGATTTCTTGGTTTTCCATGTGGTCCAGTTGGTTTCTGGCTTTGACATCCTCTAGTTTCTAGTTGTTTCCAACAACCTTCTCCATGTTTGGTACTTCAGTTTTACTTTCTTCCAGGTGTTCTCCTCCCCAGGTGTTCTCCTCCCCAGGTGTTCTCCTCCCCAGGTGTTCTCCTCCCCAGGTGTTCTCCTCCCCAGGTGTTCTCCTCCACAGGTGTTCTCCTCCCCAGGTGTTCTCCTCCCCAGGTGTTCTCCTCCACAGGTGTTCTCCTCCCCAGGTGTTCTCCTCCCCAGGTGTTCTCCTCCAGCCACAGTGTTTCTCCTGGTCATTGTATTGTTGCCCCTTCATCTTTGAAAAGTCGTCCAGTAAACATCCAGCTCTCACCTGTGTGTGTGTTTATCTCCAGAAGCTTGTTTCTAAGTGGCTGCAGAGAATGATGCTTTTCTTCTTACAGTCTGATTTTAATGTATTAAGGAGCACAGAACGTCATTTTCTTAATATTTTGTCTTAATTTCATTCATTCAGTCATTTTCTCAACCCGCTTAATCCGCTGACGCGGGTCGCGGGGGGGCCGGTGTCTATCCAGGCAGTCTCAGGGCGTGAGGCGGGGGACACTCCGGGCACGACGCCAGTGTACCGCGGAGCCACAAAGAAACAAACAACCACGCACACACACTCACTCCTACGGTCAACCTGAAGCACATGTTTCTGGAGGGGGGAGGAAGCTGGAGAACCCGGAGAGAACCCACGCAGACACGGGGAGAACATGAGAACTCCACACAGAGCGGGACTCGAACCCGGGTCCGCCGTGTTGTGAGGCCACAGCGCTACCCACTGCGCCACCGTGGAGGGGGAGGGGAGGTATGGGAGGGAGACCTGGTGAGGCTGGAAAAGACTGTGGACCCGATCCAGATCCAAAGGCAGAGGAGGAAACACTCAAACTAGAAAGTCAAAAATGACAAACAAGGCACAAACAGAGTGGAACAGATGGGTCGACGGCCGGGCAGAGGGGACCCATGATGAGGGATGGGGAGGGCGGGTAGAGCCCCCATCAGCTGGGGAGGATCCTAGAATTCATATTTTAACTTTACTTGACACCAAGTGTGAAAGTGTTATCAGTCTGAGTCCAGGATAACATCTAATCAGTGTTACTGGCACAAATAGTTAAACCCAGTGAATCAAATGTCTTTAACGTTATCATATTTAAGCTGCTCATTTCAAAAATAAAGGATTATGGATTACAAAAGACTGAATAGATGTAAAAGTGGTAAAGGGTTAATGATGAGGCTTGAAAGAATAATGTACAGATAATGTCAAATGATTAACATTAAATGTGTGTATCTTCATCACTGACATCTGGATTCACTGTTTTCACTGTTCCCTCTAGTCAAACCCGTTTCACCATGAGTCGACTACTTCCTGGTTGTTTTTAATTACAATTATCTCCAGGTTTGTTCTCTATGCTATATGAGGTATTTATAACTTTAAAATTAATGTTCAGTGATCCAAATCTGTCTTTTTGTTCATGTTGGTATTTATGACGTTTCGATTGGCATGTTCAGCAGTTTGTCATTGAATAAAGGCTGCTAGCGGTAGATTAAACCAGCTAAGCTACATTTATTAAATATGTCTTTAATATCTTTTGACTTATAAGTTAAAATACAGTTAAAGATAATGAATTAATTCCATCACATTTCTGTAGAGTGGGAGCTAAACTTAATGATGGTGTTTGAAAGAATGAATAATGCCACCTATCAGAACCAGACAAATCACTACGGCTATGTTGACATTCCCATCATGTATGAAATAATGTATTGCCGATCAATGCTTTGTCTTGAGTCCCTGGCTTTAGTCACTGAGGAGGTGAGAATTTAAAAGAGCATCGGCTTCATGTATCAGGGAGCCATAACCAAACTAAAGTGTGTGCAGAGGATAACTGTCCTGATGTCCCACCCCCTCTAACTCATGTTCTCTGATTGGTGTCGTTCTGTTCATTCACGTCCGGTGTTTCCAAACACGTTTAATCAGTGGACTCCTGCCTCTGTGTTTGTGTTCTAAACTACCCAGAATGCCCCATTCATCACATCCCAAGTGAGTGGAGTCATAAACATAATGTGAGTTTCTGCTCATCATGTGACATATTCATAAGAACAGGATGTGACATCTATAATAAAACATTCTACTTCCTCTGCAGTCAGTAGTTTGTTACTGACCTATATTTCTGATTCACAGGGGGGGGCTGGCATCGAGCCATGAAAGCAGACCTAAGAAGTGTGTGTGCTGCATGTGTGTATCAAACATATGTAACACATCAGCTGGAGGACACCCCCACATATTAGTGATAATATAATATAATATCTCCTGCAGGAGGGGACAAGGGGCCGGAGGAACAAACCTGTCCGCTGTGCTGAAAGAACTAAATTCAGGGCGAGCCCCATTTGAGCAGTTTGTGTGTGTGTGTGTGTGTGGGGGGGGGGGGGTTGCCTTGTCCATAATGCCATCTCCTGTCCCCCCAGCACTGATCTCAGTCCCTTCAGTTCATAAAATCTCTCCTGCCCACTGAAAAGTCTTAATGAGACATTTATGACACGCAGTGACATTTTATTATTTCATTGACCGGAAATTATTGAAGTCATCGCTTGACTCCACAGTTTATGACTGTAAAACGTATCAAAAGGTTTGTGTCCCGTCCCGTCTCCGGCTGTTCACACCTCACCTGTGTGAGGACAAAGTCTCTCCACCTGACTGAAACATTCACCTTAACTGGGAATGAAACTCCCTTCTCTCCCCCCCTCACTGCCACTGTGTTGGGGCAGTACTGCTGCAGCGGGGCAACACCTTAAACAGTCGCGCCGGTGCTTCTTTGGTGAGACCATGTGACTTGAAAAGGGAACCAGAGTCAGTGATGACCAGGAGTGTGTTCGGTGTTCCTGTGTCAACAGAAGAATGCAGCCCATAATCATGTGTGGGAGCTCCATCTGTAATACTCAGGGTAGTAATATATCACGTGATTCAAAGGTTTTCTTGTGATTTTACAATTCCAATATTTGAAAACCGACATATAATCGAAATAACCTGTACCTGTATTTTATTTCATTGTTTTTACATCCTGGTAAGATTTAGAAAATTAATGCTTCTGTATTTCCAGTAGTGATGGAATTAAAATGACCTCACATGGTGATTATAGATTGAAACTTACAACTTACAAACAATTCAACTTACAAACAACTTCTCTTAACCAGTTGTGTTCATATGTTGAGGACTACCTGCATGATCATAATGAATGAATGAGTATCATTCATTCACCCATTTTCTTCTGCTTCATCCGCTGCAGCGGGTCACAGGGAGCTGGAGCTTATCCCAGCTGGCATAGGGCGTGAGGTGGGGGACACTCCAGCACAACGCCAGTGCACCGAGGAGCCACACACACACACAAACACACTCCTAAAGGCAATTTGGGACCGGCCAATCAACCTGAAGTTCATGTTTCTGGAGGTGGGAGGAACCCGGAGAGAACCCACACAGACATGGGAAGAACATACTAACTCCACACAGAGCGGGACTCGAACCCGCAACTGCTTTGCTGTGTGGCAACAGCGCTACCCACTGGCCACCATGTCACCCATTATTATTATTATTATTAATTATTATTATTATCATCATTATTATTATTATTATTATTATTATTATTATTATTATTATTATCATTATTATCATTATTATTATTATTATTGTTATTATTATTATTATCATTGTTATTATCATTATTATCATTATTATTATTATTATTATCATTATTATTATCATTATTATTATTATTATTATTATTATTATTATTATTATTATTATTATTATCATTATTATCATTATTATTATTATTATTATTGTTGTTGTTGTTCTTACTATTATCACAATTAGTATTATTATTTATTGTTATGTATTATTTTATTCTTTATTAGTATTATTTTATTCCTCATAATATAATCTTTTATGTCACATATTGGTTGATTTTATTTCTTTTCCGTGATGTCTCATCAATAAACCAGCTGCCCCCCCCCCCCTCACAGTGCGCCTGCGCCCCCACCCCCCACCGTTTGAAGCTGTCCGCATCCGTTCTCTCCGTTCTCTCCGTTCTCTCCCGGTAAACGAGCACCGGAGCCGCGGCCCGTGGCGGCGGAGGGACCGGATCGGTGTGACCGGGCGGGAATGCAGAGCGGCCGCTTCCAGCATCCCAGCATCCCGCGACGCACCGCGCAGCCTCGATCCAGACGCGACCCCCCCGGGGGACATCAGCCGTTCACCGGCGGGCTGCCGGTAGCCCAGCGCCATGTTGTCCAGAGGGAAGGGGGTCCTGACCAAGGACAGCGTCAGCCTGCTGCCCTGCTTCTACTTCGTGGAGGTGAGTGATGGAGAACCGCCCTGTGTCACCATGTTATAACGCTGCATAGGCTGAGGGCCATGGAACGTGACGTGACCTGCCGTCAAAGCGCGATGTGCAGAGTAGTATGTCAAATTAACGTGTGTGTAAAAGAACATGTCATCCTGAACATGTCAACGCGCTGAAGGAGATCTTTGTGGTTTCCATCCAATCAGAGGCTGGAAACAACAAAACATCAACTCCTGTCAGGGTGAAGGGTTGCTTTGTTTTTCTGTCACTTTATTGAGCTTGAAGGAAAAAAATTTAATTGTGAAATGAGACAAACACAAAAACGTGTTGAATTTGACCCCCATTACCCATTTATATATATATATGTACATGTACATGTATATGTACTGTATACACATGCCTACATACACACAGGGTGCAGTATGTTGTGGATGGGGGGGATCATCCCCCCTCTGGGTTTAACATCTCCACCTCTACTGAATGAATTTTCTCCTGGGGGGTGTAGAGGCTAAGCCCAGCTTTAATCCACTGAGGTGTTCCACCACACTGACCTGAATGACGCGCTGATGTCACTTCCTGCTCATCAAAAGTCAGACACGCCCCTTTTTGTTTGATGACTGTTTGATTTCATGAAGTTTCTCAGTTAATCCACCGATAGTTAACATCAACTAGAAAACATTCAGAGTTCAGCGTTAGCGTCAGTTAATGCTTCCAGACAGAAACCTGACCCGACAACATTGGTTCCTACATCATTTAGTTCCTACAGGAGGACAACATTGGTTCCTACATCATTTAGTTCCTACAGGAGGACAACATTGGTTCCTACATCATTTAGTTCCTACAGGAGGACAACATTGGTTCCTACATCATTTAGTTCCTACAGGAGGACAACATTGGTTCCTCCATCATTTAGTTCCTACAGGAGGACAACATTGGTTCCTACATCATTTAGTTCCTACAGGAGGACAACATTGGTTCCTACATCATTTAGTTCCTACAGGAGGACAACATTGGTTCCTACATCATTTAGTTCCTACAGGAGGACAACATTGGTTCCTACATCATTTAGTTCCTACAGGAGGACAACATTGGTTCCTCCATCATTTAGTTCCTACAGGAGGGGACAACATTGGTTCCTACATCATTTAGTTCCTACAGGAGGACAACATTGGTTCCTACATCATTTAGTTCCTACAGGAGGACAACATTGGTTCCTACATCATTTAGTTCCTACAGGAGGACAACATTGGTTCCTACATCATTTAGTTCCTACTGGAGGACAACATTGGTTCCTACATCATTTAGTTCCTACAGGAGGACAACATTGGTTCCTACATCATTTAGTTCCTACAGGAGGACAACATTGGTTCCTACATAATTTAGTTCCTACAGGAGGACAACATTGGTTCCTCCATCATTTAGTTCCTACAGGAGGACAACATTGGTTCCTCCATCATTTAGTTCCTACAGGAGGACAACATTGGTTCCTACATCATTTAGTTCCTACAGGAGGACAACATTGGTTCCTACATCATTTAGTTCCTACAGGAGGAAAACATTGGTTCCTACATCATTTAGTTCCTACAGGAGGACAACATTGGTTCCTACATCATTTAGTTTCTACAGGAGGACAACATTGGTTCCTACATCATTTAGTTCCTACAGGAGGACAACATTGGTTCCTACATCATTTAGTTCCTACAGGAGGACAACATTGGTTCCTACATCATTTAGTTCCTACAGGAGGACAACATTGGTTCCTCCATCATTTAGTTCCTACAGGAGGACAACATTGGTTCCTCCATCATTTAGTTCCTACTGGAGGACAACATTGGTTCCTACATCATTTAGTTCCTACAGGAGGACAACATTGGTTCCTACATCATTTAGTTCCTACAGGAGGACAACATTGGTTCCTGCCTAGACCTGAGCAGCAGATACGTTAATGCGTATTTCTTCCCATAGGAGAACATTCTATTGCTCTGTTAGCAGGTCTGCTAGAGTTTCTATTTAAATGTTCAACAGAAACGTGCTGTTGGACAGGAGTTCCTCAGTCCTATTCTGATTGGTCTGTTGGCTGTAACGTCACACCATGAGTCCAATCATGCTTTACGTAGATGATGTTGGGGTTTTATGTCTTGTTTTTTTTGACATGAGAATGACAGCATTTTTCTTTCATTCAGGGGAAATTTGGGGAAGGGAACTGTGTTCGTCATCCTTTACTTCCACTTCATGACTTCAGCAATCTGACTTAAGCCTTTCATCGTTATTAATAAAAAAAATTTCATAATTTTTGTCCCTCCCTTGTGAAAATAATTTCCAAATACTGTAGCACTGTAGTTACTCAAAAACGTGACATATTATTACTGGGGGGGGGCTCAGAGGGGAAGTGCTGAACACAAATGACTCTTTTCAAATGAATAACTTTGACAGTAATTTGCATTAAAAACAGTTTGTTGTTGCCTGGGAGGGGATCTTGGTCGTTGTAGATGAGGGGATTCCTTATGGCGTTAATCAGCCAAAACAAACCAAATGGATCATTTTGAACATTGTATTATTAAAAAAATTGTGTTTTCCACAGTCAAAAGCATAAAAGTGCAAAGTGATGATGATTTGATATATTAAATAGTGTATTTAATATAGCATCTGGGGACTGTTACTTATCCCCCCATGTGCAGTTAATGCATGCTCCAGTTCACCACTCTGCACGCTGCTGGATGACTGCATCGCTCTCATGGATAACTGAATCTGGGAATCCCTTCATTTTGCTTTGATAGTTTTTTATTTTCAGTCAATACAATGCAATAATTATGAACAAGAAATTACAGGTTCCTAAATCACTAAATATCTGTTCAATGAATTATTTAATGCCGTCTTATATTTTCTTTTTACAAACAGCAGGGATCATTGTAACTAGGTCAATGCTCAAAATAAATCTTACAGTGATCCACAGACTAGCGCTGCATATAATTAGCCCTGTTCAGATTCTGGTGTGTTTCAGTCCTGTCCTCCTCTGACAGCCACGACTGTCACGTCTGACAGGAGATGCAGAGATGAGGCTGGAGGATGCCGTGATGTATTCCTCCTCACTGCGGTGATTCCCATTGGCACTCACAACTCATGCTCTTCTGCTGCCGTATTAATTCATAATGCACGTAGCTTTAGAGGCAGATCTCATACCAAACATGCTGCAATTTGGATGCAATAAAAATGTTTTAAAAAACTACATTCACGGAATGAACGCCAAGAATCATTAACTCTATGGTCAGATGTTACATAGAACATGATGCAGTAATCCCTCGCTTATTCGTGCTTCAAGATGCACAGCTTCACTACATCGCAGATTTTTAGTAGGTAGTCATGTGATACCGTGCGCGCATGCTATTGGCTGACAGCATCTGTGTGTATTTCGAGACTCACGGTTCCTCCTGCAACCTTTCTTTAACAAAAGTGTTTTTAACAGTCTGTGATAACCTGTGTTGTTCTGGTGTGTGTGTGTTGCCCTGAGTTGGCCTACGTGTGTGTGTGTTCTGCATGTGTTGGCGACACTGAGAAGGAGGCGTGAGCGAGAGTGAGACAGTTATATATATACAGTATATATCTACAGTGATGACATAGGGATGTCATTTGGATTAGACAAATGTGGCCGGATGGTATCAAGAAGAGGCAAGATGATCAGAACTGAAGGGGTTGACCTACCAGGGGGTAGGATAGAAGACATCAAGGACAGCTACAAATACCCTGGAATCCCACAGGCTAATGGCAATCATGAGGAGGCCGCAAAGAAGTCATCCACAGCCAAATACTTCCAGAGAGTAAGGCAAGTCCTGAGAAGTCAGCTGAATGGGAAGAACAAGGCCCGAGCCATCAACATGTATGCACTGCCGGTCATCAGATACCTCGCTGGGATCATAAGCTGGCCAAAGGAGGAGATAGAAGCCACAGATATCAAGACTAGAAAGCTCCTCACCATGCATGGAGGGTTTCACCCCAAGTCCAGCACCCTGAGGCTGTACACTAAGCGAAAAGAGGGAGGCCGAGGACTAGTGAGCATCAGGGACACTGTCCAGGATGAGACATCAAAGATCCAAGAGTACATCAGGAAGATGGCCCCAACAGACGAACTGCTTGGTGAATGCCTTAGACAGCAGAAACCTGAGGAGGAAGAGGAGGAGGAGGAGACAACATGGAGGGGCAAGCCCCTACACGGCATGTACCACCGTCAGATAGAGGAAGTGGCTGATATCAAGAAGACCTATCAATGGCTGGATAAAGCTGGACTGACAGACAGCACTGAGGCACTGATCATGGCAGCACAAGAACAGGCCCTAAGTACAAGAGCAATAGAGGCCAATATCTACCACAGTAGATCTGACCCAAGGTGCAGGCTATGTAAAGAAGCCCCAGAGTCAGTCCAGCATGTGGTAGCAGGGTGTAAGATGCTCGCTAGCTCAGCATACATGGAAAGGCACAACCAAGTAGCCGTGATAGTGTACAGGAACATCTGTACCCAGTATGGACTAGAAGTACCCAAATCCAAATGGGACATACCACCAAAGGTGGTTGAGAACAACAAGGCTAAGATCCTGTGGGACTCCAGCTTCCAGACTGACAAACAGCTGCTGGCTAACAAACCAGACATAGTGGTGGTGGACAAAGAGCAGAAGAGAGCAGTGGTGATAGATGTGGTGATTCCAGCTGACGCCAACATCAGGAAGAAGGAACACGAAAAGATTGAGAAGTATCAAGGGTTGAAAGAACAGCTGGAACAAATGTGGTAGGCCACAAGAGGACACAAGCCAGTGTCTTATTGTGCCGGTCCCAAGCCCGGATAAATACAGAGGGTTGCGTCAGGAAGGGCATCTGGTGTAAAACTTTTCCCAAATCAAAGATGTGAATCAAACCTATGACTTCCATACCGGATCAGTCGAGGCCCGGGTTAACAATGACCGCCATCGGCGCTGTTGACCTACAGGGCGCCGGTGGAAATTGGACTACTGTTGGTCGAAGAAGGAGAGGAGGAAAGTGTGTTCACACGAAGAAAGAGAAGAGGAGCGCCAAGAGTATAGGACTAAGAGTAGGGACGTTGAACGTTGGAACTATGACAGGAAAAGGTAGAGAGTTGGTTGACATGATGCAGAGGAGGAAGGTAGACATACTGTGTGTCCAGGAGACCAGGTGGAAAGGTAGCAAGGCTAGAAGTTTAGGAGCAGGGTTCAAGTTGTTCTATCATGGTGTAGATGGGAAGAGAAATGGAGTAGGAGTTATCTTGAAGGAGGAGTTTGTTAGGAATGTCCTGGAGGTAAAAAGAGTGTCGGATAGAGTGATGAGTCTGAAGCTAGAAATAGAAGGTGTGATGTTCAATGTTGTTAGTGGGTATGCTCCACAGGTAGGATGTGAGCTGGAGGAGAAGGAGAAATTCTGGTTGGACTTTGATGAAGTGATGCAGAGCATACCTAGAAGTGAGAGAGTTGTCATTGGTGCAGACTTCAATGGACATGTTGGTGCAGGAAACAGAGGTGATGAGGAGGTGATGGGCAGGTTTGGTATCCAGGAGAGGAATGCAGAAGGACAGATGGTGGTTGACTTTGCAAAAAGGATGGAAATGGCTGTAGTGAATACTTTCTTCCAGAAGAGGCAGGAACATAGGGTGACCTATAAGAGTGGTGGTAGGAGCACACAGGTAGACTACATCTTGTGTAGATGATGTAACCTGAAGGAGATCAGTGACTGTAAAGTAGTGGTAGGTGAGAGTGTAGCCAAACAGCATAGGATGGTGGTGTGTAAGATGACTCTGGTGGTGAGGAAGATGAAGAGGGCAAAGGCAGAGCAGAGGACGAAATGGTGGAAGCTAAAAAAGGAAGGGTATTGCATGACCTTTAGGAAGGAGTTAAGACAGGCTCTGGGTGGTCAGGAGGTGCTTCCAGATGACTGGACAACTACAGCTAATGTGATCAGGGAGACAGGTAGGAGAGTATTTGGTGTGTCATCTGGAAGGAAAGTAGATAAGGAGACTTGGTGGTGGAATGAGGAGGTACAGGAGTGTATACAAAGAAAGAGGTTAGCTAAGAAGAAGTGGGACACTGAGAGGACTGAGGAGAGTAGACAGGAGTACAGGGAGATACAGCTTAAGGTGAAGGTAGAGGTAGCAAAGGCCAAACAAGAAGCTTATGATGACTTGTATGCTAGATTGGACAGTAAGGAGGGAGAGACTGATCTATACAGGCTGGCAAGACAGAGAGACAGAGATGGGAAGGACGTGCAGCAGGTTAGGGTGATTAAGGATAGGGATGGAAGTCTATTGACAGGTGCCAGCAGTGTGATGGGAAGATGGAAAGAGTACTTTGAAGAGTTGATGAACGTGGAAAATGAGAGAGAACAAAGACTAGAAGAGGTGACTGTTGTGGACCAGGATGTAGCAAAGATTAGCCAGGATGAAGTGAGGAGGGCACTGAAGAGGATGAAGAGTGGAAAGGCAGTCGGTCCTGATTTTTTTTTTTTTTATTTAACCTTTATTTAACCAGGCAGGCAATTAAGAACAGGTTCTTATTTACAAATGCCGCCTGAGCAAAGAGCAGTGGTCCTTAGAGGTGTGGGGGAGGGGAGGAAGGCTGAATTAACACAGAGTTATACATTATCCAGACATATAAATAAAAAATAAATACAATACAAAGAGAACGAGAGCGAGAGAAAGAGGCTAGAGAGAGAGAGAGAGAGAGAGAGAGAGAGAGAGAGAGAGAGAGAGAGAGAGAGAGAGAGAGAGAGAGAGAGAGAGAGAGAAAGAGAGAGAGAAAGAGAGAGAGAGAGAGAGAGAGAGAGAGAGGGAGAGGTACTCAACAAGTGCAGCTGTCAACTATAATTTCATGCAGGTTGTGTTTAAAAGCAGTGAGTGACATGGGGACAGTGAGTTTGAAGGTGTTTTGCTGCAGCAAATCGAAAAGCACTGCGACCAAAGACAGTACGGGTTTTAAGGATGGAGAGTTTGATGAGCTTACTGGACCTAAGATTGAGGGCAGGATGGGAGAGGTGTAGAAGGGAGGAGAGGTAGGGAGGTGTTTTTCAAGCCAGTGGTGGAGCCGTCTGGTGTGGAGGGATGACCAATCTACCAGGTTGTACAGGTCATAGTGGGGAGTTCTGAATGGAGCGCCTGTGGCAAAACGGATGGCAGAGTGGTGGAGAGTGTCAAGTTTGCTAAGCGTAGACTGGGAAGGCATCCTATAGATGGTGTCACCATAATCAAATATGGGCAGGATGGTCATTTTCACAAGCATGCGTTTGGCTGATCGGGTGAAGGAGGCCTTGTTCCGGTAGAGGAAGCTCAGGCGAGCTTTGACTTTTGATTGCAGGTGTTTAATGTGGGTGGTGAAGGACAGGGATGAGTCCAACCAGAGACCGAAGTATTTATAGCTGGTCACAAACTCCAGTTCAGAGCCATCGGCACAGAGGATTTTAGGGGCAGTGGTGGAGTCATGTTTCCGGTAAGAAATAATGCATTTGGTTTTCTTGGTGTTGAGTGAAAGATGAAGGCCATGTAAGTACTGCTCGACAGAAGTGAGACTGAGTTGTAGTGTGGATGCTGCAGAGTGGAGAGAAAGGAGAGGGATGAAGGTTAGCCGCAGTAAGACAGAGTACATGTGTGTGAATGAGAGGGACCCAAGTGGAAGAGTGAGGTTACAGGGAGAAGAGATCAAGAAGGTGGAGGATTTGAAGTACTTAGGGTCAACAGTCCAGAGCAATGGAGAGTGTGGAAAAGAGGTGAAGAAGCGTGTCCAGGCAGGATGGAATGGGTGGAGAAAAGTGTCAGGTGTGATGTGTGATAGAAGAGTTTCAGCTAAAATGAAAGGAAAGGTGTCCAAAACTGTGGTGAGACCAGCGATGTTGTTTGGTCTAGAGACAGTGTCACTGAGGAAAAGACAGGAGACAGAGCTGGAGGTAGCAGAGATGAAGATGCTGAGGTTCTCTCTGGGAGTGACCAGGAAGGATAGGATCAGGAATGAGTACATCAGAGGGACAGCACATGTTAGAGGTTTTGGAGATAAAGTCAGAGAGGCCAGACTGAGATGGTTTGGACATGTCCAGAGGAGAGATAGTGAATATATTGGTAGAAGGATGCTGAGTTTTGAACTGCCAGGCAGGAGGCCTAGAGGAAGACCAAAGAGGAGGTTTATGGATGTAGTGAAAGAGGACATGAAGGTAGTTGGTGTGAGAGAAGAGGATGCAAAGGACAGGGTTAGATGGAGGACACTGATTGGCTGTGGAGACACCTGAAGGGAAAAGCCCAAAGGAAAAGAAGAAAGAAGAAGATATACAGTAAATATATATATATATATATATATATATATATATATATATATATATATATATATATATATATATATATATATATATATATATATACACACACACACACACACACACATATATATATATGACATATAATGCAGACACTGTACACAAGAAAACAAACGTTTTCTACAGTTTTGTCCGGCGTCCCCCCTGAAGTGGGGGCCGCTAGCCGAGTTAGCTCTGGTCTAACGGTCGTCCACGTCTCTCACTGACGGAGCCGTCTTGTCTTCAAACACAGCGGTTTCTATTCTCTGATTGTGACGGACCTCACGTTGTTGTGTGGGGAACCCCGATGTTTATTCACCAGGACCCAACTCACCCAGCTGGCGTCTACTCGGACCGTAACGCCGAAGTGGCCTTCGTTTTGGCGTTCGTCCGTCCCACACACACGGAGCCGTCACGGCTTCATCAGACACAGCGGTTTGTTTTCTTGTGACTGCGAAGAAAAAAAGAAAACAAACCAAGTCTGATATGATTGTTTTATCGTGGAATTTACACGGGTTCACGCGTGTGTGTGTATATATATACTGTATATATACACTCAACAAAAATATAAACGCAACACTTTTGTTTTTGCTCCCATTTTTCATGAGATGGACCTAAAGATCTATAATTCATTCCAGATACACAATATTACCATTTCTCTCAAATATTGTTCACAAATCTGTCTAAATGTGTGATAGTGAGCTCTTCTGCTTTGTGTATCAGATAGATGGTTGTCAGTCACTATGCAGTGGTGGGTGATGGGTACAGTACACTCACCTCTGTTCTAATTTCATTGACAGGAATTCTAATGAGTTGCAACCTTAGATTTGTAAGTTCCAGTGTAAAGGCCATTCAGTGAAGAGAAACAAAGTCCTGTTCTGTCTCAGACAGTTAAAGGCTGGTGTAACTCTCTTTCAAGAGGCTTGCGACACAGTGACCATTCTCATATCCATAAAAATTAGGTGGGGCAGCTTTTTCACTCATTTTTCCAGGTAAATGCAAAAGGGAGGGCTCTTCTCATTGATAAGGCTGTGTCATTAGTCCCCAACCAAGTTGTATCTGTGGAGATACAACTTGATGTCTAGTTAAGAGTAGTGTGATGTCAAAGGTTCGCTCAGTGTCAGCTGTAGCCAAACAATCAGACATTGGCGGCTAAATTCAACCCAAGTAGTGACTGATGGTTTACTTGACTTCATAACTGAACATCAGTTATTCTCTACGCGTCAGTGAAAGGTTCGCTACTGTCTGGGAAGCCCTCAAAGGTTCCATATTATGCTTTTTTTAATTCATGTCATTCAGCTGCCAGTCCAACTACACTGTATTTGAAATGTGTTTCCCCAAAATGACCCGTGCTCTGTTTTTAGTCTGTACATTTTCTTTTATGTTGCAAAGCTATAATTGTGTATTTTGTCTTTGTCATTTTGGACAGTGTATGTTTTCATGAAATCCCGTCTGTATTTGTGTCTCAGATTTCAACCACAACACAAAATGACCCATTCATCAAAACTCAAGCGAGTGGAATCATAAACATAATGTGATTTTCTGCTCTTGGCCTGAGCTCATCATGTTACATATTCATAAGAACAGGATGTGACACATCTATAATACAAAAATCTACTCTAAAGTCCAGACAAACTGTATTCCTCCTTGAGTGTCTTCCTCTGCAGTCAGTAGTTTGTTACTGACCTATATTTCTGATTCACAGGGGGGGGGCTGGCATCGAGCCATGAAAGCAGACCTAAGAAGTGTGTGTGCTGCATGTGTGTATCAAACATATGCAGCACATCAGCTGGAGGACACCCCCGCATATTAGACTCATAAAATAATTCATTTAAGACGCACTAACCTGTCCTCTGTGGACGACTCAGTCCTTGTAATGAGCAAATGGAAATATTTAAATTGACCGTAGAGGGTGAACAGATAGGAGTGAACAAAATTGGAGCATGTAATTGTTGAGAACGTTTGGCAAGGTTGTCACACCAGAAAGTAGTGGAATGCATCCGAAAGGACTCAACAGAGTGTTAATGTAGAAATAAAGTCTTAGAGCAAATCAATGATTACAAAACCTGAGAAATTATTTAATCCTGGTTACAAATCTGATAAAGAATTTAGGATGAAATACAACTTGTTACTGTTCTGCTGTGTTGGGGTGTGGCAGGAGACGTGGGCGGAGCCTCGTCTCCACACCTGTGGTTCCTCTCAACATCTCAACACCTGGTGAATGGTTCACCAGTGTGTCACCTGGTGAATGCAGCGCCAGTGTCTCACCTGGTGAATGGTTCACCAGTGTGTCACCTGGTGAATGGTTCACCAGTGTGTCACCTGGTGATTGCAGCGCCAGTGTCTCACCTGGTGATTGCAGCACCAGTGTCTCACCTGGTGAATGGTTCACCAGTGTCTCACCTGGTGAATGGTTCACCAGTGTGTCACCTGGTGAATGCAGCGCCAGTGTCTCACCTGGTGAATGCAGCGCCAGTGTCTCACCTGGTGATTGCAGCGCCAGTGTCTCACCTGGTGAATGCAGCGCCAGTGTCTCACCTGGTGAATGCAGCGCCAGTGTCTCACCTGGTGATTGCAGCGCCAGTGTCTCACCTGGTGAATGCAGCGCCAGTGTCTCACCTGGTGATTGCAGCGCCAGTGTCTCACCTGGTGAATGCAGCGCCAGTGTCTCACCTGGTGATTGCAGCGCCAGTGTCTCACCTGGTGAATGCAGCGCCAGTGTCTCGCCTGGTGAACGGTACGCTTATTGTTTTGGAGCACTTGGTGTGCCAAAGGTCATCAATCACGTGGTTTTTCCGTGTTTGAAGCAGGCTCTGGAGCAGTGCTTCACACGGGAACGCCCACTGAGTCCGGGGAGCCAATCGGAGCGCCGGAACAAAGCGGACATCACTACTTGTCGCTAGGTTTTGGAATTTTTAAGACTTATTATGTTTCCCAGATTTTTACGTTGCCTGAATGAAATACAGTGCCTTGAGAAAGTATTGCCCCCCCACAAGAACTTTTTGACATTTTGCCACATTTCAGGCTTCAAACTTAAAGATAACAAACTGAAAATATTTTTCAAGAATCAACAACATGTGAGACACAATCGTGAAGTGGAACCAAATTCATTCAACATTTTATATTGTGTTTACAGATCAAAAACTGAAAAGTAGGACGTGTAAATGTCAGACCAAATTCACACAGGTCACTCTGTTTGTCATTGCTGTGCTTTAGGTCAACATTGGATCATTCAGAAGTCATCAGGGAACTTCTGGGGTCGGTTAGCTGAGCTGAGAGAACAGGGGGCCAATACTTTTGCACATCCTACTTTTCAGTTTTTTATCTGTAAACACAATATAAAATGTAGAATAAATTTGGTTCCACTTCACGAGTGTGTCTCACATGTTGTTGACTTGATACAAAATATTATTAATGTGAATAATGATATTATTGATGTTACCAGGTTTGAGATGAATAAACTAAATGTCTTATGTTGTTATTCTAAGGCAGTTGTTCATTAAATGTGTTAACTAAAATATTAATCACTTAGGTATGTGAGATTAATAGTAAATTAATTTATGTATATTATTAATTCTTTGAATTCAAGGGCAAAGAAATATAAGCTCTAAATGTTCACTTTACCAAATGTGGCAGTGCAGAAATGTTCAAAATGGTTACTGTTGACAGAACATTACAGTTATTTCTTTGTTCAGGGATGACTGCCTAGACTCACTGGGAGGTGGTGGTAAAAAGAAACAACTTACAACATTTATTCACTCATAAGAACAGGATGTGACATATCTATCCTACAGAATTCTACTCTGAAGTCATTTATTCACTGGTGTGAATAGATTTTGGAAGTGCTGGTATTATTCAGCAAACCATTTCTGTCTATGATTATGTCACTGGTGTCCAGTTTGCCTTGAGTGGACTAGATGCTACTGAATCCATTAAAGTGTGACAGGTCAATTACTGCAGCCGGCTATTCACCGTTAGGAAGGGTAAATTTACATAAACAGCCATGTGGACTGATGACTCCATCGCTCCGTTCTTCCACAGACCACTGAAGGTCTTCAATCTGCTCAGCTGAGATTCATGGTTAATACAATGTCTTTGGTATTTTATGATTGGACGAGCCACAGTTGCCCTCAATGAACTGGCTGCTCTGTCATTTAGTTGGGATACAGTAGTTTACAGCTGACCTCAGTGACCACACGATGCTCATAAAAGCGATTGATTCCATACGTCATCTCCTCTCACCCTCAGCACAGATCTCACTCTGTGTTCAGTTCATAAAATCTTCATGATTTATTTTTATTAAATCATATTAATGTGCTCATTGAACCATGTGTTTATAGAACAGAAGAAGGAGAAAGGTGACCCTACTGCCAGCTGACATTCTGAATGTTTCGATCCACACGAGTCTCGAGGAAACAGTTTCTGGTCCCCAGTCCAAGACTAAGTGCATTGAGCTACTGCTGCCCCAAGACATTTACAACATGCAGTGCTTTTTATTTATTAATAGACTGAAAATGTTTTAACCATATCCTGTCTCTACTTGAAGGACTTTAAAGTGTTGATCAAATGGTTTCTGCCTTGTCCTGTCTATCCCTTTGGCAGCTGCCAATCCTGGTGTCATCTGTAGTGAGTTTGTACTTCCTGGAGTGGACGGATGTGTTCAAACCAATGAAGACTGGCTTCACCTGTCATGACCGAGGTCTAAGCCTGCCCTACATCGATCCCAACCATGAAGTGATCCCCCTGCTGATGCTCCTCAGCCTAGCCTTTGCTGGACCTGCCATTGCGGTAAGGATTATGACTAAACAATTGAGCAACAGCACAATGATGTAAACCTTCTAGCATTCCTGCAGAGGGGACTTGTGAGTCCCTTGTTAATTCATAAACTTTTCTAATACAGCTTGTGGATGCACAATTCTGTTGTGTTTTTACATATACAGTAATCCCTCGTTACTCGTGGTTAATGCGTTTCAGGACTACTCATGAAAATCAAAATTCCGCGACATAGTGACAAACTTCTCCTTTGGGCTTTCCCCTTCAGGGGTCGCCACAGCCAATCAGTGTCCTCCATCTAACCCTGTCCTTTGCATCCTCTTCTCTCACACCAACTACCTTCATGTCCTCTTTCACTACATCCATAAACCTCCTCTTTGGTCTTCCTCTAGGCCTCCTGCCTGGCAGTTCAAAACTCAGCATCCTTCTACCAATATATTCACTATCTCTCCTCTGGACATGTCCAAACCATCTCAGTCTGGCCTCTCTGACTTTATCTCCAAAACCTCTAACATGTGCTGTCCCTCTGATGTACTCATTCCTGATCCTATCCTTCCTGGTCACTCCCAGAGAGAACCTCAGCATCTTCATCTCTGCTACCTCCAGCTCTGCCTCCTGTCTTTTCCTCAGTGAGATATAGTGACAAACTATTTATCTTATTATTTACGGTAATTTAAATGTTTATGAACCCTCTACATACTGATATCAAACCACCTTCTATCTGTATTACCTTTTCCCACACTCTGATAGACTGTTTAAAACACTTCCAGATGCTGTCAGCCAATAGAATGCGCATACAGTAACACATGACTACCTAATAAAAAGCCATGATGTAGTGAAGCCGTGTATTTTGAAGCGCGAACAAGTGAGGGATTACTGTACCTCAAAAACTGTACATTATAGGTAGCTATATAGTTATAAATAGGTAAAGGAGTAGCTGATACATACCCAGCAACAGAAAATGAATAATGCAGGATGCTTTAGTTTATCTGAGCCAAAAGTAAACACAATGGGATCTATGGGGGAAAAGATGCAACCAATGACTGTTGACACCCTGAGCAGGTCTATCCTCCCAAGAGGGTGATAGATTGAGCCTAATTGTCAGTGTTGTAAACCCCGACCCCCCGCGGATTTCTTCTGATTTGGATATTTCTAATACTAAAATTTTCAGATTATTAAAATAACTTTTCGTGGCGGCACGGTGGCGCAGTGGGTAGCGCTGTAGCCTCACAACACGGCGGACCAGGGTTCGAGTCCCGCTCTGTGCGGAGTTCGCATGCTCTCCCCGTGTCTGCGTGGGTTCTCTCCGGGTTCTCCAGCTTCCTCCCCCCTCCAGAAGCATGTGCTTCAGGTTGATTGGCCAGTTCCAAATTGACCGTAGGAGTGAATGTGTGTGTGAGTGGTTGTTTATCTCTGTGTGGCTCCGCGGTACACTGGCGTCGTGCCCGGAGTGTCCCCCGCCTCACGCCCTGAGACTACCGGGATAGGCACCGGCTCCCCCGCAACCCGCGTCAGCGGATTAAGCGGTTAAGAAAATGACTGACTAAAATAACTTTCACTTTGGTGACCACAAAATGCGACTTTTGAATGATCATTTTATTAGTGATGGTATACACATTTTCTAAACCTACATCACCTGTGTGAAGAAGAAATTCTCCCCTCAACCTGACAACTGCAGTCAAAAAATTGCCATAACTGGCTCTGAGTTTGTGACGATGTTGTAAAGGAATTCTGGCCCAATTCTGTGCAGAATTGTTTAAGTTCAGCCACACTGGAAGGTTTTTGAGCATGAACTGGGTGTTTAAGGTCACCACTGAATTGAATTTTGATATTTTGTTTGGCCTTTGACTGGGCCACTCCAAACCTCTCTTCTTCAGTCTTTTTTTTGAATCTTTGTCCTTGTCCGTTGGCCATGTATCCTCCCTCACGATTTTCTGAAGGAGAATAGAATTCATGGTTCCATTAATTCTTGCAAGTTTTCCAGAAGCAAAACAACCCCAGACATCACATTACCATCTTCTTTCTGTTTTGAAATATGGCATGATGTTGCTTTTGTGGTATAATGGGTATAATGGGACACACTCATTCACTTTTGACTCAGTCCAGAGAATACTTTCCCAAACGTCTTGAGGGCTTTTGTGACCTCATGGGTGAGTCATTGACGTGCTCTTTGAAGAATTTCTGGGTTCCTCTGTGTATAATGGCTCTCACCAGGGTTCACTGGATTCCCAGAGCCTCAGAATGGCTCCAGAACACTGTCCAAACTGATAGGTGTCAGTTTTTTCTCAGTTCTTGACTTCTTGTTTTAGATGTTGGCATGATAGCTTGGTTCACTTTGGTAGATCAGATGGGGAAGAACGAGGGAGGTATGGTGGCCCAAGGATCAACTGCAGTCCATCACAGCCTCTCTAATCTACAAGGTAACGAGCCACTAACATGACCTGCTAATTGTAGTATAACCCTCCCCCCACCACCTCTGTGTTTACATATGTAATTTCAACAGAGGATGCTGTCCAATTCCACGTCTCCCACTAAGTGGTTGTCTCCACAGGTGAGATGGATTAAAGTTAGAGGTCATGTGAGCCAATGGCGGCTCTTCCTACCATTTTGAAGCAGAATTCACCAAGCGTTGGATTGTTCATCCACTAATAGGGAACATGAGCTGGGATTAGACCGTCGTGAGACAGACTAGTTTTACCCTACTAATAATAGTAATTCACACTGCTGTGTGAAATCCATTCTATATCGACAGTCATAGCGACTGTGATATCTAATGTATGATAGTAGGTTAAATTTGTGAGCTGTATTGAAGGAAATAAGAGCCATATTACCCAGTAACCAGGGACTGGCTCCTCCAAGAGCCCAATTCAAAACTCGGCCACTTTCCAGAGTGGGGACTAGCTCAGCACATGAACAGTTGTCTGCCCAGTGGCCATGGTAAAGGATTGATACCACAAAAGAGATTGGCTGTGCGGGGGCTCTGCCACACTGAATAGTGGTACACAGTAAGTTGGAGTAGTGTTTTTTGATTCCTGGCTGTATTTCTCTGTAGATGATTAATCACCCAGGCCATCCAAGAGGCTTTTAAGTCACTTGAAGCCTCTGGGATGAAAGGCAAAATGTCTTCAAATATTTCCTACAAGTCTAGTTGGCTTTGTTCAACACAGAAATCTCTTGACTGAACGGTTCTATATGTAACTGAATACATGTTATGTTAATACTGTAATAAATTATGAAAGGTAAATGTTGTTTTGGAAAATGTTATCGAATTTTGATGTTTGGGTCACCTTATCAAGAAAACTGACGAAAAAACAGCAAAAATTGTGAGACTGAAAAATTGTAAAATGTAATTGTCTTCACATTGAGCTGCAGAGGTTGTCTACAATGCACCATAATGGGCCAGGCCTGTCAGAGAGAAAAGCTGTTGTTATTACAATGAACTACAGCTTAGCAAGTAATAATAATTGTTAAAATAATAAAAAATAATTAACTTTAAGTGAACTTGTAACAGACATATCTTTGGTCTCTCATTTATGTGTCCATTAAGCCATGGAGTTAACAGCGTCGGTTGTTTCGGTGTCAGATACAGCAGATGTGTCCCAATGTTTGTTGGCTACCAACCAAATGGAACCTAGGAATGATACTGGTGAATTCTATACTATTTGTCCACTGAATGTGGGATACATTAGATGCATACTCAGGTTGTGAAATACATTTGTCAAAACAATTGAATGACATTATTGTGACGCAAAAGGCGACTACAGTACTTTGTAGGATAGGATAGTTGGTGGGAGAGCTGTTATTGTCAGAATTTTTGCTGCTGTTCTATATGCTTCAGTAATACACTGGATAAAATCATTCACTGGGTTAAGGTGGTTGGCAGAAATATATATATAATTGTATGTCATCAGCATAAGACTGTTATGATATGTTGTATTTTTGAATTATGGACCCAAGTGGGAGCATATACATATTAAACAGCAGAGGGCCAAGAATTGTCCCTCGAGGGACTCCATATGGAACTCTGACTGCTGAGTTACCAACAGCAACAGAAAAAGATCTGTCAGTAACTTGAGAGGAAAGCCAGTTAAGAAAAGTTCCTCAAACAGTGTTCAAGGCACTTAGGAAGAGGTACCCCTGATCAACCGTATCAGAGGTTGCACTGAGGTCGACAAGTGCTACGACAGTAACTTTGTGGTTATTAGAGCTAATTTTAAATCATTCACAACTCTGACCAGGGCAGTTTCTGCACTGTGGTTAACTCTAAAACCAGATTGGTAAACATCACAGAAATTATTTGACAGATACATGTTTAATTGTTGATACCCAACACTTTCAAGAATTTTCCCCAGGAATGGTAGGTTTGAGATTTGTCTGTAGTTCTCTAGGACAAATGGATCAAGATTGGTCTTCTTTAACTACGGTGTAACAATAGCATGTTTGAGAGCTGTGGGGAAGATTCCGGAGTGGAGAGGGGTATTAACAATTTCAAGGACATCATTTACCAAAGAGCTAAGAACACGTTTAAATAAGTTGGTGCGCACTGGGTCAAGAGCACATGTAGCAGAGCTGAACTGTTGGACTACTTGCAGCTCATAACAGAATGGAAGCGAAGTTGGAGAGCATTAGAGAGCATGATTGCATTATGGCAGTCAGTGGAAGAAGACAATTTTGTTGCATTTTTCTGAAGAGTGAAGTTCAGTAGGTAGTGGTCTAAGGGGAAATGATCCGTTTATCATTTGCACCAACATCTAGAGTACAGTTTAAGGTTATATCAAGGTGTTTAGAAATGGCCAGGTCAAATGTTCAACCCTGATTATGAGTAGGACTGGCGGTGTGATGTGTAAAATGAATGTGCATGTCAGTGAAGTATTTAGTTAAATATTCTGTGGTGTTATTAATATGAATGTTGAAATCATCGGAGATAAGAATTCAAATTCAATTGTTGTTTTGGATAACATTTTTTTTTATTTTAATTGAATGATAACAGCTCACCAAATTCAGCCTTGGAGGACAGTAAAGTGTGAGTACTAGAGAGGGATTTGAAGATTTCAATACCAGGGCTAAATACTCAAAAGTAGAGTACAGTAATAGCCAAATAAGATTTTTTAAAGTTCTAAATGATTCAATATGAGGAAAAAATAGCAGCAACACAGCCATCCTTTTTGTTCGACCTGGAAGAAAGTGAAAAAGAGAAATCAGATGGAGAAACTGCAATCAGTTTCTTGCTACAGTACAAAAAACTGTATTGTTTCTTGTAATGTACTCTGTATTCTCCAATTCAGCAAGGAGAATACAATCAAGTCTATTTGATCTTATGAGATTATTAATTATGAAGGTTTTATTAGTAAGGGATTTGACATGCAAGGTGCAAACTTTCAGGTGTTCGCAGAACAGTTTGAATTGTCCACAGTGACAGAGTCAGGCCTGCTGTGACTGGAGTTTTCCAGAGACTGAGTTTGAGAATCACGCAGTGGCATCACCCCCACGGTCAGAACAGCCTGTAGCGCTGGGAGACACATGGGGTTGGATCGGGTCTTACTGTGGTGCATATCAGAATGAATTAAATGCTATAAAGTGGAAGAAGTTAGCAATTAACTGCTTTGTTCCATCTCTGTTTGGGTGCGCAGTATCAGCTCTTGAGTTAGTCCAAAAGTAATCAAAGTTTGAGATGAAGTCATATATGCTGTATATAACGTGTGTGTTATTATTAGTGGTAAAAATTAATTTCCTCACGAGGATTATTAAAGGATTAACTACTTCCGACTCTCAACAGCAGCAGACGTCTTCCTTCTGTCTCCTGTTGTCTCTATCTCTCTAACTCATACCCACACTGACTCTCACTGGTTCTCTGCAAAATGATGAGAGGAAGAGGAAAATCTAGACCAGATAGTTTCTTTTATGAAAGAATTAAAGAATGAGTTAAAGAGCGACTTTGATAAGTTAAGGAGTGACTTTGATAAAAAGTTGGAAGAAAAGCTAAAACCAATGCTAGACACCTTGGAAGAAATGAAGGACAAAATGAAGGAAATGCAGAAAGATACGGAGGAAAAGGACTGAAGAATTGTTGTCTTGGAAGAGGGACAACAAAGAATGGATGATTTGGAACAAACCATTCGTACAATTAATGTGAGCATCACTGGAATCAAAATCAAGCAGAGGAATTACAGAAATGCTATGGCTAGCGCTGACATCGAATCTCTGGAGCAACAAGTGAGTTCTCAACTGAGGGATCTGGAGATAACTATAGACCAGACCAGATAGAGACATGTCACCCATCACCATCTGGGGGTAGGAGACCACCTGCAGTGCTGATAAAATTCAACAATCATAAACACAAGATTGTTCTCCTGAAACAAGGCTTCAAACTGAAAGGAAAAAATGTCTACATTAATGAGAATCTCACTAAAAAGAATGCTGATATCGCTAAAAAAGCTTGACAGCTAAAGAAGAATGGACTGATGGACAACACCTGGACCGACACCTGGACCAACACCACGACCAACACCTGGACCAACACCTGGACCAACACCACGACCAACACCTGGACCAACACCTGGACCAACACCACGACCAACACCTGGACCAACACCTGGACCAACACCACGACCAACACCTGGACCAACACCTGGACCAACACCTGGACCAACACCTGGACCAACACCACGACCAACACCTGGACCAACACCTGGACCAACACCTGGACCAACACCTGGACCAACACCTGGACCAACACCTGGAACAACACCTGGACCAACACCACGACCAACACCTGGACCAACACCTGGACCAACACCTGGACCAACACCTGGACCAACACCACGACCAACACCTGGACCAACACCTGGACCAACACCTGGACCAACACCACGACCAACACCTGGACCAACACCTGGACCAACACCTCGACCAACACCTGGACCAACACCTGGAACAACACCTGGACCAACACCACGACCAACACCTGGACCAACACCTGGACCAACACCTGGACCAACACCTGGACCAACACCTGGACCAACACCTGGACCAACACCTGGACCAACACCTGGACCAACACCTGGAACAACACCTGGACCAACACCACGACCAACACCTGGACCAACACCTGGAACAACACCTGGACCAACACCTGGACCAACACCTGGACCAACACCTGGACCAACACCTGGACCAACACCACGACCAACACCTGGAACAACACCACAACCAACACCACAACCAACACCTGGACCAACACCTGGAACAACACCTGGACCAACACCTGGGCCAACACCTAGACCAACAACTGGACCAACACCTGGACCAACACCTGGAACAACACCTGGACCAACACCTGGACCAACACCTGGACCAACACCACGACCAACACCTGGACCAACACCTGGACCAACACCACGACCAACACCTGGACCAACACCTGGAACAACACCTGGACCAACACCACGACCAACACCTGGACCAACACCTGGACCAACACCTGGAACAACACCTGGAACAACACCTGGACCAACACCTGGACCAACACCTGGACCAACACCTGGACCAACACCTGGACCAACACCACGACCAACACCTGGACCAACACCTGGACCAACACCACGACCAACACCTGGACCAACACCTGGAACAACACCTGGACCAACAGAACGACCAACACCTGGATCAACACCTGGACCAACACCTGGACCAACACCTGGACCAACACCTGGAACAACACCTGGACCAACACCTGGACCAACACCTGGACCAACACCACGACCAACACCTGGACCAACACCTGGACCAACACCTGGACCAACAACTGGACCAACACCTGGACCAACAACTGCAGGATCTTCATCAGAACAAAGGGGCTTTCTCCAGACCAGATGAAAACAATGGTGATCAGGAGTTCAGAGGAGTTGGTGAAATATGAGCAATAAAGACAGACAAGAATTGTTACTCCACCAAAGATCAGCACAACAGAGTCACTTCAATAGTGGAGCTCTACGATTTTGGACACGTCAAGTATTTCATGGAACAGTTGAAAAACCATTCAACATGATCAATGTCAGAAACATGGATCAACCCTTACTGCCCTATGATCACGCCCCTGTGATCAGAGCGCATGATGTTTTTAAACTATTCCTAACAATAAAGTCTGGAGGGATAACATTCAGTTTGAGACTCTGTCTGCTGGGGGAGGTCAACACGATCAGTATATTCCTGTGGAGAACACTGGTGAGGTCAGCTTCCTGTTTGACCATCTATGGTTAACAAACCTGTTCCAGGAGGAATGTGAACACGGTTCTGCTTTAGGTTATATCTGGAAGTGGATAAGAGTATGAACGTCTGTCAAAACACAATGTATGAACTGGTTGAAAACATTTAGTGTCTGAGTTTGTTGACAACATGTTGTCATGAGAGAGATGTTCGTTGGTTCTGGGGGGGTTTCACAAACCTAATGACTTCTACCCATCAGCCCCTTCTTTTCGGATGTTGTTGATGATGTAAATGTGATGAAGGTGTGAATCTGTTATATTAACATGTCCGAAATAAACTAATAAAGTAAAATAAAGGATTAATTATTTTCTTATTGTTGGCCGATGGGTTTTTCTCTGCATGGGGACACGACCACAGGTTTTACTGAGTTTGATGTAGTGACTGGACAGGAGAGGACATGGGGGGGTGGGGGGAGATAGTAAACAGACTGAGACTATCACATCAACTCTTATTGGTAAGCAGGCAGTGACGTACCAGACCCCCCCACAGCCCCAACATGAAATATTGTTAATGCACAACATTAGTATTTGTTCTGTGAGAAGTTTAATGTGAATAAAATCTTTATCCTTAGACATTAGAAGCTCGTTAATGATATTAATTGAATAATTCAGTGTCCTTAAACCAACTGAAGATAGTTATTACACTACAAACACTTGTGTAACAGGTGTGTTATTATGGGATGTGTACAGATAATGTTTGGGGAGGCCATCCTGTTCTGCTGTAGGCCTCCAGGGAAGAGTGGAGCGGCGACTGAAGCCAGCATCAGCACCGCCGGATGCAACTTCAACTCCTTCATACGCAGAGCCTTCCGCTTCATTGGTAGGTTGTTTTTTTAATTCTTTTTTAGCCACTTTAGTGATGAAAAGGTGTTGTATTTATTATTTTTTAATTTTGATGAGTAGGTTTGGGCCATAACATGAATTAAACCTGTCAGAGCTTCATCTCCCATCATCTGAGTCTTTGTTCAACAGAACCACTTGTCCTCACAGAACGACCAGTATGTGATTTTTTAAATTCACCAGACAGCACAACGTCCAGCACCTGCCCCCAGCAGGGGGCAAGTTATCTCCTCCCCCAGCACCTGTCCTGGGGGAGGAGATAACTTCATTGTCTGTACAGCCCCCAGCTGTGTCTGCTCACCTCTTCATTACATCCTCTTCTTCCTCAGGAGTTCATGCGTTCGGTCTTTGTGCCACAGCCCTCATCACTGACATCCTGCAGCTGATGACAGGATACCCCACACCCTACTTTCTCACAGTGTGCAAACCCAACTACACCCTCCTCAGTGTCAGCTGTGAGAGGAACCCGTACGTCATGGAGGACATCTGCTCAGGGGCCGACCCCACAGCCATCAACCAGGGCAGGTGAGGCCGTTTGTACCACACAAGACAGAACACACACACACACACACACACACACACACACACACACACACACACACACACACACACTCTCTGGTTGTGTTGAAGCTGACTTTAGGAGTTTTTCCACACATCTCATCTGTTCTCCCCCAAACAAAATGTCAACAACAGCTTTTAAGCATTTCTTAAAACTGTCCATCACTAAAAGATGTTTTCTGTTGCCCCAAACTCCCCCATGCCTTTAGTGAACATTCGTTTGCATTCTTCTGGGTCATTTTGCCCTCAGCTCGGACTTCAGGGGATAATTCTAAAGATCTGTGCTTTGTTTCATAGTGGCGCTTCATGTTACCACTTTTAATTCATGCTACGTGTTCAGACCATAGGTCAAATGGTTTGAACTGCCTGACGGAGGAATAAACATAAATGTGGTCCACTCATTGTTAACCAGCGGTTTTCCTCGTTCACCTCCCTTCGTTTGGAGCTATGCTGTCTCCCTTCTTCTGTGCTCCTGTAGCGGTAAACTCGTAGTGAGCTGTCTCACTTCCTGGTACGCTGACAGCAGGGTAGACAAACAATCTGATTGGCTGAACTGGGTGGAGCTATTACCATATTAACTGGAGGAGCAGCGCCCGCCGTCTGTAGCCGCGAACTGCAAGTAAAGATGAGCCAAGAAAATCTACTCTGGTGAATTTATCATGGAGGGGTCACGGGTCCGGACAGAACCAACACGGTCCGGGTCCAAGCCAACATATCAGTTCTTCTGTTGGGCCTTAGCCAATGTGTGGCAGTGCTACTTGTAGCTCATGCTAATCTGACTGAAAACTGACAGCTAAATGGTGGATGAATGATAGTAGAGGCAGTAATGATTGTAGCTGCAGAAACAGGAAAGATAGAAAAATAGATTCTAGAGGTCGAAGTAGAGCAGATCTTAATTCCTGACTAAAAATTAAATAAATTAAGCAAAGAGCTGCTTTTACTGCAAGCTACTGTGTGTGTGTGTGTGTGTGTGTGTGTGTGTGTGTGTGTGTGTGTGTGTGTGTGTGTGTGTGTGTGTGTGTGTGTGTGTGTGTGTGTGTGTCAGGTTCCTTCACAAAGATCAGGAGTTCTTTCCTGAGTGTAACACCACCATGAAACACAAGGGGAGAGGACAAACATGCAGCTATAAAACATGCTGATCAAGTCCAGTGGTCTCTTTCACCACAGATAACAGAGACCACCAGGTGACCACCATAAGGTGTGCACCTTGGTTTGACGGGGGATGCCCTTTGGAAGACAGACTATTTTCACATAAACTGTGAAAAACTGCAAAAAAGCAAATCCAGTTGTCTTCATTCAACACAGAAACATCTCATTTTAAGTGGAATTTTCTAGTTTCATGCAACAAGTGGCTGCTTTCACCGAGTCACAGACCCATTGGACTGAAGCTCTCTGCTGCCACCTAGTGTCTATGGCTGACAACTACAAGAAGCATCACCCCCCAAACACACACACACACACACACACAGTCACTTTTTTTTGTCCCAAACAAGGGATGGCGGCAGCGTGACAGTCACATGATTTCATCTTGACACCCCAGTGGACGGTTTCAAACCGTACGCGTGAACAGACGGATATTAGTATGAAGGCTTCTGGTGTAGTTATCATGTTTCATTAAAGTCTTTAATGTGAGGACATTTGCAGTCACAACCCAGTGCTGCACTCAGCAGACCGGGTCCTGTACCAGGACAGGAAACATCACCAGTAGACTGTCTGAGACCGTAGCGCTGCTATCAAGGAGCATCAGTAAACCTCTGACAGCACACGGCCCATAAAGGCCAGCAGAAGGCCAAATGTTCTGCCCCTCCTTTCTCATCAGAGCAATAAAATACCCCTTTACCCCTCACTGCTGCCTTCCATGTTCCCAAAGTCACAATACTGAAGGATTCAGCGATTCACACACTTTGTCTTCATTATTTGGATCTTTCAACAAAGAGATGTTGAAGCAACATGTGGGGGACAGTTTTAATACTGTATTACTACTATATTTAAACTGTATTACTACTATATTTAAACTGTATTACTACTATATTTAAACTGTATTACTACTATATTTAAACTGTATTACTACTATATTTAAACTGTATTACTACTATATTTAAACTGTATTACTACTATATTTAAACTGTATTACTACTGTATTTAAACTGTATTACTACTATATTTAAACTGTATTACTACTATATTTAAACTGTATTACTACTATATTTAAACTGTATTACTACTATATTTAAACTGTATTACTACTATATTTAAACTGTATTACTACTATATTTAAACTGTATTACTACTATATTTAAACTTTATTACTACTATATTTAAACTGTATTACTACTATATTTAAACTGTATTACTACTATATTTAAACTGTATTACTACTATATTTAAACTGTATTACTACTATATTTAATACTGTATTACTACTATATTTAAACTGTATTACTACTATATTTAAACTGTATTACTACTATATTTAAACTGTATTACTACTATATTTAATACTGTATTACTACTATATTTAAACTGTATTACTACTATATTTAATACTGTATTACTACTATATTTAAACTGTATTACTACTATATTTAATACTGTATTACTACTATATTTAAACTGTATTACTACTGTATTTAAACTGTATTACTACTATATTTAAACTGTATTACTACTATATTTAAACTGTATTACTACTGTATTTAAACTGTATTACTACTATATTTAAACTGTATTACTACTGTATTTAAACTGTATTACTACTATATTTAAACTGTATTACTACTATATTTAATATTGTATTACTACTATATTTAAACTGTATTACTACTATTTTTAATACTGTATTACTACTATATTTAAACTGTATTACTACTATATTTAAACTGTATTACTACTATATTTAAACTGTATTACTACTATATTTAATACTGTATTACTACTATATTTAAACTGTATTACTACTATATTTAATACTGTATTACTACTATATTTAAACTGTATTACTACTGTATTTAAACTGTATTACTACTATATTTAAACTGTATTACTACTATATTTAATACTGTATTACTACTATATTTAAACTGTATTACTACTGTATTTAAACTGTATTACTACTATATTTAAACTGTATTACTACTGTATTTAAACTGTATTACTACTATATTTAAACTGTATTACTACTATATTTAATACTGTATTACTACTATATTTAAACTGTATTACTACTATTTTTAATACTGTATTACTACTATTTTTAATACTGTATTACTACTATATTTAAACTGTATTACTACTATTTTTAATACTGTATTACTACTATATTTAATACTGTATTACTACTATATTTAATACTGTATTACTACTGTATTTAAACTGTATTACTACTGTATTTAAACTGTATTACTACTGTATTTAAACTGTATTACTACTATATTTAATACTGTATTACTACTATATTTAATACTGTATTACTACTGTATTTAAACTGTATTACTACTATATTTAAACTGTATTACTACTGTATTTAAACTGTATTACTACTATATTTAAACTGTATTACTACTGTATTTAAACTGTATTACTACTATATTTAATACTGTATTACTACTATATTTAATACTGTATTACTACTGTATTTAAACTGTATTACTACTATATTTAAACTGTATTACTACTATATTTAAACTGTATTACTACTGTATTTAAACTGTATTACTACTATATTTAAACTGTATTACTACTATATTTAATACTGTATTACTACTATATTTAAACTGTATTACTACTATATTTAAACTGTATTACTACTATTTTTAATACTGTATTACTACTATTTTTAATACTGTATTACTACTATTTTTAATACTGTATTACTACTATATTTAAACTGTATTACTACTATATTTAAACTGTCCTTCTTTGGTACAATGGAATTACCTCTTAAAAAGATCGATTCCTCCTTCCTCCTATCAGTGGGGGAGTTAGCACCCTTCTGACGGTCTGTCCACATAACTTCAGCACAAACTGACTCAGAGTGGACTTCTGGATCAACAACTACACCCTAATAACTTTATTTAGTGTAACCTGGACTAACTCTATGTCAAAAACAGTGGGATCCAACCTAAATGAGTGTTCCTCCTCTCCAGACCAGCGTGTACATGGACTGTTATGTGTATGAAAGGACATTTAGTTCCCAGTAACCTCTGACCCCGTCTTGTGCCAATGTGCTCCTCACGTTCAGAATCAGCAGAAATTTGTCGAATCATATAAATTATTAGTAAAATTGTATTCATTTTATTCCTTCATTTATTGAATAGAAATAATACAAAATAGACGTGGTTCATTCCTGTGTGCTTCCACACAGATATACACACATTTCCTCTTTTGGTGTTTTTCTGATTTTGCTTCTCTGTTGCAGCTGTTGACATGTTTTTGCACCAAAGCAGGTGAAACACAGTTGATAGTGTGTGTGTGTGTGTGTGTGTGTGTGTGTGTGTGTGTGTGTGTGTGTGTGTGTGTGTGTGTGTGTGTTTCCATTACAAACAGCTAACAAACATGGACATACAGTGTTTTCTATGAAGAGGCTGAACTGTGTTCCAGATGAATCAGTGTAACACGTCCCTCCCCCTCAGTGTGAATCTTCACTACATTTGGAGTGAGGTCACTGTAATATTAGGATAAACAATCAATGGGAAAGAGATGCAGCATTGCAACACACCAGCATTAATAAAACGGTTAAATAATGTTCAATTAGATGACAGCTATGAAGGAAAGACTGGAAGCCTGGCTTCTTGCTGCTTCTGACAGAAATGTCGCTGCACAAGATTCAATAATTCATAGACTGAAATTTTCTTTTTTAGAGTTATAATCAAATTCATCCAGATGAAATATTGCATAATATTAACATTAAATAATGTAAAAATACCGTACAATAAATTTGATTGAAACATTTTCACTGTGCCACCTGAAACAGGCGCCAGGAGTTTGCACAATGGATTTAGGACACATGTAGATGTGACTGCAGACTCAGTGTATCTAAATATAGTTCCAGCTCTCGGCTAAAACATCGCTCGGCGCTCAATGTGCAATTTTAATATGTCTCTCCCTTATCCAGAGCAACATGAAGCTGCTGCACTGCAGTGATTCTGCTGCTGGTGTTTCACTCTGTTTTAATCTGGCATGAAAACAGAATTCTGATGATAAAACCTCTATTTTTCTTCATATATGTATACACACACGTACCTATGTATGTGTATATACAGTATGTATATGTGTACAGATATAAATATATAGATATAGCCCTATGTGCCCATTTTGTTAGTGTATGTACTTTGTATATCATAATGGACATATAGGCCTGATGTCTATAACAGACCTGAAGGTCTTCAGGCACACATGTGGAGGGTTTCATGGATCCTTCATGGAGATGAAACCATAGAAAGAGCAGCTGGTCTTCTCTTGTCACTGGCGTCCATCACTCATGCTGTTCATCCTCTGGATGATGACGTTACTGACAGTTTAGAAGTTACTGACGGTTTAGGAGTCTTTCACTTAAAGAAAAGTGAATGAAAAGCGAACAGATTCTGCAGTGCTGTTTAACACCAGCGACACCAGTTTAACTGAATCATTCATTGGTTGTGGGACACAGGGACAGAGGCAGTGACACAAACTTTGATGATGTACAGATGTTTGAGGTGGGTAGTACAACATTTTCTGCCTGTTCATAGAACAGCGCCTGTTTGTTTTGCAGCAGTCCTGGTTGCAGTTTTCCTAAGAAACACGCGTAGATACACATTGTTTGGGGCCTTCAACAGAACCCTGGAATACCTCAAATTCATGGGAAAAGTTTTTTGCATAGCAATAGTACTGCAAAAATGACTGATGGAATTATATTTTGGTGATAAAATATAAAATAACGCTTTTTTGCTGTCTGACAATCTTTAATAATTGTGAAAATAAGGCAAAAGTACGTGAAAAAGATGCATCAGGTGGGTCGGGTCACATCTGATGTTGTGTATAGTAGTGACAAATAGACTTCATTCTGTTCTCACTGTCTGTAATTAACACATTTATCCACCTGCTCTTGTTTTTACATGTCTCACAGAAAATCCTTTCCATCACAGCACGCGACGCTGGCCTCCTTTGCTGCCGTCTACGTGTCGGTGAGTAATACTTCACCCCGTGACATAGAAGTGTGCTCACTCCCTCGTGATCAGGACAAGTGTAAGGGAAGGTCTCACGTTTGAGCATGGGTCTCTTTCTACCCTTTAGTGTAAAATACACTGATGTCTACGATACTAACTTTTCACACGATGGTGTAAAAAGCAAAATCAACCTTTGTAATTAAATTTGCTTCAAGGTCGTTAACTTCCACCTGTTTTAATAGTTGTTCAAACATGTTAATGTTGTTAAAAGCAAAATCATCATTGTGAGCATAGAGTCGTCTTACAGAGCTTTTGAGTAGACCAGGTTCGACACAAACACACACACACACACACACACACACACACACACACACACACACACATACACACTTGACTGTATTTTCATTAAACTCGAAAGAATCTTCTTCTTTTCCTTTTGGCTTTTCCCTTCAGGGGTCGCCACAGCGAATCAACCGCCTCCATCTAACCCTGTCTTCTGCATCCTCTTCTCTCACACCAACTACCTTCATGTCCTCTTTCACTACATCCATAAACCTCCTCTTTGGTCTTCCTCTAGGCCTCCTGCCTGGCAGTTCAAAACTCAGCATCCTTCTACCAATATATTCACTATCTCTCCTCTGGACATGTCCAAACCATCTCAGTCTGGCCTCTCTGACTTTATCTCCAAAACCTCTAACATGTGCTGTCCCTCTGATGTACTCATTCCTGATCCTATCCTTCCTGGTCACTCCCAGAGAGAACCTCAGCATCTTCATCTCTGCTACCTCCAGCTCTGCCTCCTGTCTTTTCCTCAGTGACACTGTCTCTAGACCAAACAACATCGCTGGTCTCACCACAGTTTTGGACACCTTTCCTTTCATTTTAGCTGAAACTCTTCTATCACACATCACACCTGACACTTTTCTCCACCCATTCCATCCTGCCTGGACACGCTTCTTCACCTCTTTTCCCCACTCTCCATTGCTCTGGACTGTTGACCCCAAGTACTTAAAATCCTCCACCTTCTTGATCTCTTCTCCCTGTAACCTCACTCTTCCACTTGGGTCCCTCTCATTCACACACATGTACTCTGTCTTACTGCGGCTAACCTTCATCCCTCTCCTTTCCAGGACAAACCTCCACCTCTCTAGCTTCTCCTCCACCTCGTCCCTACTCTCACTGCAGATCACAATGTCATCTGCAAACATCATAGTCCATGGAGATTCCTGTCTAACCTCGTCTGTCAGCCTGTCCATCACCATAGCAACAAGAAGGGGCTCAGAGCTGATCCCTGATGCAGTCCCACCTCCACCTTGAACTCCTCTGTCACACCTACAGCACACCTCACCACTGTCTTACAGTCCTCATACATGTCCTGCACCGCTCTAACATACTTCTCTGACACTCCAGACTTCCTCATACAATACCACAGTTCCTCTCTGGGCACCCTGTCATAAGCTTTCTCCAGATCTACAAAAACACAATGCAGCTCCCTCTGGCCTTCTCTGTACTTCTCTATCAACATCCTCAAAGCAAATACTGCATCTGTAGTACTCTTTTTTGGCATGAAACCATACTGCTGCTCACAAATGCTCACTTCTGCCCTTAGTCTAGCTTCCACTACTCTTTCCCATAACTTCATTGTATGGCTCATCAGCTTTATTCCTCTGTAGTTGCCACAACTCTGCACATCTCCCTTGTTCTTAAAAATGGGCACCAGCACACTTCTCCTCCACTCCTCAGGCATCTTCTCACTATCTAAGATCCTGTTGAACAACCCAGTCAGAAACTCTACTGCCACCTCTCCTAGACACTTCCAAACCTCTACAGGTATATCATCAGGACCGACTGCCTTTCCACTCTTCATCCTCTTCAGTGCTCTCCTCACTTCATCCTGACTAATCTTTGCTACATCCTGGTCCACAACAGTCACCTCTTCTAGTGTTTGTTCTCTCTCATTTTCCACGTTCATCAACTCCTCAAAGTACTCTTTCCATCTTCCCATCACACTGCTGGCACCTGTCAATAGACTTCCATCCCTATCCTTAATCACCCTAATCTGCTGCACGTCCTTCCCATCTCTATCTCTCTGTCTTGCCAGCCTGTATAGATCAGTCTCTCCCTCCTTACTGTCCAACCTAGCATACAAGTCATCATAAGCTTCTTGTTTGGCCTTTGCTACCTCTACCTTCACCTTACGCTGTATCTCCCTGTACTCCTGTCTACTCTCCTCAGTCCTCTCAGTGTCCCACTTCTTCTTAGCTAACCTCTTTCTTTGTATACACTCCTGTACCTCCTCATTCCACCACCAAGTCTCCTTATCTACTTTCCTTCCAGATGACACACCAAATACTCTCCTACCTGTCTCCCTGATCACATTAGCTGTAGTTGTCCAGTCATCTGGAAGCACCTCCTGACCACCCAGAGCCTGTCTTAACTCCTTCCTAAAGGTCATGCAACACTCTTCCTTTTTTAGCTTCCACCATTTCGTCTTCTGCTCTGTCTTTGTCCTCTTCATCTTCCTCACCACCAGAGTCATCCTACACACCACCATCCTATGCTGTTTGGCTACACTCTCGCCTACCACTACTTTGCAGTCACTGATCTCCTTCAGGTTACATCGTCTACACAAGATGTAGTCTACCTGTGTGCTCCTACCACCACTCTTATAGGTCACCCTATGTTCCTGCCTCTTCTGGAAGAAAGTATTCACTACAGCCATTTCCATCCTTTTTGCAAAGTCAACTACCATCTGTCCTTCTGCGTTCCTCTCCTGGATACCAAACCTGCCCATCACTTCCTCATCACCTCTGTTACCTGCACCAACATGTCCATTGAAGTCTGCACCGATGACAACTCTCTCACTTCTAGGTATGCTCTGCATCACTTCATCAAAGTCCAACCAGAATTTCTCCTTCTCCTCCAGCTCACATCCTACCTGTGGGGCATACCCACTAACAACATTGAACATCACACCTTCTATTTCTAGCTTCAGACTCATCACTCTATCCGACACTCTTTTTACCTCCAGGACATTCCTAACAAACTCCTCCTTCAAGATAACTCCTACTCCATTTCTCTTTCTATCTACACCATGATAGAACAACTTGAACCCTGCTCCTAAACTTCTAGCCTTGCTACCTTTCCACCTGGTCTCCTGGACACACAGTATGTCTACCTTCCTCCTCTGCATCATGTCGACCAACTCTCTACCTTTTCCTGTCATAGTTCCAACATTCAACGTCCCTACTCTTAGTCCTATACTCTTGGCGCTCCTCTTCTGTTTCTTCGTGCGAACGCACTTTCCTCCTCTCCTTCTTCGACCAACAGTAATCCAATTTCCACTGGCGCCCTGTAGGTCAACAGCGCCGATGGCGGTCGTTGTTAACCCGGGCCTCGACCGATCCGGTATGGAAGTCATATGTTTGATTCGCATCTTTGATTTGGCAAAAGTTTTACGCCGGATGCCCTTCCTGACGCAACCCTCTGGAAGGGCATAGCGAGGTTATTTGTATTTAATGCCTGTACTGTTATTTCCGAGAAGTTCACATGTAATTATGAAAAAAAAATCAGTTAAAAATCTGTTTATCCGACTAGAAGACTATTTAGTACAATGGTACCACAGTGCCACCTGCTGGTTCAGGATAATCATTGAAGCTACATGAGTCACTGCCTATAAAAATAGTTATACATCACAAAAAAATACTAATACAGGGGTACCTCTACTCACGAAATTAATCGGTTCTGGAAGAAATTACTTAAGTAGAAAATTTCGTAAGTAGAGATGCGTTTCCATGTTAATGCCCTAATCCGTTCCAAGCCCCACAAAATTCAGACATAAATGTTTTATTAAGCATAAAAATGCATCCAAACATGTAACAAATACATGTTACAATTAGATTATTACACAATAAATGAGAGTTGTGTATAATGTAAAAAACAAAGAATAGAGTAAAGAATAAAATGATGGTCATTAACCTTTTAACTGCTGTCCTCATTGTTTTTTACCCTCTTTGGTTCATGCGCTCCTGCCTCACCATGAACAACAGAGTGAATTCCAGTCCTCCTTCTGAACTTCTCCAACCACCCACGCCATGCCTTAAACTCCTTAAACTTCCTTTAGTTTTAATAACGTGGTGATTGTAGATGCATTACGGCCATATTCTTTGGAGAGATCAACCAAACGCATCCCTTTTTCATGCTTTTCTATCATCTCTTGTTTTGTTTGTACGGACAAAAAAACTCTTTTCTTCATCTTTTCTTTTCCTCTTTTCTCCGTCACTTTCTTGGGGTCCATAGTGAATACTCTAAAAGTTAATATATTTACGTAAAACTATCAGAACACCTCATGGGTCGAGGGCCGAATGACGAGGACGCTGCATAGACACCTATCTAGCTTCACACAGAGGTCCCTCTTAGCCAATGGGATGCCAGGATGCTAGGTAACAGCCAATGGCAGAGCAGCTATGAGAATGTTGTGTTCAGGAACCTGTGGGAGCTGTGAGTATCAGCCCATACTGTATTTTTACCTTTCGTAAGTCGAAATTTCTTTCGTAACTAGAGGTAATATTTTCCTGCTGAGAAGTTTCGTAAGTAGAAAATTTCGTAAGTAGAGACATTCATAAGTAGAGACATTCATAAGTAGAGACATTCGTCAGTAGAGACATTCGTCAGTAGAGACATTCGTCAGTAGAGACATTCGTCAGTAGAGACATTCATAAGTAGAGACATTCATAAGTAGAGACATTCATAAGTAGAGACATTCGTCAGTAGAGACATTCGTCAGTAGAGACATTCGTCAGTAGAGACATTCATAAGTAGAGACATTCGTCAGTAGAGACATTCATAAGCAGAGACATTCATAAGTAGAGACATTCGTCAGTAGAGACATTCGTCAGTAGAGACATTCGTCAGTAGAGACATTCGTCAGTAGAGGTATAACTGTAATAATTTTAATCAAACAAGAACTATTGGCCATCATGTTGAGAAGTGTTAACTGCTCAAATACACATATTGTGTTCTGTCACTAATGACATAGTGGTGGAATCTCCCCACCTATATATTTGAATAAGCTCACTTGAAAACCTCACAGTGTCACGTTTTAACTCCACCCACTACCTGTCAATCAAACGCCCAAGCAATAACGGCACATCTGCCAGAGGGAATCAAGTGAACAATAAGACGTAAGGCATCGGGCAGCAAGGCTTTTTGTTGTGGTTACGCCTTTCATCACCACGACAACGCAGATATCCAGGACGAAAACGCTGGCCAAAGTAAAGTTTTTTTATGGGGGGCGTCTCCCTGCGCCGAAATCCACTGTGACGTCTGGTGTGTGTGACCCGTGTCTACATGTTCACACAGAATGGACGGAGTTAAAACCGGCTATTTTCTGACGTAGAACAGCTCCACGTCAAAGACACCTTAAACATGCTGACAGCTGGATATTTGTTCGTCTGTTTCTTTATGAGTCATAAAGTTTATATATTCATTCATTCATTCATTCTTCCATTCATTCACGTTCCTCGCCAAAGACACCAGTTCAGGGTCCGACCGGGATGCGCTGCCCCCTGGTGGAGGACTCTGATGGGTGCGGTTGGTTTATAATACCAATACATTTGTTTTCATGTGTTTGGTATGAAGTCTGATATTATTGTTTTATGGTGATTTTCCACGGGTTCCTGCTAGTCTTCATACATTTCTATTAAAAAATAAATCCAACTTGGGCCTGGCCTTGGCGTGGCGAGGGGGCTTGTGCGTTCCAGTGACACTGGAGAGCGATACCGTCGGGAGTTTGCTCCTGGTAGGGTCACCCATGGCTGGCCGGTCTCCAGGGTAGGTTCCAGACAAAGACCCCAGCGTGTTGGCAGGTGGCAGCCCCACCAGCCGACAATCCTGCGGAGGGCTAACACCCCACCCAGGAGATACCCTTTGTTACAAAACCGACCAGAAAAAGAAGGCGGACTGACCAACACGATAACGGACCCCAGCCTGCCCCGGACCAACAAATACGGATCAACCTTCGTCGTAGGACCCGTGTCGCCACGTGGAACGTCCGGACACTCCTTTGCCCCGGAGCTGCCACTCTGCTGTCCTGAGAGCTCAACTGTTAAGTGAAGTACGATGGCAAGGCAATGGTGAAACAACAGCAAGCGACCACTGCTACATCTGGAGCAGCCCCGAGAGACGGACAGGCCTCTATGGCGTGGTATTGCCTTCCCAAAGGCCCTCCGTAAGTGTCTCATCAGCTGGACTCCTCTGAGCAACAGACTGTTGTCGTCTCGCTTTCTCCACCAACACGACAAGATGACAGTCATTGTCTATGCTCCCACCGATGTGCTGATGAGGATGTGAAGGATGCCTTCTTTGACCAACTCCATCAGGCTGTTGGCCAAGCCCCAACACACAACATCATCATGATTCTCACCGACACCAATGCCACTCTTTCCAACAGTGATCGGTCCACAGGCTCACCTGTCGGCACAACTTTTGCTGACAGGCTTACAAACAACAACGATCGCCTTCTTCTCTTTCTCTGCCACCACAGCAACCTCTGTGTCGCTGACACTTGGTTTCCCCAGAAACTAATCCATCACTGGACATGGTACAGCCCAGATGGCAGAACCAGGAAAGCGTTGGACCACATCCTCATCTCCCGATGCTTGAAGTCGTTTGTCACCAACTGCCGTGTGTACAGAGGAGCAGGGCTTGGCAACACTGACCACCACCTGCTGGTGGCTCAGCTTAACTTAAAGCTGCGAGCCAACCAGCACACCAAGACTCAACCTCGCCTGGACTCCTCCCTACTCAGGGATCCAAACATTGCCACTGAGTTCAGTTGCTCCTTCAATACCCTGACCACTGACAAAGTGATGGACTGGCAGACCTTCAAGGATAGTGTCATCCAGTCAGCTCATCATAATGTCCTTGATGCTCTCGATCCTACCCCAGAAAGCCTTGAATATCAGAGAGGACACTCCACATCATTGACCAGCGGCGCCAGGCCAGCCTCCAAGGCGACCTGACCGACTACCGGGGACTGAACCACCAGCGCAACGTGGCCATAGCTGAGGACAGAGAGAAATTCTGGCACAAGCTGAACACCGATTCCACGGCCAATACCAACAACATGAGCCGTGTCTTCACTCTGCTGCACCAAGCTCGCAATGGCCCACGCATAAAGACAGCCCTGGTTAAAGACAACAGAAGCAGACTGCCTCGCGCGCTGGAAAGAGCATTCAGCCTCCTTTTGCAGCACAGTTCCACCCCAACTGATCCCACCATCATCGCGTCTGCAAACACCACAGTCCCTAGCAACGCCTGCAGTACAGACCCCATCACACTCGAGGAAGTCAGAACCGCTCTGAAAAAACTTAACAACACGAAAGCCCCTGGCATCTGTGTGGTAACGGCCGAGATGCTAAAATCTGGTGGTGACAGTCTTGTTGAGTGGCTCACCCACACCTTCAAACATGTGTGGGAGACAGAGAGACTTCCCAGTGACTGGACCAGAGGAGTACCCTACCCATCTAGAAACATAAGGGAGACAGGCTAGTCTGAGGCAACCACAGAGGCATCACACTTCTCTCCATCCCCGGCAAGCTCTTCACCAGGATCTTGCTCACCCGTGCTCTCCCAGCCATCACAAGTCGCTGCCGTCTCCAGCAGGCTGGCTTCAGGCCTAACCGCTCCACCGCAGACCACGTCTCTGCTGTTCACCTGCTCATAGAGAAGAGCCATGAATTCCGCAAAGATCGCCATCTATACATTGGGTTCATTGATTTGAAGGCTGCCTTTGATGCTGTCTGCCATGCCTCACTCTGGAGTATTCTACAGACCCTTGGAGCACCACCTAAGATTGTTGCCCTGCTCAAACTGCTCTACAGCAACGCAGAGAGCTGTGTCCAGATCAACGGTACAGACTCCGACTGGCTCCCCATCTCCAGTGGCGTTCACCAGGGCTGTGTGGCCGCTCTTGACCTTTTTAACTGTATCATTGACCATCTGATGTCCAGGGTCTGTGAGCGAGTCCCTGGGGTATCCCTCGGAAACTACCACCTGACCGACCTGGAGTATGCTGATGACACCATCCTGCTCAGCTCATCCTACAGCCAGCTGAGAGACGCCCTGGTCATATACAGAAGAGAGGCAGAGAAGCTTGGTCTTCAAGTGAGCTGGACCAAAACCAAATTCATGCATGTTGGTGACAGACCAGATCCACCTCCCCTGCAGCTGGGTGACGACACTGTGGAGCCTGTCAAGAGCTTTATGTATCTGGGGTCCATAGTGACAGACAATGGAGACCTTAAACTAGAGAAGAGCTCTAGCAGCATCAGCTCTGCAGTCTCTCTGGAAGCCACTCTGGCGGCACCAGGCCATCTCCCGCAAGACGAAGCTCAGAATATACAACTCTGCCGTCCTCTCCATCGTGCTCTACGGCTCGGAAACTTGGCCCTTATGTAAGACCCTGGCTGCCAGTATAGATGGTTTTGATTGCAGGGCTCTCAGAACCATCGAAAACATCACGTGGCCCCCGCGGGTTTCCAACAAAGTGCTTTGAGCCCCCACGTGCCAGCCCAGAGCTTCTTGTCAGGCGGCGCAGCATCGTACCCGCTGCTTTGGTCATGTCCTCTGCCTTCCCCCTGATCATCCAACAAGAGCCATTCTCCAGTTTGACCCTAAGACCGCAGGCTGGAAACGACCTGTAGGCAAGACCCACACCTGATGGCTTGACTTCATTGTGGGCGACCTCCGACAACAGGGAGTCGCTGTGGAGGATGCAGAGCAGCTGGCACAAGACCGCCAGCGTTGGAAAAAACTGACTCATCTGGTTGGCTCAACGCACAGGGACGGGACACCCCCCCATCGCAAGAGCCCTACTGACTGACTGACTGAACCTGGAACTTTCTTGCTGTGAGGCAGCAGCGCTACCCTTTAAGTAAAATATGTTATCAAAATGAAAAAGAATATAATTTTTAAAAATAACAACATAAAAACATAGTCCCATTTGGTTTGGTTTTGCAAAGATGTAATACATAGGATGGAATGTGAATATACTCTATGTAAAGTGTTATTACTCAGAGGTACATCTCAAAATTAATGAGGTTGACTGGCAACAGGTTAGTAACATGATTGCAGTCCAGACATGAATTAATGATCCACTAAACCTTGGGAATTCAGAATAAATACTATGGGTTGTCTGAAAATGATCTTACCTTCAAATCTCTTTGGAAATCATCCGGGTGAAGTGCTCATGACAGATCCTTGGATCTTTTGGTCATTTTGACCTGTTTATCCTGCTCTCAATTGCTCTACAATCTTTCCAGAAGGTATTCTGGATAAAGATACAGTAGGTTCCTATCTCTGTGTCTAACTCCTGTTGTGTTGGAACAACAGTTCACCTCACAGGTGACCATGACTTTATTGGGTTTATGGCTTCAGTGATCATATTGTGTTCTAATGGCTGCCCTGACTGATGAAGCGATGGGTGTCGCCGATGACGTATGACCCCATGTGACCACTGTATACGAAAGCTGCTGCGGCGCAGATTTTGAGGTTTCCTGACCACAGGGATGATGCCAGACATCAGGAAATGATTTTTATTTTTTCATAATAATAAACTAGATATATATTACTTTACCATGACTTTCCTGTCCCTTTAAATCTGCTCTCTAAAACGCTGTATCCTTTATATTTAATTTTTTATTTTACAATGTGCCCTCGCGCATTTGTGCATCAATGCTCGCGACTTCACCTCATCGCAGATTTTTGGTAGGCAGTCACGTGATACCATACTCGCATTCAATTGGCTGACGGCATCCTGAAATGCGTTACGTTCCCTGAGTCTCGGACTTCAGTGAGACTCAAAAGTGCTTAACACAGTCTATAAGAGTGTTTTAAACGTAATACAGATAGAAGGTGGTTTAATACAGTATCAGTATGGGGAGGGTTCAGAAACGTTTAAATTACCCAAAATAATAAGATAAATAGTTTGTAGCTCTATCGCGGAATTTGTTAATCTCACACACTGATACAACACAAATCTATGTTCATTCAGGGAGAATGGACACTAATTCTGTCATGTGTCCACAGATGTACTTCAACAGCACCATGACAGATTCATCCAAGCTGCTGAAGCCCCTGCTCGTCTTCTCCATCATCGTCTGCGCCATCATCTGTGGTTTGACCCGGATTATTCAGTACAAGAACCACGCCACCGACGTCTACCTTGGCTTTCTGCTGGGAGGTGCTATCGCTGTCTATCTGGTAGGGCCACACCCCAGCAAAGGAACAGTTTTCAAACAGACACTCATGCAGTTTAGCTGATTACTGAACCTACACCACCCTGGAGTCTCTGAATGTTACTGCAGCAATAACATTAATAACACAGTGAGATTCATTCAAATGGAAACAAACAAATGTCGTAACATCAGATAGAAATATCTATGAGGGGTTGAGTAGATGTTAAGAAGATGTTGGCACATTCAAGCTCTGCAATGCTAATTGGCTAAACAACCATCAGCCCACGCAGCCTTGAGGAAAACATGCAAACGCCACACAGAGCGGGACGCAAACAGTCTCAGCCAGGTCACGTGTCCCTCTTGATCATCTGGAATGACTGAGAGAGTCGACCTTGTTCTTTCTCTTATTTCACACTAACTCTGTATAAAATACTACATGCGTCCTGAGGACCGATGTCAAAGCTAGAGGTCAAAACTCTGGCCTTATGTATGTCTTTAGCAAGTTTTTGAATCATCCAGTCAAGAAATACAGTATATATCAAATTAGTACACTCCACTCTGTAAGATGTCTCAATGGTGTGTTTCTTCTGTTGCAGGGTTTGTATGCAGTCAGCAACTTTCAGCCCAGTGAAGAAGCTAGCACCAGATCCACTCTTCTCCTACACCACCCCCCCTGCTCCTTTCCACACATTACCCAAGATGCCATTCTCCACCATCCACAAATCAAGGCTAGCATTGTCGGAAAGCCTGGCTTACCCCCCTCCCACTCTGAGGGCCTCCTTCACATTGGTCACCAACAGCAGAGGCTTGATGAAGGTCGTAAGGGGTCCGGTGCCGCTGTTGAAGCTTTTTCCCCCTACAGCCCTCCAAACAGAGATGCCATGGTGACCTGTAGTCACACCCTTCCTCGGGTCCACACCCCCCAGGCCATGGCGGCGTACGAGGAAGCAGCCAGACACCATGCTGTGACCCTCCACCACGCCTCCATGGACACCAGTCGCTCAAAACAGCTCCTGTCCCAATGGAAGAGTAAGAACAGCAAACATCAGTGCTCCCTTCAGGTCCCAGACTCCTTCTCCTCCTCTGTGGACTCCTCGTCTGGCCAGTCCTCCCAGCACCCGTACCACCATTGCAGCATGGACCTCCAGTCAGCAGCTGTGGGCCTAAACGGGGGCTTCGATGCAAACGCATACATGTCTGCTCTGACCACTGGGACCAGTGCTACCCTGCCCAGTAACTGTAGTGGCATCACTGGAGGGGCCAGGATAGCCATGCAGTCCAGACCTGGGTCGTCACAGTTGGTCCACATACCAGAGGAAGCTCATGAGAATTACAATGGCACCTCCCCCAAAAGGAGGGCAGGTAGAGGAACAAACGAGACGTCGACGTCAAACAGCACAGCTCAAGCTAACTGGCAAAGGGCTGCTGAGAAGACCACCGTCCTCACCACCAACGGTAGGGGGGCCAACACCCAGCCACGAATCGCACAAGTGATCGCTCTGTCCAAGCAACAAGACCTGCTGAAAACGCACTCCAAGAGTTTAGACGAGAGCACCATTGGCTGCCGTACCAGTGGGAGTTACCAGGGATCTGCTCACTACAAGGCTCTGACAGATCAGGACCCAACCCCCACCACAGCCCCCAGCCCACTGGGGAGTACCTCAGGCAGTGTTTCAGGCAGTACTGGAGCGATAGTCAGAGTAGACGCCCACCCCGAACACAAAAAGCCAGTGATCCAGGCCCCGTCGACGGATGGCAGTGGGTCTTGGAGGTGGTGCTCTGTTGATCACGCCGGTGGAGTTGCTGGAGGTGCACAGATGAGTGGACCTGGAGGAGTGGGTGGGGGTTTCAGGCGGTCCTTTGAACTCAGTGACCCAAGTAGAGACTCAGAAAGTGCAAACTCAGTTCACGAAGGGTCCAATGACAGCAAGCACGCCAATCAAGTTGTTACCACTTCTGCTACCATGAATACCCCATCCACAGCGACTGTCCACACCCAGAACACCAGCTCAGAGCACGGGCCCCACACCCAGGGTCCCTCCACCATAAGGGTCACTCCAGGGGACAGCAGCGGTTCTGTGTCTGGTGGACGAGGTGGGGCAATCACTTCAGAAACCCCTTCAACAACTGCCCCCAGTCATGAATCCACTCTGCAGAGAAGAGGCAATAACGTTGTCCTGATTCCAGAGAGAGCCGACTGTCCTGATAATGCCCGAAACATTTTCTACAAGGGTACTTCCATCATTCCTGTATTCAAGGACTAAAGTAACGGTGATTTCTGACAAGTTGTAGCTCATAATACCAGACAGCTGCATGTTCAGGGAATCCCATGTCTCTGACAACACGTCATCGTCGCTCACCTTTTATACAACTTAAAAAACAAATGTTTTGAGCATGAAACTTTTGTATGTGTTTACACAGAATCACAACCTATAGTGTGTTGTAGAAATAATCACTGCATACCTTGATGGAAACTTATTCTAATATTGTTCCAGTGTTTTTGGAGGATCCTTTTTAAATATTTCTGTATGTTTTGGAGTTAAATCATCACAAAATTAAAAAGCAAGTAGCACAGCAATCATCAACTGTAGTAAAAGCAGCAAATGCAGCAGCACATTTGTATCGTAGCTGTGAAACACGTGTTTCCCTTGTGCCACTATCAGTTATATACGTGTTTGAAAGCGGTGCTAAACGATCCACCCGTTCATCCGATTTCTCGTAGACCAGACAATCGCAATGGTTTTGTTGACAAAACCATTTTTACAAAACCCGTTTATCCGCCTGGCGGGTCACGGGTCTGCTAAAGCCTATCCCAGCTTGCTCTGGGCGAAAGGTGGGATACATCCCAGACAAGACGCCAGCCTGGGGTAACATGAAAGACAGACACACAAACATGCTCACTCACACCTGCTGACCTGTTCACCTAAGCTGCATGTTTCTGGAGGCAGGAGGAAGCCGGAGAACACAGAGGGAACCCACACAGACACGTGGAGAACATAAGAACTCCACAGAGACAGGAAATGAATCTGAAGTCTTTTTCCTGTGGGGCAGGAGGGATATTTGCACCACTGCACCACAGTGGCACCCTGGGTGCTCAATCCAACAAAAAATAGCTGGCGTCTCGTTCAGGGTACCTCTCACCCGGAGCCAGCTGAGATGAAAACCCGTCATCCACAAGGCAGATGAGTGTCTGAAAATGAAACGATTCACCATCTACCAGAAAATATATGGAGGAATATTTTACAATTATTAAGTGACAGCAATGTGTTTTGTATTTTGCTGCACATAAATAACAAAATCAAGTGAGTACTATTTGAACCGTAAGTGTGCTTAGCATTCCTTCTATTGAGTCAAACATGCTGTAACTTGCACTGAAGTGTGCGTTAACTGTAGCTTGTATACTGTGAACCCTGACCTTATCTTTATCCTCTATTTACATTATAATGTCTCTGTCTGCACAAGAAAGCAACAATTATTCTACTTGTTTTTAACTGTAGGAAAATTGGGATAGTTTCTCAAATTTACTGCAATACTTACCCAGAAAACTGTGGTTTGCTTTTAGGGTAGGACTCACCAGGACATTCACTAGTGGTTCACAGGAAGTATGATGTGTCTCTATCCCTTTGACCTGAAAAGAAACTAGACTTTTATTTGTGCAGAGCAAGTAAGGCTGACCTAGTGAACACACACGTGTGTCTGGACCAATCACTATGCACTTCTGTCACTGATTTCTCTTCTGTTGGTAAAGAACCTGCTCTGTGGCAGAAGATAGAGAGTTCCGTAGAAATACAATCATTCATTTATTCCTGGTTCTTGAATTGTAGATTAATTGAAAGGGGGCGTTAAGAAGTTTTAAGAAGAATTGTCTTAAATAGCATTTAGCTTAGTTTTTGCACAAGTACCCAGCTGTCTGTAGCATCCGTCCCAGGAATTGTTTGTCCTAATATAGAACTACTTCTAAAAGACTATGTGAGAACATTCCACTTTTTTCTGTTTTATGTTTGTTTGTCTTTTAAGAAAAACTAAAAAAAAAAACTTTTATCATTCTCATCAAAGAAAACGCATATATATAATATTTATTGAAAATATAAAAATCATTATAAATATTTGAGGCAGAACAATCTGTGAAGGATTAATCTAATTACGTGTTTCAGCACTCCAGCTTCGTTTCCTGTTACATAAAGGTCCTTCTAATGACATAGGATATCACTATTAAAGTACACCTGAATTAAATTATTAAATTTCTTTTTTTACCATTTGTCAGTTAGCAAAAGTCTTTCTAAATCCATATATATATACTATACACACACACACACACACACACACACACACACACACACACACACACACACACACGTATAAATACTAGAATTTGTGTGTCAATTTTAACTTAAAAATCTTTAACTTAAACTATACACACACAGAGAGGGGATTTTTAGATTTTTTTAATCGACAGCATAAGCCTTCAACGGGGCCAATCCCAGGGGACTTTAGGGCGACAGGCAGGGAGACCCTGCAGACACGCTGCCAGGTTGAATATTCATATTTAAAACAAACTTAACAAGACATGAAACATTTAATTTTCTGTGCTGATGTGATGAAGATGGTCTAACTAGGCTTCACATTGAACCCACAATGCATTTCTGTTTATGGAGACGTTCACCAACATGTGGACTGAAGACAATTCAGGTCAGGTTAAAGTTAGAGCAGCAATGCAGACGATAGACTACCTGTCAGGAAACTGTCACTACCTGTTAGTTCATATTTCATTAATTACTGATGGGGTCGTCCTCCTGTAGGAGACAAATGGTGTGTTGTTATGTCTCCTGGGATCATCTGAGGTGTGAGTAGGAACCAATGGTTTCTGTTTGGAAGCATGAAGAGTTTTTTGACCGCTGAGCGCTGAACTCGGACTTTTGACGAGCAGGAAGTGCATCAGGGCAGTGGAATACCTCAGCAGCTTAAAGCTTTGCTGAGCCTCTACACCCCCAAGGATAAAACGTATTCCCCCCCCCCCCCCCAGCAATCCCAATATCGCAGCGCGCAGTTGTTCGTATCTACGAATGTTCGTAAGTCGGATGTTCAAATCTTGAGGTGTGTGTGTGTAGTTTAAGTTGAAGTTGGCACACAAATTCTAGTACGTCAATTTAAGTCTTAAAAATGTGTTTCCAAAAGCAAAATATTTTGATAGCAGAAACCGTTGCGTCGTACATGAATTCCCTAAAGTCACACCAGGATTCACAGGATGAGTTCGTACGCTATAAATCATTAGATTTAACACAAGATGATTCAGAGAAATGATTAACATTGTTTTTATTTCAGAAGGTCATCGCAACATTTCAATGTCTTTTTTGTTACTATATCAAACCCATTGCATTCTGTTGGTGCACCTCAAACTTTCTTTGAATATCATGAAAAAAATACACATAATTTCATTTAAACAGTGAAGCATTCAGGAACCTTCCAGCGTACAGCTGGTATCTCAAACTATATTTCATGAGATTAGTTTAAATAAAAGGATTAGAATACAGAAACCCCAAAGAATACTGCTTTCTGTGTCCAATACTTGGTTGTGACTTCCTCTGGATGAATTACTGCTTTGGCATCTGTATCTCGCTGCTGTTCAGAAGTGGCTTCACAGGAACGTTACACTTGCAGCCCATTCCTGTGTGTTGAAACTCTTGATGTTCACTTCATCAGAGGCTCACACAGGTTCTTGAATCAGCTTGGTTTGCCATCTTCTCAAGGATGTAGTCATCCCTGCTGCTTGTGCTACTCACTACGAACAGGCTTTGATCCAGCACTCTGAACAAGTCCTTTCAGTGATGATCTGTGACTTACTCTTTGTAAGTATCTTTAGAACCATCTTCAAGTCAACAGTCTTCCCTGTGATTGCAGTGGTGTTTCCTGAAACTGAGTTTCATGGTATTCTTATAGCATAAAGAGTGACTTGCTCAGAGGTACTATCTAGGCTGCAGAGAAATGTCCACGTTAGAGTGAGTCTTCAAATTGCATAAACTAATTTCTGCCTGTGGCTGACAGGTAGATAAAAATGTGCGTGTGGGTTTTAATCATGTCAGTGAGCTGTCTGCAGGACCTTCGTTTAACAAGTGGTCTGAATAACAGGAAAGAAGTGCACCACCCACTGGAGACCAGGGTTTTGTTGGTTGATAGCTTCATCTTTTTCTGCAGCTTGCAGAAATGGGATTGTGCCGTTAATGGAAATGACAACATTTTAATCTATGTTCCTTGAACATAGATTAAAATACAGTATGGATGATAATAATCATTGGTTAGAAACCACTTGTGTTGCCCCACAGGTTGTGTCACCTTACAGAGGGTAGAGCTCAATGTGTTTCAGTGGCTCAGTTGGGAGGGAAATATTCTGGATTATTGAGATTATATATATATAGAAATCAGTGGCCAAACACTGCTGTGAAACGAGAGCATAGCTGGAGTTGAGTTTTACTGTTTTACCCGAGTCATGTATATCTGCTCTATAGTTTACAGGTTATACATAACTTAAACCTGAGTTTAATATTACACTTTCTTATTATACAGTGAAGTTGACAGTTGCTCATATTTACTCAAATATCTAATACCAACTTTTTACAGTAAAGAAAAAATATCTTTGTTCACAGGAAACCATTACCGGAACATCTTTACAAAGGTAACCTTAAAGTGAGGGCTCAAATTACAAGATATGGTTTTTAGATTGCGACCTTTACATTGTCTCTTTAGCATGACAAATAAAAATAACCCTTCACCTAGAGTAACTGATATTTTAATTGTATTTTCAGGGGATAGAATTATAACATGAAGTTGTTTCTATTACACAGTTTTGTGATTTTTTTTAATTAGATTTGTCTCAAAGGCTGTGAAATCAAAGAGTGCAATGTCCCACAAAGACAGTGTAGATAAAACGGGCATGCCTGAGAGGACGCTCTCTGCATGTTTAGCCTCTTGCATTGTCCTGGTAATAATTCATGTTTTCTAATACTGTGATCCACTGTCTTAATTCTATGCAGCAAGTAAAAAATAGAAATTACGATCAGTTCAAAAGGAGAAAAAGGTCAATGATCATGTTTATTTTATTTCTTTGTTTTTTGTAATGAAAAAAGTTTTAAAAGTAATTAATTTAGGAATTATATTACTGTACTTTGTATTGAGAACACAATCAGGGTAGATGCCACATGCATTGTCTCAATGATTCAAATAAATGTTTGCTATTGAATTAATTTATGTTCTATTCCTTCTCATTACCATTACTGCAGCATGCAGGCGTTCATTAGTACGGTTACTGGTCACCTGCACATTCTCCTCATGACAGATACATCATCATCCACAAGGGACGTTCCCTCAGGGACAGTAATGCAGTACCCTGTTGACAGTACAACAGGTTCTCACAGGAACTCTGTCTGGACTATCCAGCAGTCCTTTGCCTCCCTGTCAAACCTGGTCAGGTCCCCCCCGCATACTAATCAAACTGCAACGTGTCTGAATCTTCTTCGTCTTCTCCTTTGGGCTTTTCCCTTCAGGGGTCTCCACAGCCAATCAGTGTCCTCCATCTAACCCTGTCCTTTGCATCCTCTTCTCTCACACCGACTACCTTCATGTCCTCTTTCACTACATCCATAAACCTCCTCTTTGGTCTTCCTCTAGGCCTCCTGCCTGGCAGTTCAAAACTCAGCATCCTTCTACCAATATATTCACTATCTCTCCTCTGGACATGTCCAAACCATCTCAGTCTGGCCTCTCTGACTTTATCTCCAAAACCTCTAACATGTGCTGTCCCTCTGATGTACTCATTCCTGATCCTATCCTTCCTGGTCACTCCCAGAGAGAACCTCAGCATCTTCATCTCTGCTACCTCCAGCTCTGTCTCCTGTCTTTTCCTCAGTGACACTGTCTCTAGACCAAACAACATCGCTGGTCTCACCACAGTTTTGTACACCTTTCCTTTCATTTTAGCTGAAACTCTTCTATCACACATCACACCTGACACTTTTCTCCACCCGTTCCATCCTGCCTGGACACGTTTCTTCACCTCTTTTCCACACTCTCCATTGCTCTGGACTGTTGACCTTAAGTACTTCAAATCCTCCACCTTCTTGATCTCTTCTCCCTGTAACCTCACTCTTCCACTTTGGTCCCTCTCATTCACACACATGTACTCTGTCTTACTGCGGCTAACCTTCATTCCTCTCCTTTCCAGGACAAACCTCCACCTCTCTAGCTTCTCCTCCACCTCGTCCCTACTCTCACTGCAGATCACAATGTCATCTGCAAACATCATAGTCCATGGAGATTCCTGTCTAACCTCGTCTGTCAGCCAAAAAAAAAAGGCCACAGAAATCAAAATAGCACACTTGGCTCCAAGAACCTTCTGTGGTCATTTATACATCTGCGCCTAAGCACATACAGTGCCTTGCGAAAGTATTGGCCCCCCAGAAACTTTTTGACATTTTGCCACATTTCAGGCTTCAAACTTAAAGATAACAAACTGAAAATATTCAACAACATGTGAGACACAATCGTGAAGTTGAACCAAATTTATTCAACATTTTATATTGTGTTTAGAAATAAAACACTGAAAAGTAGGATGTGTAAATGTGAGACCAAATGACACACAGGTCACTCTTTGTCATTGCTGTCCTTTAGGTCAACATTGGATCATTCAGAAGTCATCAGGGAACTTCTGGGGTCGGTTAGCTGAGCTGGGAGAACAGGGGGCCAATACTTCTGTACGTCCTACTTTTTAGTTTTTTGATCTGTAAACACAATATAAAATGTAGAATAAATTTGGTTCCACTTCACGATTGTGTCTCACATGTTGTTGATTCTTGAAAAATATTTTCAGTTTGTTTTCTTTAAGTTTGAAGCCTGAAATGTGGCAAAATGTCAAAAAATTCTTTTGGGGGGGCCAATACTTTCACAAGGCACTGTACAGTATATGTATGTTCAACTTCAGTTAGCCACCCATTATGTTACCATCATTTCTCTTATACTTGATTTTCCTTACACAACGCATGATCTTTAAGTATATCCAAGCTCCCAAAATGTGATAAACTATTAAGAGCCAATAATGTAAGCAGAGGGATTTTATATTTCCTTCTGGATTTTGCAGGGAATTGGGGACAGTAAGTGATCGGAGAGCTGAGTTTATCCACACATTCAGGAATGAGTACATCAGAGGGACAGCACATGTTAGAGGTTTTGGAGATAAAGTCAGAGAGGCCAGACTGAGATGGTTTGGACATGTCCAGAGGAGAGATAGTGAATATATTGGTAGAAGGATGCTGAGTTTTGAACTGCCAGGCAGGAGGCCTAGAGGAAGACCAAAGAGGAGGTTTATGGATGTAGTGAAAGAGGACATGAAGGTAGTTGGTGTGAGAGAAGAGGATGCAGAAGACAGGGTTAGATGGAGGACACTGATTCGCTGTGGCGACCCCTGAAGGGAAAAGCCCAAAGGAAAAAAGGAAGAAGAAGAGACCAATACATGAGAGATATTATCTGATGTATTATAATAATGCAGCCTGTAACAAATGCATGTGTTACTATGAGGCAGAATGTGCCTCATTCTTCAGATACTGTGTCAACGAATGAAGGTAATCTGAGAAGTGTGTACAGCAGTTAAAGGACATCTCATGATGAAAAAACCCCCGTGTTCCTCTTGGTGGTGCTAGAGTCCAATGTACAGTAATGCAACTCGAGTTAGTTATATCATATACAGCAGTGGTCCCCAACCCCAGGGCCGTGGACCGGTACCGGTCCGTGGGTCATTTGGTACCGGACTGCACAGAAAGAAAAAATAATTTACATTACTTTCATTTTATTTGTTTCAGAGTCTGAAAGATGTTTTACAGTGGTCCCCAACCACCGGGTCACGAACCAGTACCGGGTCACAGGATATTAAGTACCGGGCGGCAACGAAACTTTGACTTTCTTTTTTTAAATGATTACCAGACTAAAGACGTTTTATTTTGAAAAGTGACGTCTGTGCTGAATGACACACAGACGAATGCGTGCGTCTGTCCCGTTTGACAAGTATCAGTCACATGACAGGTTACCAGCCGTTACCCCTAAATTAAGCACCCACAATTGCTCCAGTGTTCTGGATTAAAGTCAAGGCAGATTATCCTGAGACCCTAAAAGTGTCTTAATCCCTGTTTCCATTTCCAACCTCCTGTCTCTGTGAAGTGGGATTTTCTGCAGTGACCGTAAAGAAAACCAAACTGGAGTAGACCGGACCAGAACACACTTCAGGTGTCGTTGTTAATTATTATTATTTGATTGACTTGTTCACCCTTTTATGGAAATGATCAGCATTTCTCCTACGTTGAATGAACTGATTGTAAGTCACTATATTTCAAAATAAACCTCATCAGTGTCGTCACTTCAACCGAGTTTTTAATATAATTACTTCTTACAATGTTGTTTATCAATTTATGAAAAAGAGGTTGTTTATTGTCTGTTGGTGTCTGTATTTTACATAAAAGCACGGCGAATGATTATTAGACTACAGCTGTCCTGGCGTCATTAACGACTATCGAGCAAATGAAGACCGGGCCGTAAAAATATTGTCTTGGATGAAACCGGTCCATGGAGATAAAAAGGTTGGGGACCGCTGATATACAGTCCAGTGGTACCTGTACTTACGAAATTAACTGGTTCCGGAAGAAATTTCGTAAGTAGAAAATTACGTAAGTAGAGACGCGTTTTCCATGCTAATGCCCTAATCCGTTCCAAGCCCCAAAAAATTCCGACATGAATGTTTTATAAAGCATAAAAATGCATCAAAACATGTAACAAATACATGTTACAATTAGATTATTACACAATAAATGAGAGTTGTGCATAACGTAAAAAACAAAGAATAAAGAATAAACTGATGGTCATTAACCTTTTAACTGCTGTCCTCATTGTTTTTTACCCTCTTTGGTTCATGCGCTCCTGCCTCACCATGAACAACAGAGTGAATTCCAGTCCTCCTTCTGAACTTCTCCAACCACCCACGCCATGATTTAAACTCCTTAAACTTCCTTTAGTTTTAATAACGTGGTGATTGTAGATGCATTACGGCCATATTCTTTGGAGAGATCAACCAAACGCATCCCTTTTTCATGCTTTTCTATCATCTCTTGCTTTGTTTGTACGGACAAAAAAACTCTTTTCTTCGTCTTTTCTTTTCCTCTTTTCTCCGTCACTTTCTTGGGGTCCATAGTGAATACTCTAAAAGTTAATATATTTACGTAAAACTATCAGAACACCTGAGGGGTCGAGGGCTGAATGACGAGGACGCTGCATAGACACCTATCTAGCTTCACACAGAGGTCCCTCTTAGCCAATGGGATGCCAGGATGCTAGGTAACAGCCAATGGCAGAGCAGCTATAAGAATGTTGCGTTCAGGAACCTGTGGGAGCTGCGAGTATCAGCCGATACTGTGTTTTTACCTTTCGTAACTCTAAATTTCTTTCGTAACTCGAGGTAATATTTTCCTGCTGAGAAGTTTCGTAAGTAGAAAATTTCGTAAGTAGAGACATTCGTAAGTAGGGACATTCGTAAGTAGAGACATTCGTAAGTAGAGGTACCACTGCATTGTGAAAGATATTTAGGGGCTGTGGCATTGAGAAGCGGGTATTGAAAATGGACAGCATTGAAACTTGTTTTAGGCAAGTAAAGATGTTTCTGTCCTTAAGATGTGCTTGAAGTTGGTTTGACTGAGTTCTTCTGTGTGGTATCTTCACTATGACCATCACTATCACCAAGTGTCTTGCAAAACAATCAAACGTTATGGGGAAGTGGGGCTAAACAGATCAATGACTGTTAGCCTGGACACATCAAGAAAAAAAAGAAATGTTAGGTCATTTTATTCTAGTGGTAAGTGCAGGTGTTACGGATTCCGAAGGAACCAGGAGCGAGAGACGAGGTTCAGTTTAACTTAAATCTGAGCTGTTATTTGTCCCATTGAATCTACGGACATCAGTCTGTCTCTTATTTGTGTGTGGTGGGTGGGAGGGGGTCAAGCCAGGCCAGAGTTAACATTTTCGTTGCCACTGCTGGGCTTAGCCATTCGCCACTTCGCTAAAGGCGAAGTAAATTCCAGATTGGCTACAAGGTTTTTAGACTGTGTAGCCACAGTGGCGTCCTTATTTTTACGGGAAAAAGGCTAAAACTTGCAACCTTTTCGCTCGCTAGCGGCGCTCGCTATTTCAGCTAGCAAGCAGCGCTACTTCCGCTAGCGAGCGGCACTAGCGCCGCTACTTCCGCTAGCGAGCGGCGCTACTTCCGCTAGCGAGCGGCGCTACTTCCGCTAGCGAGCGGCGCTACTTCCGCTAGCGAGCGGCGCTACTTCCGCTAGCGAGCGGCGCTACTTCCGCTAGCGAGCGGCGCTACTTCCGCTAGCGAGCGGCGCTACTTCCGCTAGCGAGCGGCGCTACTTCCGCTAGCGAGCGGCGCTACTTCCGCTAGCGAGCGGCGCTACGTCCGGTAGCGAGCGGCGCTACTTCCGCTAGCGAACGGCGCTACTTCCGCTAGCGAGCGGCGCTACTTCCGCTAGCGAGCGGCGCTAGCGCCTCTATTTCCGCTAGCGAGAGCGTTCGGGTCACTTCGCCGCTAGCGAAGTGACCCGAACGCTCCCGATCATTAAATATGCACTCGGGTCATGACCTCCTCTCGTCCAATAAAAAACAAAAATATAGTTTTTTTCCAAGCTGAACCTGTGAATTGGTGTAGGACAAGACGAGGACAATCGATCAAAAGAATGCAGTGTTTTATAGTAGAGTTTGTGTTAAAATCCTCATTAATAAACAAATGGTGAATGCTGAGAGGGGGGGGAGTGGTGACAGACCGATCAGAAGGTCAATGAAATATATTATCAATACTTGTTTGTAGTCTTAGACTTTTGATCCCTATGACCAGCAGGAATAACCAGTGATGTATGTAAATGTGGATTCACCTCACTTGATATCTTTCATCCCTTTTTAAATTGAAATGAAAAATCATGTTATTGAATTAAAAATAAACTAAACTATGACATACCAATGGTGTTGGTGGTGGTCAAAGTTAAAATGTCTTCTAGTCTCAGTAAAACTAACAAGTGAACATTAAGTAATATTTTGTAAGACTGTATCTTCACATAGTGAATGCAAGTCTTCAATTGTTGAATCTCACATTTATACCTGCATGAAGTAGGACAGAAAAAAAGATATTTAAGCTTAAACTGTTGACTTTAGTGTATTTTTGTAGGTAAACTGAACAGAAGATTTAGCCGTCAGAATGCAGGAAAACAACCCCATTTTCTAAAAAATTTCCCGGGGGAGGCCCCCAGGACCCCCCTGCGGGGAGGGTACAGCCCCACGCCCCCCGCGACAAGCGTCGGTCGCTGCACCACTGTCTTGGACACAGAATGTGGCTTTTTGTGGCTTGCTCAATTCTTTTACACTGAGCCACAGTGGCTTAGTCACACTAGCTCCTAGTGCAAGCCCAGCACTGGCAGAAGAATATTCAGCCGTTCCATGATCTATGCTTCCCTCTGGTAATATTCCCAGAATACCGTGGATCTAAAGGTGAATCAATATTCAGGTTTTAGAATCTGTTAATGTGGCTGAAAATGCTGCCATTCCATTTCCTTGGCCTGTTCCTCAAACAATGTGTGTGTTCACACATACACAAAGTCTGCAGCACAACAATTTCCAAAAACAGTATTATGTCATTTATCATATTTTTCTGATCACGATCTTGTGAAAAACAGATTGAAAGATTTAGGATGTAGCTTTGCCCAAATTGTCTGAATATTTCAATTACCCAATAATTTCATTCATTGTATTATGAAACTGTTATAGACTGAATCTCAATAACTTCTGTCAAAACACAGTATGTGCATTGTTTTCTGTGAGTGACTGTCAAAGGTTAGGATGTTGGGGACAACATCTCTTCTGAGGGGGAGTATGTGACAGGTTATTGTGTGAACAAAGCAAAACATCGCTCAGATGTAAATGTTGAGCCATGCTTTATGGAGTGGTTGATCAGTTTTCCTCTGATAGAGGTCTGATGCTGTTCACTACTGGAAAAGATGCAGAAGTGATCCAAACATCTGCACCTCACCTGATAGAGCTGATGAGACTCCTCCTCTCATCATGCTCAGCTCATTTGGGTCCATGCATTTGGTTGAGCAGCCTTTTTCTGCTGTGAACTTGATCAAGAACGGTTTTAAAGGTAGACAAAGTGACCACACCTACATGACATTCTGCACATCGACGTTTGGACACCCCTGTCATAGATTAAGATTTCGTGTCAGGTAAAATGACTCCGAAATCTCAGATTAAGTGAATGTTTTCTCTGATTTCAGACTTCATGTGGTCTTTTATTCTTTCCTGTGGGCGTCAGCTGCAGCATTTTGTCCTTTTATCTACATCTCTGAGACCTTCTGAGCAGGGAATGAATGCAGGTCTGGCCCGTTAACAAAAGGAAGACCGTGCAGAGTGGACACAAACACAAAGACAACCAACAATTTAGGAGAGGCTGAAAACCAGTACCCTAGCTCTGTCACAGAACTCAACCCTACTCCCCCACACCACCCACCTCCCAACAAATCGCACCCTGCCAACACCATCTGTCTGTGGTTTAAGTGCCCTGTATCATTGTTGTTTTGTGATGGATGTAGTTGGTTTAAATCCCTGTTTACTAATTAAGTTAACTAGTTAACAAAGTTCTCAAAAAAAAAAACACACACACAAGAGCTGCACTACTGAACTGAATTGTCTGACAAAGTATCTGAGTCAATTATAGTGATGCGCTTGTGAACAGGTATGTTCTCGCTGTTACCTGGAACTCAAAGTAGGTCGGACACACCTCCTGCAGCCTGCATGAGGTGTGTAGAAGAGATGGTAGAAGAAGAGATGCAGCCTGCATCGAAAGAGACATGAAGGTGGAGGAGGGAAAACAGAAAGAACAGAAACCCAATAATAATAATACATTTTATTTATATTGCGCTTTACATTACGAAAATCTCAAAGTGCTACAAAGACAAAGAAAGCATAAAACCTATGGTGAAGCAAACTAATAAAACAACACAACCCAACAATAAGGTATATATAAAAGGCTAAGAAAGGCCTTTTTTAAAAGGTGAGTCTTTAGGCTACGTTTAAAAGAATCCAGTCTGTGGCGCTCTCAGATGGTCACTGACAGCATTCCACAGACTGGGAGCAGCCGAGCAGAAGGCTCCATCACCCATGCTGTGCAACTTGGTTCTGGGGACCCTGAGGAGGTTGGCTGTGCTGGAGCGGAGGGTGCGTGAGAAGGTCTGGGGGACGAGGAGTTCCTTTAGGTAGGCTGGAGCGTTACCGTGTACGCACTGGTGGGTGAGGAGGGAGATCTTATATTCGATCCTGAGTTCCACGGGGAGCCAGTGCAGTGATTCCAGGATAGGGGTGATGTGGTCGTATTTCCGCACCCTCATCAGGATCCTAGCAGCGCTGTTCTGTATGTACTGGAGCTTGTGAATGCTCTTACTAGGGATCCCGATGAGGAGCGCATTACAATAATCCAGCCAACAAACACAAAGACGGACGAAAAACACTCATTTAAGTGAGATAGGATGACCATGTCAACGTAAACGTTGTGCCCTTAAACAGGGAGATGGTAGTCTGAGCGAAGTGAGGAAAACCACGCACAGCTGTCGTTCACTTGTTATATTGAACCATTTTGCATGTAATACATACAGTATTTACTTATATTTAACAATAACAAGAATACATTCAATAACCCAGTGTCAGTAACACAGATATCATTCGGAAGATACCTTTTTTTAAAAACTAAGTTATTCCATGGCTTATGAAATATGTTTTTAGCTTAACAACTTTCTTCTAGTGCCACATGAATTGCTAAATTAGTATTTCACCTGACTGTAGACGTGTTAACCTATCAGTAACTAGCAAACAGTCCAATATGGCCGCGATGTTCTAGCTCAAAACTTATCACAAGAAACTCTTTCAACACTAAAACAACAGCATAAAATCACACGAACACAGAGAAAAACACTGCTGACGTGCCTTATCGAGTTATACAGTTGCTTTATGTCAGGTACTTACCTTAAACAGGGAAATGGTAGTGAGGTAAAGCACACGTCACGCACCTGTCGTTCACTTGTTATCTTGAACGAGACAAGAGCGCGAGTCTCCCCCTAGCGGAGCCCTGAGGCATTACCAACAGATCACTGAGCAACCGATCTACCGACACACGGCATTACCAGTGTATTACGGAATAATCAAACGTCTCATGTGACCAAACAACATTAACAGCACTCACAACATTAGCAAGGAATAATGGCATTGCCCTTGTGTTTTAAATTAACTGTGGGGTGAGTAAATGAGATTATTTTGTTTTGTTCACACAATAACCTGTCACAGAAACACAGTGTGAACAGTGTGAACAGTGTGAACAGTGTCCCAGACACGCCAGCCACTGGCCTGTCACGACCAAAGCAATACACTGCTACCACTAGTGTTTTATATTCATTCACAGTGGATGAAAGCACTGCCCAATAATTACAAATGTGAAAGATGATATTATAATTACAAACTACAGCTTCACTGTAGTCACCATTCAGGATGCAGTCATGTCGTGTCAAATTCTTCACTTTCTCTTTTCCCACCTTTACAAGAGGAGCAGTGAGGCCGTCTGTTACACTGCTTTGTGTTAAAGCCTGGCTTTAATTGTTGTAAATATGGTCGTGGAATTACTAGATAATTTATCTGGTTCTAAACAGAACTGTAGAAATGACTGAGGACTTACAGTCAATTACAGCATTATTGTATTTTTCTATTACATAGGTATTCTTCTTTTCCAGTTTTTCTGTAATTTATGGGTTTTACATTAATTTAAAAACAAAATAATTTACATCATTGATTGTAAATAAGGTAAATGTATTTTAAAAGAGTGATTTATTTCTACTTGGAATATCATGTCAATCTGCAGCTGCCTTTGAGCTCATGATGATTGTTTAGAAATGTGTGTCTCTTAGTGATTGTCAGTGTGCCACTCATGATTCAGTGCCACCATTCTCATTTTTATGTGTTTTTGCTGAAAGTGGTGTGTTTTCACCAGACTATCTTTAGACTAAAGCCGCCAACATACTCCACTTCTCTTCAGAGGTTGGCATGGAAACAGAAGTTTGAGCAGCAGCGATAGAGAGGGGTTAGTGTGTTGAAGACGAGAACAGACGAAATGATGAAAATTACTGTGAGCCAAAGATGGCATTGCATTACTCTGTTGTTTTAGACTGTTAATCATAAAAACTATTAGTTCACTCCAAATGTAATTACTGTAACTGCTCACCACTCATTCATTCATTCATTCATTCTTTAATTTATTTATTAATTTACTTGAAGAACAGACAATCAATAATCATCTGGTATTTAGTCATTCATCCAAATCCCTGTCACGTGTTTTTTTGATGGCGCCTCTGTATGGGGTTATAATTTTAAGTCACATATTTTTAGAAGAAGAAGAAACGCACTTTTTTGATGTCCCTCCCCTCCAAGAAATGTTTTTTTCCGCTCATATACTGATTATGAACGTGTATGAGCGTCCCATGCTCCTTTTGGGGCATTCTGGGAGGTAGAGCGGCAGGCAGCTCCGACCAGATGCGTCCTCAAGGGCGCCTCGGCAGCGCTCGGGAGTTGAGCTGACACCTCCCATTGTCAGCTCACGAACAGGAGCAGCTGGGCGAGAGCGAGAATTGAACCTCCAACCTTGTGATAATTGGACGACCCCTCAGCCTAATTGTCTTACATGACTTCACCCATCATTTCAAGCCCCAACAATAAAGTTGAACTTACTTTTATTTAGACTTTATATATTTAGAAATACAGCTAATAACTCTTTCACAATATTTGAAGACATACTTTTTGTATTAACCTTTTCCACTTGTGTTTTCCTTTACACCAGTTTACATGATAAACCTTAAAGGAAATGTATATTCTGTTTTGGGCATTTATGGTTCGTTTCATCATGTTTTAGTTACAAATGTCTATGATTTAGGTTTGTCTTAAAGGTTTAACGTAATCAAATTGGTACTAAATTATACAGCAGTGCTGAGATGACTTCACACAGACAGAAACATAAAGTATTAAAAATAGAGGCACTATTCTTCTCACGTAGTCGGTCTGCAGCCGCAGTGAGACACTAAGAAAGAAATCAGTCACAAACTGTATGTAACAAACTATGTAAATGTGTGTGTGTGTGTGTGTGTGTGTGTGTGTGTGTGTGTGTGTGTGTGTGTGTGTGTGTGTGTGTGTGTGTATGTGTGTCAGTTCCTGCAGGCACATTTGTGGACCAACTGCTTGGCAGAGGTATTTCAGGCACATTGTAACAGAAAGGCATGGAGGGAGGGGTGAGGAAGAGGAGGGAGGGGTGAGGAAGAGGAGGAGGGGTGAGGAAGAGGAGGAGGGGTGAGGAAGAGGAGGGAGGGGTGAGGAAGAGGAGGAGGGGTGAGGAAGAGGAGGAGGGGTGAGGAAGAGGAGGAGGGGTGAGGAAGAGGAGGAGGGGTGAGGAGGAGGAGGAGGAGGAAGGCAGGCTCTCAGCTGCTCTGAATCCTCTCGCTGCTCCGTCTCCTGACAGAACTTCAGTCCTGTGATGTTGGACACACGCGTGTGAACTCTGTCACGTGTGCTGCTGACACCTGCGTGTGAACACAGCCGTCACAGACATCGTGAGTAAAGCTCTTTATTATTTCTGTTTGCTGCATTGGGTCATCATAGCCATGCATCTGCTTCAGTCTGGGGGCTGTGGGGGGTTAGATCTGCATGTCATATGCAATAATCTCCGTCACCTGAACACACCTGAGCAGCTAGTGAGTCCTGGGTTCCATAATCCTTTAAGTCATTTAAGACGTCTGCTGCTGGAAGCTCTCTGCACAAGTCCTGCTTGAACTGAGCGTATTTCTGCTCAGACGGACTCACATCACCACTGAGGAGGCTGTGAGTGGACCAGATGTCATTCATTTTGCTTTACTAACGTAATGAATAGGTAATTAATATAGGGACACACGTACATACACTACATGCTCTGTCACAATCGTCTTTGGGGGCTGGGGGGTCTGGGTTACCCTGCAGAAAACCAGTCAGTCTTTTTTCTGTCTTCTCATCCCAGACTGATTGACCGGGTAGGACACACACTCATGGGGTAAAACAACGATTTAAATCATATTGATCCTAGTCGGAGTCGTGTCATACTTTCTGGGAGTAACACGTAGAAAACTGTTTTCATTTGATGTAAAACACGATGGAAGCGAGGAGGGAAGCTGAACTCCTAACAGGAACAGACAACATCATTTCATGTATCTGACCACATTTCTGTGCACTAAGGCCCTTATAGTACATATATACAGTATAGTATATCACACAAACATGTGAGGCCTGGTCCCTATTCCTCTCGTGTGTGTGTGTGTGTGGGTGTGTGTGTGTGTGTGTGTGTGTTAGAGGCTGCTGTGGATAATGGTGTAGAATTGTGTTGTCTGTTTCTTCTCCTGGTTTGTATCCTGGTTTTCAGCTGAATTCATGTTAGCATTAGCAACGTAGCTATGGCTGGCAGTCTGTCCAAGACCAGAAAGACATGCACCCAAAGAGAAAGAGCACAAACAGTGACTCTAAGGTAAAACTGTGTCTAATGTGTGCATCAGTGAGCAGATGTATTTAAAGTGCATGTCAATATATTAAAACATTGTGAAAAAGTTCATGTATTTCATGAAGTCCGTTCTACACGTGAAGCTCGTATATTGTATAGATTCATTACACACAGTCTTTAATTCTCTGATATTTAATGGTAATAACTTATAACCAATGAGAAGCCGTTCAGTCCCTCAGAAACCGACAGCATTAATGAGACTACATGGATGTAAAAGGATCTTTAGGATGGATATGTGGGACTTCAGAGAATAGAGTTAATTTCTACACTCAGTCCTTGTAAGGGCACCGTGAGCGTGATGGGGGGGGGGCTACCAGCCTGTTGTACTGGTCTGATGACTTCTGCTGGATATTGACTGTGGACGTGATGGAACACGGTAGACCAACACATGTGGATGACACGCTACTGGACACTGATGTCACACAGCTGGTAGTCTGAGTCTCCACCCCCCCCTTCAGATGCTGGAACCTTGATTTAAAGGGAACACGACATTTACTTCCATCTGAGCAACAATCCAGTTCCTTTAGTCCTTCACCGCGTTTTAAACCGCCTCTTTAGTGGGGGGGTGGCTCGACACCAGACTGACTTCAATCCACTCACTGGACACGTCTGTGTGTGTGTGTGTGTGTGTGTGTGTGTGTGTGTGTGTGTGTGTGTGTGTGTGTGTGTGTGTGTGACTCTTGATGCTCTAACAAACTTCAGTCCAGTCCTTTGGAAGCCCCCCCCCACGCTCCTGAACCAGCTTAGCCTGCTAATCCTCCCCACAGGCTGGTCATCCCACTGCTTTAGCGCCTTCCTCTGTCACACCTGTGACTTCACTGAACTTTCTATTAATATGCTTGGAAACAGCAGCCTGTCAACAGCCAGTCAATGAGCTTTAGTAACGACATGTCCTCTTAGTGGGGGGTGTCAGTGTCTTCCTCATGGTTGTGTAGCCTACTGAACCAGATGGAGAGACCGGCGGACGGCTCAGGAAACCTCTCTTCTGGCTGATTTATGGTAAATCTGGTTGTTATCAAAAAGTAAAAGTAACAACAAAACCAAGAGTGAACGAATAATCCAACGCCGCGTGTCTGATGAATATCAGCTCCGACTCTCGCAATCAGCTTTTCAAACACTAATTATACAAAATCAAATTGTGTCTGTGTGTGTGTGTGTGTGTGTGTGTGTGTGTGTGTGTGTGTGTGTGTGTATGAGATATTAAGATATTGAATATAAATGGGAGCAAAGAAGAAAGAGGAGATCCCAGTAAATCCAGTAAACACAGTTGGTGGTCTGTCACTACCAGTTTTGTATTATTAATTCTTCTATAGCCCAGACTCACAAACATTGTCTCAAGGGGCTTTACAATCTGCACATGGACGATATCCCTCTGACCTTTGTGCACTGCCAGCAGTACGACCCTCACGTCGGATAAGGTTCACACCAGCAAACACTAGCTTTAGCAACGATAAGGCTAACAAAAACACAAACATTCTGCTCTGCCTGGACTTAAGCCTCTTACTGGGGGGGTGACAGGTCAGAGGTGCTTCCTTTGGTCTGAACTGGTTCCTTGGGTTTTAGGTTCTGAGAACAGTAGTCCAGCTCATTTGTCATTACTAATCTAAATACAAAAGTATTCTCCCCTCAGACTGACCAATCAAGAGGCTTGCTCGGTCACATGACTATCTTCTTGAAGATGTTCTGAGGTCATTAGCTGATTGAAATGAAACATTGTGAGCTTACAACATTAAAGTTTTTCACAATGTTCTAATTTTCTGAGATATTGATATTTTTTGTTAACTATAAGCCAAAAACATCCAAATTAAAAGCTTGAAATACTTTATTCTGCACATAATGAATCTATGAAATACACAGAAAAAAATACAAAGTCTTTCAGTTTGAGAGTTTGAGAATCTCTTTTATTGAGATGTCCCTGTATAAGATACCACTATAACCCAGCACATAATCCCACATAAAAGTGCGTGCAAGTGTTTTTGGCCTTGAAATCTAAGGAAGATTTTGTTGTAAAATAATAACTAAATTTTGTTTTACTTTTCACTTCTTTTAATTTTCATTGTAAGATTTTATCAACAAAGTAGTTAAAATAGGTAGAGTGCCACTTTAAACAAATATTGCCAGTGATGACCGCAGAATTGTAATATTGTATTTTCATTCACTTCTATTCAACAGCGTTTAGAGGAGTGTCCAAAGGTACCACCAGTGGTAGATCGCCAGATCCACAGATCTTTCTGTCCCGGTCGGGGTCGCGTGTGCCGTCCTTTTCCAACACCAACTCCTCTCATGTCTTCATCACGACATCCATCCACCTTCTCTTCCTCCTGCCTGGTAGTTTCTTCCTCGTCACCCTTTTACCAACATGCTCAGCATTCCTCCTCTGGAGGTGTTCAAACCATGGAGGTCTGCTCTCTCTAACTCTGTCTTCAAAACATCTCCCCTCGGCTGTTCGTCTGATGAAGTCTCTTCTGATCTGATCCAACCTGGTCACTCCTAGAGAACCTCAACAACTTTCCTCCACCTCCAGGCTGACTTCCTGTCTTGTTTTCAGCCGCGCTGTGTCTAATCCATCCGTCATAAACTGACTCTCATTCTAGCAGAGACTCTTGTCACATCAGACACCTGACACTCTTCTCCATTCCAGCCTGTTTGGATCTGTTTCTTCACCTCCTTAACACACCCCCTGTTACTCTGGACTGCTGACCACAAGTATTTAAAGTCCCCCACCTTCACTGTTTCTTCTCCCTGTAGCCTCACTCTTGCTTCTCCACTCCTCTCATTTATGTACAGATGTTCTACTTTGGCCAATCTTCCTTCCTCCCCTCTCCAACACATCACCACCTTTCTAAATGGTCCTCCACCTGCTCCCTGCTTTCACATGACTTAAAATCCTCAACAACCTCCAGCTGGACCAATATCTGGATCTTTCCACCAGCCAGTCAGAAGAGAAGAATCCCCTCGGATGAGACACGAACATCTTCAAGCTTTTCCTACAAGTCCAGTCGTCTTTATTTATCACACGTCTCTAGTGAATTTGTATTCAGCTTTCTAAAGAATAAGTATGCGAGTATGAAAAATATGAAAAGTATGACAAATTTGAAAAAAAAGGAAGAAGGAAAGGTGCAAATTCTTTTTCAAGGTACTGTAGGAAAGAAAAAATATAATTGGAAGGAATGATTTCTTGGGACTTTTTCAGGACCTGTTAATTGCTGGAGGCATCTGGGTGAGGTTGACTTCCTTGCAGCTTCCTCGTGTGTCTCCTATGCTGCCCTCCAGTGGTTAACCCCTTCTGCTCTGATCAACTTGTCTCTCTTTGATAAAGTCAAGCCCCATTTGTAGAATCCAAATGGCACCAATGTGTTATTGCTGCAGATCCTGGTGGTGGGGGTCAGATTTGATTTCTACCTGACGTAGAGCTTGGTGTCGTCCATATAGAGCAGGTGACTGATTGTTGTCCACTTTGGAGTTGGTATCCACAGCCACTCTTACTGATGATCTGGGGGTTCAGGCCTCAGCAGAACAGCAGTGGTTATAATGCTTCACCTGTCCTTCATTTGATGGTAACTTGGGCACCTGGGTTGAACCTGGCCAATACCTTTATGTTCCCCATTCCTATCAAGTTCTTGAAGTATTCATGTAATGAAGTATCCATGTGTGTAGTACTGTATTGTACGCTTTCTTGTAGTGAGTCCAGGTGTTGCACAGGTTGTCAGTGTTTCTAGTTTTTCAGTCTCAGCAGACTGCTCTGTTGACCACTAGCTGGTGATTGGCTCTTCTGGTGCTACTGCCAGTTCATTTCTGCTCACATGTTGGGAAATGTGCCCAAACATCTTGGACACCATGATTCCTGATATAAGCTTCAATCAGGATTAGTCTTTCCTCAGTTAGTCACTCTGGGTCATTTTAGCAACTGGTTAGGGATATGATTTTTATATTATATGAGCGTAAGCACTACAAGGATTAAATATCTAGAAATATACGTATTGTGGAATTAAAAGACTGAGTCAATTATAAGGAGTGGACATTTACTATTATGTGCTCTCGTAATGCACAGAATAGTAAATGTAAAAAAGAATCTGCTCCCATGGAGAATGAGGAGGGACAATCGATTCCAGCTGACAGGTAGTTTCAGAGAGATTTGGGCTTAGCAAACTGGAATAGGCTCCATCATACCCACGGCTGTAGACCAGGTGATCACAATCATCTCAACTACAACAAAACAGATAGATGGATGGAACACATGGCCATAAAATAAATAATAAAGTCATATTCTGAAGCATTTGTTCAATTGTTTTGCCGTCCTTGAACAACTCTTGTCTATGTAATTACACAGCTAGGAATTGAAATAAAATGACTTCTGCTCCTTAGTTGGAGTTGGAGTTCTTTTTGAGATCCTGTCTGGACTTGACTTTGTGCTCATGTCCTCCAGTTTAATCACTATGTTCTCTGTCTTTCCTGTAGGCCATCATGGAGGCTGACCTGCTGAAGGAGAGGCTTCAGGCAATCACAGTAAGAACTACTACTGTCGAGACCAACTGAACAATCCATCTTTATCATTGTATCACATGCATCATTTTTACACACTGTAGTTGAGTCAGGACCACTTCACTTAAAAAAGGGAATTTAGTGATATAGCAGCAACCTGGTGCAGTGTGGTTGTGTTTGGGGACCTATCTGCACTTCCATGTGCTGTCTTGGAAGGTTTCAGCCCTCAGCAGCTGGTTAAGGTTAGGGTTACTACTAGACACTTAGGGTTACTACTAGACACTTAGGGTTACTACTAGACACTTAGGGTTACTACTAGACACGTAGGGTTACTACTACACACTTAGGGTTACTACTAGACACTTAGGGTTACTACTAGACACGTAGGGTTACTACTAGACACTTAGGGTTACTACTAGACACTTAGGGTTACTACTAGACACTTAGGGTTACTACTAGACACTTAGGGTTACTACTAGACACTCAGGGTTACTAGTAGACACTTAGGGTTACTACTACACACTTAGGGTTACTATTAGACACTTCGGGTTACTACTAGACACTTAGGGTTACTACTAGACACTTAGAGTTACTACTACACACTTAGGGTTACTACTAGACACTTAGTGTTACTACTACACACTTAGGGTTACTACTAGACACATAGGGTTACTAGTAGACACTTAGGGTTACTACTACACACTTAGGGTTACTACTAGACACTTAGGGTTACTACTAGACACTTAGGGTTACTACTAGACACTTAGAGTTACTACTAGACACTTAGGGTTACTACTAGACACTTAGGGTTACTAGTAGACACTTAGGGTTACTACTAGACACTTAGGGTTACTACTAGACACTTAGGGTTACTACTAGACACTTAGGGTTACTATTCGACACTTAGGGTTACTACTACACACTTAGGGTTACTACTACACACTTAGGGTTACTACTAGACACTTAGGGTTACTACTACACACTTAGGGTTACTACTAGACACTTAGGGTTACTATTAGACACTTAGGGTTACTACTAGACACTTAGGGTTACTACTAGACACTTAGGGTTACTACTAGACACTTAGGGTTACTACTAGACACTTAGGGTTACTAATAGACACTTAGGGTTACTACTAGACACTTAGGGTTACTACTAGACACTTAGGGTTACTATTAGACACTTAGGGTTACTACTAGACACTTAGGGTTACTACTACACACTTAGGGTTACTATTAGACACTTAGGGTTACTACTAGACACTTAGGGTTACTACTAGACACTCAGGGTTACTATTAGACACTTAGGGTTATTGGCTTCTTCTCCTTTCTGCTTGTCTATTGGCTATCACAGAAAAGCTGTAATCAGAGAGACCAACATGCAGAGACAAGTGAAACAGCATCAACATTAATAAAGAGAAGAGGAAATCATACATAACATTGAAAAGGAGGTTCTGGGGTGGAGATAGGTTGCATCATGGCTGCAGAGGATGCAAAGTGGGAGACGATAGTGATGTCCACGTTGTTCCGGCGCTTCGGACTTAGGCGTTTCTTTCGAAGCCTGCTTCAAATGAGGAAAAAACACGTGACTGATGACGTCTGACACACTCAAGTGCTACGAAACACTAAGCGCTTCATTCACCAGGTGAACCAGTTTAGTGCTTCATTCACCAGGTGAACCAGTTTAGCGCTTCATTCACCGGGTGAACTAGTTTAGTGCTTCATTCATCAGGTGCACCAGTCAGTGGTTCGGATCAATGGGTGATCCGAAACACCAGCCTGTCCCAGATGTGTTAGAATGGATTAAACAGTGCGGTGCGCTGCCTATCGTGTCAATACCTTCTGGATTGATCAGTTTAGCATTCTGATTGCTGATGGTTTGCTTTCTATTGGCTTTGCAATGGAAACAAAAAGAAAGAGATCTCAAGTCTGGGATCATTTAGAACTGGTGCCGCCGAACAAAGTAGATTTTAATTTCTAAGAAACTTATTTTCAGGCTTTGTTGTTCACACAATAGAAAAGAATAAACCACACAGGTGATTTTTAATTTTCAGGTGAAGTGTTTGCCTTGTTCCCTCCACCTGACGTACAGTAACAACACGTCATCAGTGATGAGGCGTTACCGATCCAGACGTGAGGATGAAGGTGGTGCTGCTGTGATCACGTCTCAGGATTCAGACTTTAATCTCACAACATAGACCTTGTTTTATCCAGTGGCTCTAACCCTCCTATGTAACTCACACACACAAACACACATGTATATACTTATATTACATAGACGTGCATGATCATGTAATCTATATCTCTCATTGCTTTATTGAACCCTGCAAGGATCAATAATCATAAAACAATTTCCTGTAATCCATGGCTACAATACAACAAGCAAGGATTAACACGATAGATTATATTTGGTTTAATTCAGAAAATATCTGCAATTCAGGAAACGTCAAGACGCTGTTTTCTGTGGGTATTGACCGTTGTGTGGTTGCAGTACAGACACCCTGCCAAAGAGGGCGCCCACTTTCCCAACAAATGGGGTGCCGAGTAATGAAACAGTTTGCGGCTCAACTGCCCCATGGGGGCCAATCAGACATCACTAAAGCAGCCTTAATGGGTGTGCCCTGCATTAAATTAGCCAATTAGATCTGTAGAAGGGAATTACCTGATCTTTCAGCTAATTGTGGGCGGGCTTAAAGACGAGTTGCTATGAGTTGATGTGGTTGAACTAACACAATGCTTTAATGTGGTTGTGACTATATTGTTGATGACAGACTAACGGTACAGGATCTCTGATCTACTCCGTTCTGGGTTACAACGGAGTAGATCAACTACCTCAGTGACAGAGAATGTGCGACATGAGAGCAGGTGACACACTCCCAGACACAAAGGGTGAATCCTGGGGTTCTACCTGGACCCCAACATTTTTCTGTTCATATAAATTCACCTTTCAGCTGATGACACAACTCTAACCGCTGCTCCCTCCCCAGGTGCACTACTGATGTCACACCCGTCTAGTTTCAATAGCATCCAAAAGGCGTTCTCAATGTCATGTCATACAGTTTGTCCTATGATGTCATGTAAATATAATTTCCCCACACAGGACAAAAGACGAATCCAGGAGAACATTGCCCTGAAAAGAAGACAGATTGAGGAGGAGAAATCAAAACTCCAGTATATGAAGGTGATTTATACTGTATGTGACAAACGATGAAAATGCAGTGTGTGTGTGTATAAATGTATGTGTGTATAAATGTATATAGTAATCCCTCGTTACTCGCAGTTAATGCGCTCCAGGAATCACCCGCAGATCGCAGATAACAAAATGTCGGGATATTGCGAACACACACAGTATGATAGATAGATAGATAGATAGATAGATAGATAGATAGATAGATAGATAGATAGATAGATAGATAGATAGATAGATAGATAGATAGATAGATAGATAGATAGATAGATAGATAGATAGATAGATAGATAGATAGATAGATAGATAGATAAACCTGCGGCTAGCTCGCGCATGCGCAGTTCATGCAGTTCGCAGTTCAAATATATACTGTATATATATATACAGAATGTATATAGACAGACAGAAAGACAAGGTTAATTTGCGGACATTCTTGGGGTTGGGAACATCAATTGTTAGATGGGTTACATATTTGACACCCCTAATTACAAATGTTAAATTCTATATTATGGCAAGAACCAGTCAACTAAATAAAGAGAAATGACAGTCCATCCACACAGCAGTGAGGAGATCTTTGCCTCATAGCCAGAAGATTCAGAGTTCCAGTCCTTTCTGTGCGTAGTTAGGGTTGGGGTATGTTCCCCCCCTGCACAGGTTCTCCAGCGTCCTCCCATTTCCAGAAACAGGCAGCTTAGGAGAATTGTTCACAACAAGCTGTCAATAAATGTGAGTGTGTGTGATTGTATGTCTTTCATGTGGCCCTGGAATGAGCTGGCACCTTGTCCGGAGTGTACCCTGTCTCTGCCCTGACCCAGGTGGGATAGGTTTCAGCAGACCCCTGAGCACCTGTAGATGAGGCAATTGTAACCATCTTGTCTACTAGAAAATGCATGGATGAACAGTCTGTCTGGAAAATTACAAAAACTGGCCAATCATCCAAATCCCCC